>VXAU01004699.1:9684-136738 GCA_013399695.1 Formicarius rufipectus | reverse complement strand
AAAAAGAACTGGGTCAAAGTGCCTATTTTCTCATTGAAAAGGTCAGATTTTCTGTTCAAGATTAATTTTTTTTCCCTGGAATCACCAGAAAGCATTGGACCATGCAGAACTTTTTGCAATTTACATGTTTTAAAGTGTTTGGTTGGAATGACTAATTCTATTCTTAGTCTTTTTTTTTTTTTCTGTTATCCTTTGAGACACCTTATTTCAACTACAGAAAAACAAACAAACAAAACCCTTCTCTCTCTAGTGTAGACAGATTTCAGATATGTGAGCAGAGTCCTCAGAGGCAAGAACTCTTAAATTCTGATATTGACACTGAACTTTGCAATGGTTACAAGTTATATATTTATGCTCTCTGTCCTCCTATAAAATGAGGACAACAGTAATGCGTATGGAGTAGATTGTTGTGAAGATTCTCCTGTAGGCAGTGTCATGTCTACAGTGAGGTCTCCTGTAAGTGGTATATGTCATTGGAAAGGAGAACGTGCCCAATGAATGCTCTTTATGCCAGCAGTTCATGAGGTAGATAATTTTAAGTACTAAATCAGCTGTGAATTAGAGACTTTTTTCAAAATACTGCAAGAATTCTTCACTTGTGTTCTGGTCCATATAGCAGCCTTCAGGATTGTGTGGGGATGCAGTTGCAGGTGCAGATTGCCCAGGAGCCTGGAGCATAGCCCAGGCTTGCCTCCTGTACAGCTGCAGGGTAACTCTTTCAGATTCTGTCTGGATTCTTCTATCTCTGCACTACAGCATAATATGTAGCATGGGCATACTTTTACTCTTGTCCATGCTTTCATTTTCATGGTTTACTCTGTATCCTCAAAACTAGAAAACAGTGGGTTTAATATCGCTGACATTTTTAGAGTATTACTTCTCCACAGAAACTGGGGAATTAACAACTGTAACTAGGGCAGGAGCATTGAGAAAATTGCTTTTTCTCTTCTGTTCTATACCTTTAGCCTTTGAAATCTTCCTTTGCTATCACCACGTTTCTCTTCTCCCCTTTCTTTCCCTCTCTTTGGGTTCCTATTCTTCCTTTTTGATTTTATTTTCTGTCTCTTCCTTGATATTTGTCTTATAATGTATATTCAACAAAAGGAAAGCCCCATGTGAGCTGATGTTTTGCATTCTTGACTAAGGATCTTAAAAATCCAAGTTAAGATGAGGACCATAAGCATCATGAGACAACACACATGAAAAAAAAGGCTGTGAATTGCAGCTGGTCCTGTTGGTATATCCAGGAATACAAACTGCAAAGTTTCCAAGATGTAAAGCAAGGTGAACAAGCCTTACGTTTTACTCAGATGTTACTTGCATCGCAACAATGTGGCTCAGTAGTGAAATACCATCTGTTGCCTTTACCGAACCCCATAAACATCGTTCAAAATGACCGAACTGACTGGGAACATACTTTGTATTTTTGCTGAGCACAATTTGTGCTCTCAAGTCAGGTAAGCACCTTCAACAAAATGTTTCTTGTGAAGGTAGTGTTCTGTGATCTGGTAGCTTGAACCAAGACTTCCAAAGTTTACCAGAATAGCCCACATAAATAAACTGTAAAGTTCATTTACTGTAAAAGGTGTTAAAAAAAATCCTCATTATTTCCTTTTACTTATGCGATGTAAGGTTTTAAAGGAGCCGCACAAAGAATGACACCCTGCTTATGCTGAATGTTTAAGCGCAAAGTCTCTCCAAACAATCTGAGCCTCTGCACGGCTGTTCTCAGAGGAACTGGTTTCTCAGTCGTCCAACACTGGGACAGGCTTCCTAGAGGTGGCTGTTGCCACAGGCATGCCAGTGTCCAAGAGGAAACTGGGCAATGTCCTTTAAAAACGTGCCCGAACTTTTGGGCAGCCTTGAAGGAGCCCCGCAGTCTCACTGGCCTTGCGGGCGCCTTCCAGCCCAAGTGGAGTCTGATCTGCTTTCAGGGCACCGAGACCGTGCTCTGACTCTCGTCTGCGATGGAAGCTCCCGGGGGTTGGTAGGTATGTTACAGGGTGTGAATTTTACAACTTTCAAACCCCTCTATACGCCTTTGCCACCGTTCGCGGGCGCGGCTCTCACCGCCGCCGCAGCGAGCCGCAGGTGCTGCTGCTGCCCTCGGTGTGCAGCCCACCATGCCCCGACAGCGAAGCGCGGCACAGCCGCCTCCGAGGGCGTCTCAGACAAGCTGGGCAGGCTCCGGAGGGGCGGAGAGGAGCGGATTGACCCCTGCCGCGGTGTCCGCCCGCCGTCCCTCGGAGGGTAATGACGCCCCGTTCTGAAGGCAGTGCCGCCCCGTTCTGAGGGCAGTGCCGCCCCGTTCCGCGGGCAATGCCGCCCCCGCCCGCCCCCGCCGCGCAATGGCAGCTCCAGGAGCGGCCGCTCCGCACGGGGCCGCCCGCGCCCCCCCCGCAGGGCCGCTCTCGGCGCCGTGATTGTGCCCCGGAGCTGAGGGCAGGGGACGTGGGTCCGGGACATGCGTGAGGTGTCGTGGACAGCAAACACACGCACCCTACAATTGGCTGCTCTGCAAACTAAGGGTTCTTTTGTTAATGTTGTTTTTCCCTTTCAGTCACGGAACTATAAATCCAGGGATTACATTCACACAGCGGAACCCGAGTAAGATGTCTCTGGACTCGGAGGGAGGGAATGCGGCCGCAGCGTGCAGCCTGTCCCGGGCAGAGCAGGCTGCTGTGCCTCGGTGTGCGCACCCTCTGCCGGCGGCCCCGCCCGCCGCGGCGCTGCCGGGTGCTACACACACCCCTAACACACACCCCTACACACCCACACACACCCCTAACACACACATTCCTACATACATCCCTACACACCCCTAACACACCCCTAACACGCCCCTACACACACCTACACACACACCCCTACGCAAACCCACACACCCCCCTACAGACCCCTACACACACAACTACACACCCCTACATGCACCTACACACACACCTACACACACCTCTACACACACTTACACACCTCTACACACATCTACACCCCCCTACACACCCACGTACACCCACACACGCACATGGACACACACCTACACACAAAATTTACCAATGTGCTTCATGGCTGCGGAGTTAAAATCCACACCAGCATTTAAATAAACTAAACAGCTGTTTTCTTTCCACCAAAACCTAACATTTTTCTGGCTTGGCACTTGCAAAGCACATGAAGAAAGCAGGCTGCTAGAGGTGCTTCAGAACTGGCACGTTGTGATGCTGCGCAGGGCACCAGGACTGGAGCTGGACACTCACCTGTGCACTTGGAACCACATTGTATAGGAAGCGGACACCTCCCAGCAGGAAGGAATTAGAAGCTATGCAAACAACAGGAGATTGTCCTGAGGGGCACCAATATTCCACAATAGGCATCGGTTGAGTCTCCAGGCCTGATGGAGTATTTAAAGAAGCATTGATGGGCAGAGCACTGCACATTAAAATTACCAGTGCAGCAAGACACCTAACATGCACTTTCCTGATCCTTGTGAGATGTGTGCTTGTTAACTTCGATTAAGTGGGGCCAAAGTGAATGCCAGCAAGCAGTATAGTTTGCATTGGCAAAATCTCCTGTATGGGAGAGAACTTTGAGCACTCAAGAGCAACGAGCACTTTGAAGACAAGCTACTGAATATCAAAAGTGTTTTCTATGCTCACCACACTTACCTTTCTGTCTTTCTGCTGGGCACAAATCTTGAGCAAGCTATAATGTTCTACCTAATTTTCTTCAGCCTTTTGCTCTCGTCTATGGAATCTGTACCTTTCAAGTGCAGTTAACCGACTACACAAGGAAAAGGAATTTAATAAATCACATAGGCACACTGTAAAGGATTCTCATGCATTCCTTTCCTATGTAAATGGTCTGTAACTTTTTCATGAATCAGGCCCATAGACTCTTTATTTCCTATTTCCATCCTCCTTTCCCTGTAGAATTGCAATTTAAATGATCCTGAAACTTTTGAAGGCAATTAAAGATTAGCTTTGCATATCAGTGACCTACCAGCAATTCCCCTGTAAGGCTCCAATATATATACAGTGTTTGATCCACAGCTGCCTGATTTCAGGAAGGTAGAAGTGTTTCCAGCTCTAGGTGGGGTTGAACAATAGACTCAGAAGACACTACAAAAACAGCTACTATTTCCTTAAAGCTTCACACAGTTCTAGCAGACCATTGTGATTGCTGTGACTTTTGACTTCCTTCAAGTTTTGAACAACACATGAATCATGCTTTGATAGTAAGATATAAAGGATATTCAGAAAATACTTTAGGTTGGTTATATGTTGGTTTTTCTTAATAGTATTTGCTTAGAAATCATATAGCCTTTATTCCCAGAAGAAGAAATGGAGAGTTATAGCTGTGTCTGTCTTACAGAGAGCAAAGGGATGTCAGGGGAGGGATTTAAGTTAGTTTGCAATAGTGTGCAGCACCTCCCCCCCAACCCAAAACCCGTGATTTCTATATTGCAGCAACCCCACCAGGCATGAACTGCACATGTTCTTAGAAGAAATGAAGGCTGCCTGACAGCTTGGAGTGACTGTGTGTGACTTGATCAAAGGTGGAGTAAAATGTATCAACCAGTAGGGACTCAGCACATAAGGATATTTTGAGTGAATTGTGAAACATTTGAACAAGATTTTTCCTTCCCTTTCAGCCCTTTCCAACTTCCTTCCTCTAGAAAAGCACTTTAATATGCAGAGTATAAATTAACAGGTCTCCAAAAGAGTTGATACACATTTGAGAAAATATTGTTGCACAACATGACTGGACAATTTATTTCATTTGAGACAGACACAAAAGAAGAAAATTACTATAATATTGGATGATGGAATTGCTCCAAACTCTTTCAGCTTAGTCTGGAACATTCACAGCTTAACTACTATTATCTTACATAGTGACTAAATATAAATATTATAAAATATTTATAAATAATGAGTGCCAAATTGATCACATTGTGGAGTTTTACTGGAACATGTAATTCCTGTTATTAATCAGGCACTTATAATTTTTTTACTACTGATCACTTGAGACAGTCATCTGTCCATATATGTTGCCTTATTTAAAAAAATTAAAATGAGAAGATGGAAATAGCTTTGTGATTTATTCAAAATCTCTGAGCCTGTTTCTGCCAGTATGTGTGCTGATAAATGTTATGTTAACAGTTCCTCTGTTTNCCTGAGGAGGGTTTGATGTGATTTAAGCAGTCTTGTATATTTAAAGTACAGCATTAATATCTAGTCTGCAGTGAGAAGGACAGGAAGTGTCGCACGTGGCACAGATACTGATCTTGCAGTGCATAGCCTTTGTGCTTCATTGTACAAGTTTATTTACATCACAAAATATTACTGATCTTGAAAATCTTGATTTAGGCAAATATAGAATGGAAGTTACATTCTGTATTGCAAGACTAATAACATCATAGGACTGTGTTGCAGAACAGTCTAGTGTCTGTTTTTTCTACCTTTTTTGTGCCTAGGTTTGCAGGTAGTTTGTTATACATCAGAATTTTCTTAAAGGAAGAAGAATATTTTTACAACAGATTAATACTTCCCCATCTGCAACACACACACACAGAGGCATCCATTCACACTTACACCCTTGCAAGCTGTTTTCTAGAACAGTCAGTAATACAAGTGTGATAAATCAGGCCTCAGTTATGATTCCAGTTGTATTTCTGTTTTCCAGGGAGCATTTAGAATTGCTAAAGTAACTCAAAGTTAGATTCTTGCCTTATTGTCATGTATATTTGTTATGCCTTATCTACATTTGATGGGCATATGATTAAAATGAAGATAACTTAATCCATATGACTCAGAGTCTTGGTTTTGTCACTGTAGACAGACTGAAAGTAAAAAACATTATTACAGAGAGCCCAATAGATCAAGTAATCCCAGTAAGGTTATGCAAAAATGGTTGTTCTTTGTTTTTTGATTTTGTTGTGTTTTGGGTTTTTTTTGGGTTTTTGGGGGTTTTTTTGGTTGTTTTTTTTTTTAATCAAAAATTAGAGAAGCATTCTCACTGAGTATCAGCTATGGGAAACCCAGGTTGTTAGAACTTTATTAAATACTTTGTGAGAAAAGCCAGTGGACACTGCTGTATGTCCAAGTTCTGATTCACCTGCAATTGCCAAGAGAATATGCATCAGGCTTCCAGGGGAGCGCCCTCTAAAGGAGGATTTAGAAAGTAGATTATTTAAAAGCTGTCAGCTTTCCTTTGGGTGAAATGATAAAGCTGACAACGAGATAGTTTTAGTTTCGGATGAGCTGGCTCTGAGGTTGCAGATGTTACAGAAACTGCAACATATTCCTTGCTGAATTACCTTTCATATAATGTAGCACCCGGTGTGTATAACTGAGATTGCACCTAAGAGATATTAATTCTAAAAACTGTGTCTGCTGTTTATTCATGGAGTCAAATAACTTTTGGTCTTCAAGCTTACAGGGTAAGTTTTCAAAAGAAGGTCAGAGATCAGCACTGCAAGGCTTTTATCACCAGACACACAGCTTGTCTGTACTTTCTAAAATACATCACCTGGCTTCAGAGGCCAAGATGATTTTTCCAGATAATCTCCTGAAGAAATTGATAAAGTTTGGTGACTTTACTACCTTCATTTTGGGATGTTGGTCAGCATCAACCTCTACTACATGAGGAACTACTGTCATCATTCTCTGGAGTTCCAAATGAAACAATAGGGCAAGTTCAAGTCATGGTCTATTTTCAGAATCCTTAGAAAGGCTTTAGTACTTCTCCTAAAACATTGATTCAGTGACTGTTGCACACGTAAACAAAAGTCTAGATGTCTTTCAGTGAAGAGCCACACTACTGGAAAATTATTGTCATACAACTGAGGGATCTGCCAAAAGAAAAACAGAAAATTTCTGTAACGTTACCACTGCAGTTATGTTTTTATTAGACACAGTAAAATGTCCCCAAAGTGTAAATATTAAATTATCTTGCATTGTAATATACTTAATTAGAATATTATGTTACATCCAGCTACACATTACTTGTAAAGTCCTTTTGCCAGAAGTTCTTTTAAAGGACCACACTCCAAGGTAATCAAAGGGATTTTACTTTTAAAATATACAAGGCTGCAAAAATTTGCTCACTGAATTTATTAAATGGACCTTCAGTTCTTTTATATCTCAAGAGAGCGCACAGGAGAAGATGCTGCACAGGTTTCTCAGGAGGTCAAACAACCCACTTTTACTGGGTAACCTTAGAAAATAAGGGAACTTGGCAAAAGTTTAAAGGACAACATTCAACCAAAATAAAGCATTCCACAAAGCATTGACTTAGCACATACTGAAACATACAACTTAGCAAAATTCAACCCATCCAGATTTAAGTTACCCAAATATCAAGGAAGGAGATTAGGAGAAGAAAAAGTAAACAAAGAGAGAACTATAGCTACCATCCCAGGTCGAGTGTAGATTACCAGGAGGCCAGGAGATGGCAGGGCCATGACTGCTCAATGGCCATGTGCTGCTGCTTTTATCTGCTCTGGCTCCCTGTGGCCACAGCCCCAGGCAGGACTTTGTTGTGCCACCCGATCCAAACCTGGGTCAGAGGCTCCAGGCAGTGCGGTGTGGGCAGTGCTCCCGTGTGCAGTGACTGAGGCTGCTCCAGGACTGCCCAAGGAGGCTCCATGGGGCTGGAGTGAAGGACAGAGCACTACTCTACCTTGGTGAAATTCAACCTGTCCCTTCCCACTCCCCACACACACTTGAGTCGGTCTGAGCCAATAATTAATATAATAATCCAGTGTCTCACAAGGAGAAAGGCAGAGATGACATAACATAAATCACTGAGTACCTGATGAACCTGTTAATCATAGCTCTCTGTTTTTCTACTGTTTACTCTTCCTCATTTGAGTTGAGTGAAACCAACACTTGTTGCTTGTAGACTTAACTGCTGTGGACATTTCTGAATAGCACATGTTACAGGGGGTTTATATCAGTCTTAATTAGCTGTCCTTTTTGTCTTCATGTTTGCTGGTAAGTCTAATCATACTACTGTCAAGGTACTGTTTTGTTTAATAGGTGCAAAAACGTACTAGGCTGACAGCTACTATTGTCACTGAATGCTGACTGTGTCTTTGAAGTAAACTTATTACTATTTCTCTGGAGTTTCACAAAGTGAAAGTCCAGGTATGAGAACATGCATTCAGTCTGTGCTTTTGAAGCCTAGGCCTTACTGGTCAATACACTGATTTCATACAGTCAGTAACCTGGGATTCATGGTGACCAGCTGCAGTGGTGCAGCCATATAAAACCTCAGGAGACACAGGGAAATGTCATGACAGGAAATTTAGAAATGTATTCCCAAAGGCATTTTAGGGGTTGCAAAACTGTTCAATTAACTATATTAAAAGTGAACCAAATATTAAAGGTATCCAAGGCCTGAGTACTCTAAAATTTATCATGCAATGGGTTAAGCTCAAACATAAACATTGGGGATAACTCTGCCCCTGAGACAGACAATGAAGAGTGTTTGCCAATATGGAAACAAACCAGAAATGCCACACTGAAGGAGAAGGATTTATTTATCAGTTTTCTACCAACTCTGGCAAACAGACAACAAAAGAGCCCTTTGAACTTCTGTTTGGATCCATGGACATTTGCCACTCATTTATACCTTGGAGTTTTTTGTACTTCTTGTATTTTAGGAAAAGGGAATCATTTGAAGAATGAATATTTAGATGGCATGAAATGATTCAGCTGGAAGCTAACCCTTGACAGTATCTCCACGTTTTAACTACTGAAATAGTAGTTTTCATTTGCTGTGCTCTCTGTATAAGCCACTTCTGAGAACAAGCAAACCACATCCTTCCTCTTTGTTCTTATTGCACTGTCATCAGCTTCAGCTTGCCGACCATTGTTTCTTGCATCGGAAAATATAATAAGCAGTAGATACATATCCATCTCTTCCATTGCTGCTCCTTCTGGAATGCATGATGATTTATACTGCAGAATACTATGCCATATAGAGATTTCAATACCACCATCATTACTACACTACACAAACTTCTGTTTGCAGTACATTAAGAAACATATTATCTACTCTTCCTCATTAGGGAAAGAGAAGGAGCAGACACTGATCTCTTCTCTAAAGTGACCAGTGACAGAACATGAGGGAATGGCCTGAAGTTGTGTCAGGCGAGGTTTAGGTTGGATATTAGAAAGAGGTTCTTCACCCGGAGTGGTTGGGCACTGGAACAGGCTCCTCAGGGAAGTGGTCACAGCCCCAGGCCTGACAGAGTTCAAGAAGCATTTGGATGATACTCTCGGGCACAGGGTGTGACTCTTGTAGATGATCCAGCACAGGCCTAAGGGTTGGACTCAGTGATCCTTGTGGATCCCTTCCCACACAGCACATCCTGTGATTCTGTGGTCTATATATAGTCTTCCTCAGCTATGTAGAGCTGGAGTGCCTTGCTCATAGCCTGCTGGTTGGGTGAAACTTGTACAGGCAGTTCAGTTACTGATGCATGTCATTCTCTTTCCTCGCTCTTTTAGATAAGGTTCAAAACATAGACAGGTTTTCCTGGCAACCTGCTCAAAGGATCAAACAGTTCCTCTCCCTGGTATGAATATATGAGGTGATATGAGATGCTATGCTGGTCACAAATTGAACACATCTGCTGGTGACCGTATTCTTCACTTTCTTTTGCAGTCAGCATGTGTAGTTTCTTCAGACTATTTACAGTACATGGTTTCAATATAGCATAGGGAGGTACAGGAGCTTTTTTGAGTGGGATCAAACCCATACAGAATTCTCTCTGTTCTTCCTAGGAGAGATGACAATCCAATTTAGACATGATACAGCACAATGAAATGGATAAAAAAACCAAGACATGGGGCAGTTGGAAGAGAGCTAAGGACAAAGGTTAAAGCAATTACAGCTACATGGTTAGGCAGCAAAGGCTAGTATGTAAATTTGAATTTAACAGGATAAATTTATGGTAATAAAAATAAAAATAAACTAAATCTATGTCTTTCATATCATGGAATTTAGTAATAATGATAACAGAGATCTCTGTAATACACCAAATGAGGTTACCCTTGATATTAGAATGTTCAATTCAGAAGGAATAAAAGTTAACAACTGATCAAATCAAATTAAAATATAGAATCCCCAGCATACCCTTTCATCACACTTTAATGGCATATAAAATGCACCTACTTAGATAACCAAGTGAATCTGAGCAAATCTTTATGCACAAATGTCATGGACAAGGACTTACCTTAGCTTTTTACAATATTCTTTTGAAGAGTTGCAAATCTAAAACTAAATCCAAATGTATAATTACTTAGGGATTCTATATCCAGAGAGCTGACTCGGATCATTTGTGAGAGAAAAGCCAGTCCAGCATACAAGAAGTCTTTGAACTTTATATCCTATTTAAAGGTACCTATAAGCTTGTATATAAAGAAAAATATACAGCTGAATAGTCAAATAAAAAGGGACAGTAAAGCTAGCCTTTTTTTGAAGCAATGTCACCTATCTTAGGAAATTGACTTTGTGGAATTATTTGGAAGGTGGATTCAAAGCATGCTACTATCATACTAAAGTACTCCTCTCTCATGGAATTAAATATTGTGTATTCATCTCTATTTCTCTGTAAAAAGGAAAACCATATAAGTTTCTCTCCTGTGCCAGCTTCCAAATCCTGGAGGTTGTTTCAGTTCTCATTAGGGTGTTTTTGAGGTTTGTTATTACCCTCTGAAGGAACAAGACTTGATTTTAATACTACTTCAGGGGCCTTTTCCACAATCAGTTGCTAATCTGCTTTTATATGCAAATTACATAAATCATCTATTTATATGAAACTGAGGGGAAGGTGATGCCTGTGATTTTGCTAGGTAAAGAATCAAGGCATAAGTAATCATCAGCTCTCAGAGTAATAAAATTAAAAGAAAATCAAATCCCTGCTGAATAGCAAGAGTATCCAGTTCATCATCATTCTGCAAACTGGTACCCTTTTTGGGTTTTGCTCTTTTTCTTTTCCATCCCCACTGTTCTTAATAATTCAGTACCTTCTTTCTTTAATCATATTATTAAAGGCAATGGACTGATGATTCATTTTGCTTTCTTTGCTCTCTCAGTGATGTCCATTAATGAAGACTTACTTTTCAGCACCAATGACTCACTTCTCTAAATTATTTATTTGGTTGAGTAGTTCAGTGTATCAAACTTTTTTTCTTAGTGCAACAACTACTTATAGCTCAGATTAGAGTTTCATATTGATTTTCTCCTGGAAAATGTGTATGAAATGGATTGTGTTTTAAAGTGGTAGAAGTGGTAAAAGCAGGGCTGAAGAAGGTATAGCTGAATATATAACAATAATTCCCCTTGCTGTAGCAGTTTTTTACATTTGTTCTTCTTTCTACTTTGAATGAGTAAAAGACTTTTGAAAAGCTTAATGATGCTGAAATGCCCATAAAGAAGCCGAGTTCCTGCTGGCTAGGGTACTGGCTTAAGGTATCCAAGTCAGATATACAGTTTCTGACTTTCACATTCAACACAGAGTATTAGTCCCGGGTCACTCAAAATAGATAAATAAATAAATAAACAAACAAACAAATAAATCAATAAACCCACGGTTAAAAAAAAAAAACAAAAACAAAAAAAAAAAAAAACACACCAAACCACACAACACAAAAAACAACATATTTGAATGTCTTCCCTGCCCAAGGCCTATAGACTGTATATCATCACCTCCAGAAGACTTTATGGAAATCTTCAAGGAATGAATACATATTTAGAAAAGTTATTTCACTGAAAATTTTTGAGATTCTTCTCTTACGTCAATGACCTGCCTCTGAATTTGTCCTGTCTCTAAGGAAAGCTTGGTTGCTTGTGGAATATGTTGGTGTTACACAACTTCATTTTCTCCTTGTTTTTCTCTCCTATGACCATCCAAATTCATAGTGCCTCCTTCAGCTGCTTTCACTGACTATCCTCTCTTACTCCTATCACAAATCTTTTCAAAGAAGTTAATTGCTTTCAGTCATTCATGTAATCTAATAAACAGAAGCAGGTATTTCTACTTGAATACTTGAAAAAATAGTCCAACAAATTTCCAGATACACAAATTCTCTTCATTGTGCTTCATGTGACACTGTGAAAGGTTATTTTCTTTGTTATGCCCATGTTCATAGACTTATGTGTAATATTCAGATCACCATTTCAAACTCTCCACTGTAGATGAATATTGGGAAACCTCTCAGTCTCAAAAAGAGACTAAAATACTTATGTGAAATAATGTTTCTTTCGTGGAACAATATTTTCTTCACCTAAATACATTAGTCTGGAATGATGGGAAATTTTTTTTCCATTTGAAGTCCCTGATAATCTGGTGGTTAGATTCCTAGGAATATCTGTACAGTTCTGATCAGTTCTGTAGGATCTGTATAAAGCAGTGACCAGAAACAAGGATGGAGCCTTGACTGTAAGTACAAGTTAACAGAAACTATAAAACAGAAATGGAAGGTGAAACTTCTGATAAAAGGTGACTGATATTTGGCAGATGGAAAGGATCTTTATTGTCTATTTATTTTGTTATGTAAATTATGCCAAAAAAACTTTGAATGCAGAAGTATTGGAAATTCCTTGAGTTGAGACCTAGTACCACCACCTGTAGCTATGTCTGCCAGATGTGACTCTGGATGAATTGACAGGAGCTGTTGTATTTTCTCCAGATAGCAGGAATGATTGTTCATAGGCATGATGCAACACCAAGTATCATGGTGTTTCAGCACTACACAAGTAATGACAAATTTGATTCTAAAGCACTTTTTTATCAAGAAAGTATTTGATCTCTATATTTTGCAGAAATAAACTGAAGCACAGAGGAATTCTGAGTAATATTTCCTCTGTACTAGACCATCTCTCTGTGGGAGATGAATGATATTACATATAGAAGCAAGATCATCCTTTAAATTACTAATTTGTAATGAAAAAAATCTTTCACAAACTGAAAAATATCACTCAGATCCTTAGAGTGCATTATTAATAAATAGATTTGCAACACTAATTTTATCACTGGTCCTTAATTCCGGTAATGTTGAGCAGATCCCCTCCTCGTTACTGATGGAGCCCATTGCACAATAGAGCTAATGAATACATTATTTTCCATTTGACACTAAAGAAAATCACATCCTTATTATCAAACCCAGTCCAGGATATACAACCCTAATCTTTCATATCCTGAAATCTTCAGCACCGCTCTACTGAAAAAAAAATGAGATGGAAAGTGTTTTGATGATTGATTATTTAAAGTAGCTTTTATTAAATATTTTCTGAACTTAAATGTCCAGTGAATACTTGGGCAAAGAGTTTCGTTGCTGAAATATCAATGCCATAACTTCTGAATTTAATGATAGGTCTCTAGATAAAATTCTTAGAGTGGGTTCTTTCCCAGCCACTTCTTGCACAGCACAGCAACCTCCTCTCTATACAACTTTCACTAAAGATGAAAGACACTAGATGTGATGCTGTTTATCTGGACTCTTAAATGCTTCAGCAGAAAAAGCAAATTAATATGGAAAAAAAGTAACAAAATCTGAGATAGAAAAAAAGTGTAGGCATTTACTAGTAGCTTGAGAGCAGCCTCATGCCCTGCTCCAAGGGATTTGGCTGTCTGTTCTCACATCAACAACACAGACACGGTGCAGCTGCGTAATCTTGGATTAGAGCACTGGGAAAAGAGTTGCATGAGAAAGAACTGTAAGAAGGGGGATGGTTGAACCCTCCTTGCTTGGAAGCTGCTTTTAATTCCTTACCCTTTCCCTTGCTGCTTGCCAAGGGTCCCTGCCCATGCCTGGCTATTTACTCCACTGATCCAGACCTGATCCTGACTTGACTTCACAGCATGGACTTGACCCTGTCTTACTGCTACAGATTTGTCTGGCAACCCTTGGACTGTTGGCTGACCCTCGTTGCCATTGCTGTGCTCTGCTTTGGGAATTATGGGACTGGACCTTTGTTAGTGAAGTCAGAGCCTTGCACCTGCCTTGGGTCACTCTTGGCTCCTGGCTCCATTTGCCTTAGAGGGCATCCTGCTCTTGCTGCTCTCAATCAATATCTTTAAATGCCATAAAAAATCCATAATACACACACTCTCGAGAAATGAGAGAAAAAACCAGATAATAAATACAACAATGGATAAAAATCCTTTGCAGGTCACCTTAGGCGGAAACCAATTTGAGTATTTATAGCCAAGCTAAAACCCATTGAAAGCACAGATCAAAATGGAAACACTGACCCTTGCCTACTGCAGGGCTAGCGAGCACCACCCCTGTTTAAGGACTTGTAAGCTGCTTGCAATAAAAAAACCCTCTTAGTTGCAGCCCTCCAAGTGTCAGCCCTCTGTACTGGTTAATATTATCGAGGGAATCCTTCCTTGACAGAAAGTAATTTAGGATCCATTAAATATGATTTCTTGGCCTTGAAAATGATGGATATTGAACAGAATTATAGGATCACTTTACAAAAGAAAGGTCTCTTTTACTTCCTTTCTTGTGGGGCATTAAATAAAGTCTGAGAAAACTCCTAAGGGATTTCTGGCATTTATGGGTTACATTTATGAAAAGAAGGATTGATATTCATATTACAAACTCTAAAAATTTAACAGGGTGATATGGTGAGCACATGGACAGCTGTGACATGTCTAAAAAGTGAGTGACATGTTCACCAACTGTTTTCATTGCTTCAGTTATACTAGAGATAGGAAAAGTGCCTTTAATTTCAGACTAATCTTTCATGTTCTCTATTGGAATATTAACCCCAAGTGATTTCCTAAATTCCCCATACTTCTCACTATATCTCTATTTTTGACCAAAGTATTTATGCCAGAGGTTTTCAAAATTCTCAGGTCACTGTTTTCACCATGTCCTTTACTAGCCATATGCTGAAAGGGAGTTTGTATAGTGACTTGATATGTTTATGCTGCTATAACCTGACTGAAATCTAATTCTGAGAAGACTATATTTTAGGTACAGGGGAAGTCTGACTTCTTCATTACTAACTGATGTTCCCTAAAGTTCAAACATACAATCAAAAGAGACAGTTTGATCTTCCTCACATTTCTCCTACTTGAATTTCTGATCAAAATTGATAAATTGAAATCAACTAACACTTTTAAATTAAGGGGTTTAAAATTTTTTTTTTCAATAAGAAGGTAGATGGGGTAATTTATCCTGTGGAGAAAGCAGGAAATATGGCCCCCAAAATTAGAAAAATGTTTATAGGTGGCTCACCCTGAAAAAAAATTCTTCTCCAGAATCAAGGAGAAAAGGGAAGAATGAAAAGAAAAAAATAAAGAAGAATTAGGTCTTCTGCTGTGATCTTCCTCATCTCTCTGTTTCCCCATAGGAAGCTGCCCTAGAAACCACAGTATTCTGAAATGCTCATCTTCACTCTCATCAGTCACTATAGATAAGAGTTCTCCTTACAGACAGAAATTCCAGATGCTTTACCTTAATGTTCCTCATTAACCATAAGGCAGCAGAACCGTCATTAAGACAAAAGCACATTCATCATGCACTTCATTCGCATAAATACAATCACAGTATGTCTGGGCACAGCACAAGATGTGGCCCACTGACATATCTTGGCTTATGCGCTTTTTATTTTGAGATGAGGAAGAGATTTAATATATCTTTGATGTAAAAGGTTCAAGCCAGTACTGTCAATGAACTCCCTGGTGACTGATTTTTGATTGCAGTGTTTATGTTGAGCATATATTCAGACATTACAAGATTGTTGATGTATACTTTGAACCATTCAAATACACTGGCATCTAACTTTTAGTTATTTTTTAAATGTTAATATATCCTCTTGACACTAAATTACTCCTGGTTTCTTAGATTTGACTATATGTAGAGCATACCTGAAAGAAATCTGACCCCTTCCAGAGGCAGTCTTTCTGCTACTTCACATTATGTTGGGATCATTTGTACCTGTGTAAACATGGCACAATATTTTATGGGCTTACAGTACTTTAATTTATACTGACAACAGCTGCTACATGCATCTAGAGCTGGGCAGATCTCAGGAAATCTTCTACAGCAAAGTAGGTTAACTTGGAGCTGTTTTTGTTTAACTAGTAAAATAGCAACACTGAGCAGCTTCATGCCTCAGGCACACATCACATACATACACATGGGTTTAAATTCCAGTTTTGCCAAAGTCAGAGCAGAGAAGTGAACTGGGATTTTCCATACCCCCTATGAACGCCTTAGCTATTTGTTTGTACAGGAAGAGGGGCAATCTCACTTTCTAGTTTCAATCAGGAAAAACACATGCTTGACATGAGATAACTTCAAAAAAAAAAAAGTATGAAAACTGATAGATGGTTCAAAAAATATTTTTAGTGAAGGACTATTTTCTGATAAAAAGGTGGTTTCATTGGACAGTTCTTGACCATTCCATTTATGTAAGCATTGCACAAATTTGGTGACTTTATAATATGTAAGAAAATGCAATTAAATTTATACAGAAACATTTCCTAGTTGTATTGTTATAAAATGATAATCTAATGCATGCTAACTAATGTAGTACTTCTTCCTTTTTTAAAGGACTCTATGATTACATATCTGGGAATATTTAGCCATATACAAAGTTTTTTTTTTGTTTAATTTTTATTTTCAGTACATAACTGGGATGTTGTACGTGGTTGTAAAGAAAGGAACACTAGGCAGCCTTTGATCATGATACTAAAAATCTTTATTAACTATGTTTCAATGTATGGAAATGCACATAAAACTATATTTTTAATTATGCATAATCTAATTATTCCTTAGACAGAAATCTTAGGTAGCCAGACTAAGTCAGAAACACATTTTTATGGTTGCAACATAAACCCTGGCAATCAGGAGCTCATAACGGAAGTGCTAACACAGCCCTAGCACTTCAAGTGCAAATGGTATAATTAAATTTAAAAAACAATTGTATATCATCCATTAAGTGTATTCTCATAAGCTGGCTGTTCAACAGGAAAGCAGATGATGACAGCATGCAAGCAAAATAAACCAGGATTGACTGATGTTGTTTGTCATATGTATTTGGTAAGTTTTAAGAATAAAACACATTACACAGTTTTCAGTGTTGTATTTTTTAATAAGTGCTGCTGACTGTGATGCTGAAGTAATCCAGCAAGTTCAGTTGCAGTAAACATTTTCTTTGTACATCCTTCTCCTCTCAGTGCTAGAAGTGAGCCTAATGAGAAGCTGCACCACCCAGACTTTAAAGAACAACATGTCATTCTGTGAGACAGTTCAGAAATAAGTCATTTGCTTCACTTGAATGCACCAAAACAGTATCCTAAGATTTTAGTTTCAGGCCCTTCTGGAATTACATACACATTTGAAATTTGTCAATTTTTTTCTGAGGGTTAAATGACTTGCAACACCAGCTCTCCCTTGATGTGCCCAGATGCCCATAAACAACTTTCCTTTGCATTGCTGTGATTACACTGCACTGTTTTGAAAAAGCAACTGAATACCATGGTCATAGTGCTCTGCTGTGTACTGCATGTATAGCAGGATTTCTGGTATCATGCACTGTTGGATTCCTGTCAGAAAATTACACAATTTCAGAGCAGGAGTGAAACTAAACAGTTCCTATAACTTCTCTTGCTTTGTTCTAACATTNAAGCAGTGCCATTTTCAAGGTACCGGTAGTTGACGCAGAGAAAACACTGAAGACCTGTTATTCTTTTCAGTGATTAATATGGATGGACTTGTGAACAAATATCTGTAGTTGTGCTGAGACATTAAAGATTCTGAAGATATAAATGAAGACATGGCTCAGCAAATATTGAGGACTGAAAGGAATCCTGTGGTCCACTCAGACAAAAACACAGGATGGTGCAGGACTGTGGTGAAGAGCAGTAAAACTGTTACAAATTGGCCAACTCTGACTATTGCTGATTAGCAGGTAATTATGGCATTCTCAGCTAATCATTCGTTCATGTTTAAATTAAGATATTGTGAATACTGAGTAAGAGTCTTTTTCCTTAACTTACAAACTTAGATGAAGTATAAGCGGTTCTGTTGGTTTGTGGACATTTGGTTCCCAAAATGTGCTAAGGCAAGTAATGGGATGCATGGAACGATTTTTTTTTTCACTCTGGTTGTCATCATTCAATAACAGAAAGGAAACATTCTCTTTAGACTGATGCTTTGGTTTACAATCTTCCTATATGTTATACTGGTGGTCTCTGCTGGGATTGTCTACTTCATCTGTTCATTGATGGAACTTCTACGGATTATGAAGTCATCTTATCTTTTTCAAGTTATTAAGTTGGTACTACAGAAAAAAATGTGTAGAAAGTGTATAAAAAAAATGTCCCAAGTAAATTCAGAATTCGTCACAAAACGGTAAATTTGCATCATCTTTTGCTGGACCAAAGGCAGACTCTTCAGAGTGAAGCATCTTCAGCTTCTGACTTACTGAAAGAGGAGTTTGAATAGAAAGTTACCAAACTCAGAACACAGAGCCCAGAAAGTTGTTCATAATATTATTTTCTTTCTGGATAAGAGTTAAAGCAGAAGTTGGAAACAAAAGAATGCATACATGTTTTCAGATTACCTCTATGGTAGTCATCACACTGCTGGGCAGATGCAGTGTCAGTTTTGAAGCCAAACATTATCCATACTGTTCAACTACTGTACTTCTCCCAGCGTTAGATCTGGGCAGCCCACTCAGTACAACTAGTAAGAAAGCTTCTTCTAGCTAACTCAAGGATGTATGTTATGTGAAGACAGGTCCTGGAACTTCATGCCTGAGTCTGGCAGCTTGCTTATGCCATTAACCTGTGCAGCGATGTCAGACGATGGATGTCAAGCAAACACAGTAGATTGGACTTTGTCCTAGAAAAGCCCCAACTCCCCCCCTAGGGCAGGATAGACAAGGATTATGAACAGATGAAATTCAGATTGCCAGAAATGGAAATACAACTACTTCCAGATTTTAAGAGGATCACACAGAGCTCCTAGAATTGACTGCACATTCAAGCTATATTGTTTCACATAAGGGACCTCAATAGTACTTAAACAACAAAAAGAAAGCTGACAACTTCAGTAACATATGGTGAAAGGTAGACAATCTGTGGAAGTGAGGGATGGGGATCCTGCAAAATCAACATTTCCTATCTCTCAAATGCAAAGGGCAGTAGACAGCTGTGGGCTGGTATTTAAGTGGAAAGGTGTTACACTCATGACAGTTCTAGAGTAATCAAGGACACACAAGTAAATGTGTAGGCTGACATGAGTATACGTAATATAATATGATAGCTGGAGAGCTTGGCAAGTGTGTAAAACTCACCAATTTTCTATTTTCTTCTTTTTGTTACTCAGGGTAATTTAAAGCTGAAGAGACAGCAGGGTGAAGCACTGTGAGACGGAAAATGCTTTTTTACTTTAATATCCAATCCTACAAGTCTTTTGCAAATAAATATTTAGCCTTAGAAGCCAAAACTGTGTTTTTCTCCAAATTAATAATTTTAA
This sequence comes from Formicarius rufipectus, assembly GCA_013399695.1. Taxonomy (NCBI): domain Eukaryota; kingdom Metazoa; phylum Chordata; class Aves; order Passeriformes; family Formicariidae; genus Formicarius; species Formicarius rufipectus. The sequence goes on along the minus strand of VXAU01004699.1, from coordinate 117,230 downwards.
GCTCCCTGCAATATGACTTCAGTTGATGTTAAGCACATCTATTAAATTTCAATGTATTTCTTGAATTACCAAGTAATTTGACAAAATTTGATTTGACAAAATTCTCTGCAGTATAGGTAAAAATAATTGTATTGATGGGCAGGAGGTTTTGGGCAAGTCAGTATAGGAGCACTGGAGTTTAAGAATAGAAAAGATTTCATGGCTCCTCAAATTCAATTTCTCGCTGTCACAGGTGGTCAGATGTTTCATGTTCTACTTCCATTATATTTCTGGAAAATAAAGATACAGCTTTCCTCATTGTCTCACATCGAGCCTTACAAGTTATGCTGCTACTTCAGATTCTCAGTTCCCCTCTCCTTTTGCCTACCTTGGGATCCATGTTGAAAATTGAGGCAAAATACTCAAATGCATTTTGAACCCTGCAGAATTTATCCTCCATTGCTCCTTCATCTGCAGTGCACAGCAGTGTCACTTACTGTTCTCTTAAATTTACATAGATAAAGAACCTTTTGCTATATATTTTTTAAGACTAATAATGTTTGACTTTTGGAAAATCTTATTTCATCGCTATACTTCCCATCACTGATGTTTAGCTTTCCTTGCTGACCACTATTCGATTTAATTAGTTCTTCTAACTTCTTAAAGTTCATCTTTCTTTTTGAAATAATAAATCTAAAAACCAACTTCTATTAACCTTCCAGCTAACCAAAATGCAATCTGTATGATTGCTTAAAAGGTTGTTTTTATGACCCGCTGTCCTTTAGTGCACATATTACTTGCAAAAATCAAATGCAAATCAGTTCTAAAACAGAATCAGCTATAATTGATTCAGGAATCATTCAATATTATCTACCACATTCAGGAATAACTGTCTCCAAATATTCTTATTGACACTTGTTTCCAAGGGAGTGACACACAAACTGATCTGCAGCAGTAATTTTGGCTATTGTGTTCCCTACTCATTTATTTCTCCTTAACTGAAACTGTGGTACCACAGAACTATAAGGCACTTATTTGTTAGATTCTTTGGTCTTTAAAACTTCCATCAGCTAATTTTGTCCCTAATATCTTCAAAAATTGTGAGACCCCACAACCTCTCTGGGCAACCATTTCCAGTGTTTTACCATTGTCAAAGCAAAAAAGTTTTGGGGTGTTTTTTTTGTTTGTTTGTGGTGGTTTTTTGTTGTTTTTGTTTTGTTTTGTTTTGTTTTGTTTTGTTTTGTTTTGTTTTGTTTTGTTTTGTTTTGTTTTGTTTTGTTTTGTTTTGTTTTGTTTTGTTTTGTTTTGTTTTGTTTTGTTTTGTTTTGTTTTGTTTTGTTTTGTTTTGTTTTGTTTTGTTTTGTTTTGTTTTGTTTTGTTTTGTTTTGTTTTGTTTTGTTTTGTTTTGTTTTGTTTTGTTTTGTTTTGTTTTGTTTTGTTTTGTTTTGTTTTGTTTTGTTTTGTTTTCCCTCATGTTTAGGTGAAATTTCCTGGTTTTCAGTCTGTGCCTCTTGTCTTTGCAGTGGTGACCACCAAGAGGAGTCCAGCTCCAACTTCTTTCCTCCCTCCCATTATGTATTTATATAAGATCATCACTAAGCCTTCTCTTTCTAAGTCTGAACAGTCACAGCACTCTTAGCTTCTCCTCATAGACCACATGCTACTTAATCATCTTAGTGGCTTTTTGCTGGACTCACTCTAATAGGTCAGGCTCTGTCTTGTACTGGGGAGCCCAGCAGTGGACACAGTACTGAGGACACGTTTGTTTTCTCCAGGTCTGCTTTTGTTTTTGTTTACTTTATTGGTTCCATGAAAGGAAATAATTTCCATTTTATGAAAAAGTCACTTTCAGCTCCTACATGCATACATACACCTTGGAATTACATTGCACAGTTTAATGTTTCAGTGTTGTAAGGAATACTTTATCACTGAAAGGCCACCTAAGCTAGCAAATGGCACTGGATGTGCAAAGTCAGAAACACAAAACTCACATACTAAACACAGCATGTGCAATTTTATATTGCATTTTAATTTTTCACTTCTGTATCACCAGAAATTTCTTTTAAATTGAAATTAATGAATCTGCAGGAAGGAGATTAAGAGGGACTTTCTATGGAATATGTCAATCTGTAGATTAATTAATACATTGATTCCATTTGAAAGTGTGCATGTACCTGTCTTCCCACTGAGATACCCATTGTGCAATCAGTGATAATTTAAAAATCAATTGCTCTTCTGTAGTAATTAAGTTTGTCCATTTAAACAGATATAATTGATAGAGCCTGCAACTAATTTCAAGGCAGGGATTCTTATGGGATTCTAGAGATCCAGGGCTGTGAGCCAGCAATTTGTGGGATTTTTACTCAACAAATGAACATCTAAATACACTGGTTTGTGTATCAGTTTCAAATACATTATACCAAATAAGAAAATTATTTTGAAATATGCTGTTAAACAAAGCAAAATATGTTGCTAGACAAAGCCAAATAGTTAATGGAAGTGATTGCAGTTAGGCACAACTGCATCTTAAAAATACCAAAATATAACTATTCTTATGTTTCATAGAACTAAATGTGTTGCCTTTAAAATTTCATCTTTTTTTAATTTCTCTTTCCCCCCCCCCCTAGTTTTTTATAAGTCTTGTTCAATAAAGTTTTGAGCATACAGAGAGAATTTATGGAGTTCTTGCCACACAGTGCTTAATCAAATAAAATATGATGCTTGCACGTGTAGAATACATATTTCTGAGATTCATTAAATGACTATCTCCCCTCAAGGCAATTCATTGTTATGCACCAGAGGGCTTTAAGATGGACTATTTGGGGGGGGGAGGGGAAGGGCAGAAAATAGGACAAGAGAAAAAGGAAGAAACCTAAGACTAATGCATATTCACAGTTTTAAAAGTCTTTGCAATTTACTACAGCCCTGAGGTGGCATTAATTGACACAATAGCAAGTTATATAGTGTGTTATGTGTCTATCTAGCCTATAACACAATAAAAATAAGACCACGGAAAGCACTGTAACACGTTGCATATACAGCACGTGTTTAAAGCAGGGAATACCTTGCAAAAGGAGACAAGATTAATGCTAATGTGTTGCAGTTAATGCACAGACTGTCCCCACAACTCGTGTAACTGAATTGCCAACTGTCAGCCTGCAGAGGCATCTTCACACTGTTTTAAGGCAAAAATCTTATACTTCCTAAAATTTAAAGAGAATTGAAATTTATTTGAATGAGGTCTGGTTTTCCATATCAATATACTATAGCATATACCCACAAAAAGAGTAATCACTCATTTTTTATTAACATTAAAACAGAGATGCTAATACCTTCTCCAGACAGTATGCCTTCTACAAGAAGTGGAGCAACATGCATTTAGAATAATAAGGTAAAAGAGTTACATATCTTATAGTCTTGTATAAAGTTGTTTTTTATTTTTTTCACAAAAGGACAACTCAGCATTTCAGGATGTTGAAGTTCAGTACTAGGTAGTGAAACTATTGTATTGTGAAATTTTTAAGTAAAGTTTAGGAATCCTTTTATTCTTTATTTTTACAATTTATTTTATTTGAAAAAACAATTAGAAAAAAGAATCTTCCATGTAACACTACACTAAGGCTAATTCTGTATAACCTCTCAAGTAACAATCATACAGATTGTTTCAGCATGCTCCTGGTTCCTAATTTACCAAAGTAAAACAAGGGTAGTGGGTATACCAAAGCATGCATATTCTCAGTATGTAGAAAAATGTTACAAAATGTTAATATTAGTGTGTGGGGAGAATGAATAGCAACATCTGGGTGTGGAAGCATCAGAAATAAAAAACAGCTGGAAAACAGTTACAAGAATAGCCTGTATCCATAGCACCTAGATTAACAGCTCATCAAGATCCCAGTACATACCTACCTACAGTTTATCAAGACACCCAGACGGTGGAAAGGGCAGTGAGTTAATCCCAATGATTTGCTGAAGTGGGACAGAATAATAATCATGGTCAGGTTACAAAAGGGCACACCCAAAACCAAGATGTGAAAAGAAGGCCTAAGTAAATGACTGAAATTAGTTTAGATTTAAAATAAATCTTCTTGCCACTCCTAGGAGGGCTTTCATTGCTGCTACAATGTTGCAACATTATTTCCGAGAAACCCTGCCTGTTTTGTTCTTTGGCATCATAAAAGCATATAGTCTATTCCATGTGTTTGCAGCATCTTCTACAAAAACATTTTGAATGAATTCACCTGTTTTAATTGGACCAAGACTGAATTTAGTATTTTTGGATTACATTTTCTGCTAACTTTTAGAACTACACAATGAGATCCTCACCTGTTATGCATTGATAGAGCTTCATTAAAATCAAGAGAGTTATGACAATCTACACCAGCTGTGGATCTGCTACATTTTTTTTTTTTTTTACTGGGCACAAGCAGAACACAGCTGCTTGTTTACTTGCTTCAGACCACAGGTTTCATGAACAGGCTGCTAAGGCTATATATAACGATATACTTTAAAATGAAAGAGATGCTTTAAATAGGAAAAGATATATAATCAGGTGATCTGCAACTGTTAAATGATTAATAATGTTTCTGAATAGCTTTATGAGATGTACATGGCAAATAATATGCACTTTTTGTAGTTGGGGGATGGACAATCTAGAAGGCTAAGTGTCTTGCCTATGGTTATACAGCGTTTCCAAGCTTTCAGCTCTAGGCTGTCCCAATCCCCATTTTAACCACAAGACCTGGCTGTCTTTCAGGGAGGTTAATATGGGACTGTATGCTATTGAAGCAATGATCAACACTATCTAAGCTGTTTGCTTGAGCATTTAAGCTTAAATAGAAATGCATTTTGTTCTCTAGTGTTAAAACTCAGGTTATATGTTGCAAACAAGGTCAGATGTTATTTATACCACTGGTGATGAGACTGATTTGATTCCTAAGATTGCTAAGCTAAGAAACAGTGATTGTTCTATAGACATTTGTTTCTAGATATCAAAACAGTACATCTCAGGGACAGTTCTGCAGAGATTCCAGGGCCAGAAAAATTATCTTATCCTTAGGCCTGTAAATGCTGCCAACTTCTCTTTCATTGATGTACACAAAATGTGTAAGTAAACAATTATTTTTTAATATATATAGCAGTTGTTTGGAGTTTCCTTAGCATACATAATTGCCTCTTGAATTCCCAATAAGACTGGAACAGAGAGTTTAATACACAGAGCAGAAAGACAATACAAGTTACTGCAGCCTCTTTTAATCTTAACTGATTTACATATTTGATTTTTTATGTTCTGCCCTCTTCCATTCTTCCTGCTAGGAGTCAGATTGAATCTTGGCTAAAGGACAGATGAAAGGAATGTACGAGTGAGCTGACAGTCATGTTTTTCTATGAAATTAATGTTGCACATGTAAATAATTTGTTTAATTTCAGTTTGCATGAGCAAAAGAAAGAAAATAAGCAAAGCTCTCAGGAAAATGCATCTGTACTGAAAAATAAACCTCTAAGAAAGTTTATTTTGTTTTCAGTGTTGCAATTTCATGTCGTCGTCGAAGTTGGTCATACGACAAAGTTTCTTCCAAAACAGAATCCTTTATAGAACAGAAGACTGCAATTTATATACATTTTATCACTTACACATGTCAGTGACCCATTGGCCTTTAGTAACATAAATAATTCTCAATTGGACATTGTTAGTGCGCATGTTAAACAACTATGACTCAGCACTTTATACAGGAAATCCATTCTGTGTTACCTTCCTGTACCGTGCTCGACACCTGACTGCAGTAATATAGTTCCTTCTTAAATTCTGTTTTACAAAGACCCCAGTCCAGCTGGGGCCCCCCACAATTTCACTCACAAAGATGGTCTAATTGATTATCTGATATTTAAAGAGGTGGGGTTTGGTCATATGTACTTTTTGTGTTTTTTTTTTTCTTTGAGAGAAAAGCATAGAAGACATCTATTGGGCCTCTGTAATTCCTGGGCTAGGGCAGATATCTTAAAAATAATAGTTTTTAAAAAAATAGAAATTAGAAAAAATCTGCAGTCTGTCTTTATGTAGACTTTTGATAAAGAGTTTAAGATTTGACTAATAGGGTCCATATTGAGCTGTACATGCAGGTGGCTAAGTGAAAAGTCTAGTGACTGGAAATTCTCTGTCCAAATGGGGACAATCTAACTAGCCTCATCTACATCCTTGTATTTTATTAATAGGCTTTTACAGTGAAACTCTTATACTTTGCTGTGCTATCTTCATGCTCTTTTATGAGGCAGAGTCAANGAAAGAAAATAAGCAAAGCTCTCAGGAAAATGCATCTGTACTGAAAAATAAACCTCTAAGAAAGTTTATTTTGTTTTCAGTGTTGCAATTTCATGTCGTCGTCGAAGTTGGTCATACGACAAAGTTTCTTCCAAAACAGAATCCTTTATAGAACAGAAGACTGCAATTTATATACATTTTATCACTTACACATGTCAGTGACCCATTGGCCTTTAGTAACATAAATAATTCTCAATTGGACATTGTTAGTGCGCATGTTAAACAACTATGACTCAGCACTTTATACAGGAAATCCATTCTGTGTTACCTTCCTGTACCGTGCTCGACACCTGACTGCAGTAATATAGTTCCTTCTTAAATTCTGTTTTACAAAGACCCCAGTCCAGCTGGGGCCCCCCACAATTTCACTCACAAAGATGGTCTAATTGATTATCTGATATTTAAAGAGGTGGGGTTTGGTCATATGTACTTTTTGTGTTTTTTTTTTTCTTTGAGAGAAAAGCATAGAAGACATCTATTGGGCCTCTGTAATTCCTGGGCTAGGGCAGATATCTTAAAAATAATAGTTTTTAAAAAAATAGAAATTAGAAAAAATCTGCAGTCTGTCTTTATGTAGACTTTTGATAAAGAGTTTAAGATTTGACTAATAGGGTCCATATTGAGCTGTACATGCAGGTGGCTAAGTGAAAAGTCTAGTGACTGGAAATTCTCTGTCCAAATGGGGACAATCTAACTAGCCTCATCTACATCCTTGTATTTTATTAATAGGCTTTTACAGTGAAACTCTTATACTTTGCTGTGCTATCTTCATGCTCTTTTATGAGGCAGAGTCAAAGAATCATAGAGTGATTTGGGTTGGCAGAGACTTTTAAAGATCATCTAGTCCAAACCCTTGCTGTGGACAGGGATGTCCTTTAGACCACATTGCTTAAAGCTCCATCCAGCCTGCCCTTGAACACTTCCAAAGCTGGGGCATCCACAGCCTTTTCCAGTACTACCACCCTCATTTGTAAAATATTTATCCCTTATGTCTGATCTAAATCTAATGTCTTTCAATTTGCTCCTTGTCCATTCACTATGGGCCTTGGAAAGTCTTCTGAGCCCCCTTTAAGCACAGGAAGGCTGCTACACGGTTTCCCCAGAGCTTTTTCTTCGAGCTGAATGACGCCAACTCTCTCTGCCTGTCCTCAGCTGATGCTTCAGCCCCTGGACCACTTCTGTGGCCTCTTCTGGTCTCGCTGCAACAGGTCCGTGTCTTCCTTGTGCTGGGGACCCCACAGCTGCTTGCCTGCCACTGCCCTGAGGTGACCCAGCCGGGCTGCGGCCCCCGGGGAGCTCAGAGTACTGCAGGCCTGTCCTCGGCCGTGAGCTCCGGCCCATGTGTGACCCCTCTGTCCTGGGGCGGGGGGCACACCTGCTACCTTTGTGTGCGCCTCTTACCGAGCTGCTTTCAGACTTACCGAGCGAGTGTCTTTTCCTCGCTTTTTAGGCCACTGGGTTTGCCCTGATGGTGTTTATCCCACAACAAGTGCCCTCGTGCCTGCAAACACCGGGAATTTATTCCTTGCTTTTAGGATGCTCAAGTAAAAAAATGTGTCTCATTCGTAGGGCACGGCGTGCCCCCACCAGCTCACAATTCACCCGCAGGGCCAGGGGACCCTGTGGGCCGGGCAGAGCCGAGCCGGGGGCGCCCTCCCGGCGCTCGGTGCGGGCTGCGCGGGGGAACGCAAAGCCGCGGGCCGGGTTTCCCGCGGCGCCGCTGCCATCCGGGGGAAGGGCGTGGGCGGCGGCGGCAACCGCGGCGGGCGTGAGCAAGGTGGAAGCGCGGTGGCTGCTGCTCCAGGTCGCTCCTTCTTCGCCCCCGCTCCCCGCCCTTCCCCTCGGCCGGCGGGCCCGGGCCGGATGTCACTGCGCGGCGGGGCCGGGCCCGCAGGGACCCGCTCTGCTGCCCGCGGGGGTGTGTAGGGTGTGCTGTGTGTGTATATGTATGTATGTGCGCAGTCTGCTCTCCGTAAGGGCCTCTCGCTCGCTGCCCAAAGGTTTGCAGCTGGGTTTACTCGTGTCCTCTCTGGGACAGCATTGGTGTCGGTCTCGGGCCCCTGCAGCTTAAACCAGCCCTGCTTCACCATCATACCTCTTGTGTTTCGTTCGCTTTAGGAAATGTTTTGGAAGTGTACAGGGCAGGTAGGGGAGGATGAGGGGCGTTAGCTTTGAAGAACCATAATGCGTGATGTTGATGTCTGCACGACTAGGGATCGGGGTGGGGGGGAAGGTTCCATTTCTGGTGTGAGTTGTTTCCCCATCGCACCAATATAAATTTTCTCTCGGGAGAGCTGGTGAGGAAATCCCACCAGCGGGCAGCGTGTTTGTCTCGGTGTTCAGGTTCCTCTCTCTGTCACATGCTGTGTTTCATGAAACAGTTGCTGGATTTTCACTTTTCTGGTGTGTAATTAGTGTTACTGGAGGCACCTTGTGTTTCTTCACCCATCTAAATTCGTTTTCTTGTATAATTGTTTCAGGGAAGCTGTAAGAATTAGCATGCTCCAGGATCTGAGAATATACCACGACTAATAATGCAGAAGAATCCTTCATTGCAATTTCTTAAGGGGCTTGTTTTGAGTTATAGCAGTGAGTGATTAGAAAACAAGAATATGTATCTTTTATAGAGTCAGTTGTATTGGCATGGGAATTGGAGAGATGTTTGTACAACCTTTTTTGGAGACCTCCAGTGTTGAAGGCAGTGTGATCTCTCTGCATAACTTATTTGTATGTGCATTAAGAAAAACTTTGGAGTTGTAAGGACAATAATGTATTTGAATCCTCTCTACTATAATTTGAAGCCATTTCCATTTACAACTATAAATGGTTTGAGGAACAGCTTATTTCTAATTTCCCTGAGGATGGTTCTTACGCTTTGTTTTGTGGGGTGTGTGTTCTTTTTAATTGTATTTCCTCTTAAACATTGCCAAGAGGCTGCCTGCAGAGAACTTTAGATGGCACCTGTTCAGTTCTGCTTTGAGAGTCATAAATACTCTAGCATATTACAGAAGAACTGACCACACAGAGCCTATTCCATGATCTGATGATTATCTGAAGTTAAGAATGGTAATATTTTCATTACATTTAAAATGGAATCTTTTCTTGTATATTTGGCATTTAAACTCAGAGCATGCTTGATCCTCTTCTCTGAATTCATTCCAATTAGTTCATATATTTTACTCAATTTGAAGGGCAGTGTTCAAAACTAGAGTACTCCAGCTGAATTCTAAAGAGTAGTAAGAAAGAGTCCTGTGCTATCAAAGCTTTACATCTGTTCATGCATTCTGGTATGGATGGTAGATTTTGCCGTATTCACCTTCTGTGCCAACTTAGACTTCAGGTCTTTTCTGCACAACTATAACATAGTAAGTTTTCCTCCTTCCAGTTGATTATTCTGGACTAAATTGAAGACCTTCTATTTCTTCTTAAAGTGCCCTTCCTGGTTGGTTTGTTTGCTTGGTTTTGTTGGGTGTTTTTTTTTTGTTGTTGTTGTTCTTTCAAAAAAAAGGCAAACTTCTCTGATTAATAAAGGCTGAGTTTGAATTTAGAATTTTCTTCCGTCATGTTTTCATGTTGTTGCAGCTGGCTGCCATCTGAAATACTAAGAAACATGATCTTTAGATAATCATTAAACAATACTACCTATGCGGGTTCTCTGGATTTTCAATGGCCTGTGTTACTTCTTGATTCTATTTTTCTGTATGACCTTGCAGCCAAGATGAAAAGTAATATCAATTTAATATTAAATTGGACCTATGCCACAAACTAAATCCTTATCACATAGGGAAATACATTTTCTGACTCTTAATTAGGACAAGCCTGTGTGCTTCCAAGGCTGGCAGGAAGCAATATTCCAAGCTTGTCTTCTGCTCTTTGATCTCTAGCAGCAGCATGTTTATTTCTTAGATGTGCAAGGCACAGAGTACCTTGAAATAGATGTGGAAAAGCCTGTCCTTAGTAAATAGGATTTGAAAATATATTTGGGCCACACGGTAATGCCGATCTTGGCTCCTTTCTCCTTTCCCTGCATCCCTTTAGTTTACCTTATCTGAGCCTTCAGTCTTCAACTGGGCAAGAAGATCACAGGAAGAAGCTCTATGCTGCTTTTGACACCTTGTACTACAGAGCATTTCCTCATTCACTAATTAGAATCTTAAAAAATTTATAAGCTAAATACAAAATCCCTTGTGTAATATGCCACAGCTATCTCTTTCTTTGGACTTCTTTTCTTTGCATGTCATTGCAGTGTTTGAGCATTTTCCTGATGTGTAAATTAGATCTGTATGACAGTACGTTAACTGAAATTCATCAGTCTTCACAGTTCTTCCTCAGGAGGTTTTCTTTCCCTGCTAATGGTGGCTGCCTTGAGCTGCAAGAAACTCAGCATAGCAGAGAAGCTTTTCTCCTCTTCTCAGCCTGCTTGTCTGCAGCTTCATGGTATCACAAACTAGAAAGCATTTGGTGTCACACACTTAGGCTCTCTAAACTTCCAGCTTTCACACAGTGTGACAAAAACTGGGAGGAAAAGGGGGTCCCCTGAAGGTGCTGAGTTTTCTTGAGTCTTCAAAAGAAGACTGAGACTGAATAGCTGTTAAAATTCTACAGGAAAAGAGAACAGGAAAGTGAAAGCTGACTTTCTCAATTGCGTATCTATCCTGAACTACTTCAGTGACATTAAGTTCTTAGTGTAGTTCTTTTATACATCTAAGACAAATATCCAAATGTTGGTTATTAAGGCCCACAGTTACATAGGAACATGTCTGTTAGAGGTGGAACAGTCCTACCAGATGACCATGTTTTCTTTCCATTCAGCTTAAAAATCTTGGTTCACCAGATAGTCTTTGTGCCTGTTTCTCAAATGTAATTGTAACTTGCTTTAAATTGCAGTAGACTTTTTTATTTGCAATTACTTTGAGTAGATGTTTTGGATATCTCTGAATTTTTAAAAACTAAGGACATAAACTCTTTGTGAAGTGACAGGGGTTTTGGAGACAATAAATTAATTTTTTATTCTGTTGGTATGTTAAATGGATACACAGCTTGTAATAACTTTGAGATACACAAGACCTTTCTACTAACTATAATTTGTATTTTGATACTAAATTCACAAGTCCTAACTCTTACGCTCTTTAAAGTTAGCTCCCTCCATCCCTTTTCTTTTACATGGGCGATAGCATAGAGGTACTTTTATTCTGTTGTTTGTACTTGTGGAATGGAATACTTAATCTGCTGCAATTTAGGAATTATGTGACCAACTGAAATTAGGCCAGAGATGTTTAAAAAGACTTTTTTTTTTTTTTTTTTTTTTTTTTGANTTTTTTTGGGAAACTAAAAGCAATACTCAGGACATCCCAGAAGTTTCCTGGCAAAAAAAAAAAAAAAAAAAAAAGAAAGAGAGATAAAGCAGACTTTGTAGGAAGATGACACACTGGAGCAGGAGCCCTGCTGAGGTTAAGGAAACTCCCTTAGCAGAAGTTAAGACCACTTTGGAGTCTCTCTAGATGTGAGTTGGCCTCAGTGGAAGGCATGGGCTGTTTGCTTGAGGTGCTTTTAGCTGTTCCTGTGAGTATTTTAATAACTTTTCGTGCACTCAGGAACTTGCTAAGGTATTGCTTCTTGTTTTTAAGTAATTGAATCTTAGCTGAGACACAGTAGCTTGTTCAACTGTGTTCCGTCTGTTGAAAAGTCAAGGAAAAATTAAAACTATTTAATTATTGTGGCTTAGACTAAAACAGTAATTATGAATTATGATAACCACCTTTGTATTCATGGTGACTTCATAGTATATGCATGGTTAGGTATTACAGTTCTGATACTCTAGCTTTATGGTGAGTTTGGTTTTGTTGGGTGTTTTTTTCCCATGATCTGGGGATGGTCTTTGTTTTGGTTGTTGTTTATGGCGAATGTGTTGCTCTTTCTTGCTGGCTCCAGTGTTTGTCATTTGAGGGAAATCTAAAATGATTACACTGCTGGATACAGTAGGTAAGATGCAGAAATGTGAATAGTGAATTTAACAATACATTGAAGCCAAGTGTTTCTTTTCACTAACATTGCATTTAACTTTTTTCTGAAGCCCAAGAAACCCTCGTTCTTTTCTTTTTCTCTCATCTTCATAAATACTATATTTGGGGGTTAGAATTACTTCTGTAGGGAAGAAATTTTTTAAAATACATTACTGTAGGGTTTTTTTAAGAATATGCTTTATTTGTAACTATCATAAAATATAGCTGAACTGTATATTATTTGGAATTATAGGTGCATTTACAGCATAGATGACTTAAACTTGTTTTTCTTCTGGAAAGTAGGATAGTTTTTCTGTACTATGTAATTCAACAAGTGATCACTGTTACAAGGAAAGTATTTTAAGTTAAGCTGAATCAAGAGTATTCTAATCTAGATACTTTTGGTCTCTTTTGTAGAATACAAGAGACAAACTTAGGCAATTATGTATCAATATAGGCTAAATAACACTCTCTTTTTTATTTTAGGGCCCTGTGGGATTTAAGACTGTCTTTCCTGAGAAAATTTGCTACTTCTACAGCTTTTTATCTTTCTGTGCAATTGATGATTTCATTTGAAATACCTGCCTGCAGACAGTAACAGTAGGCAAGCTGTAATTGCCTTTTAAAAATGTTAAAAGTTCAGCAGTGTGTAACAGCTGTCAAGATACCCAAGAAAAAGCCATACATTTGTGACATGTGCTATAAACAGTTTGAAACTCCATCAAAATTAGCCAGGCACTATCTCATACATACTGGTCAAAAGCCGTTTAAATGTCATGTATGCAATAAAACATTTAGACAGCTAGTCCATCTGGAGAGGCATCAGTTAACCCATAATCTGCCTTTTAGGTGTATTGTTTGTTATAGAAACTTCAAAAATGTAGTCACTTTCTTAAAGCATCAGCAGCTTCATCATGAAAATTATGAGAATGATACAAAGCAAGCAGAAAAGTCTGTGAATTCTGAGCAAGGCAGGGTCACGTGTGGCATATTTCAGTGTTCTGTGTGCTGGAAACCTTTTAAAACTGAAGAGAGGTGGATGCTGCATCAGTGTCTGAAGTCAGATCATCTACGTGGTGCCAGGAGAAGAAAGAAAACTCACACTTGTGAATCCTGTAACAAGACATTTCCATCAAGATCCAAGCTAGAAAGACACTTCCTTATTCACACTGGACAGAAACCTTTTAAGTGTTCTTCATGTGGCAAATCTTTCAGACAGTCAACACACTTGAAAATTCATCAGCTCACACATACAGAAGAAAGGCCTTTTCAGTGCTGTTTTTGTCAGAAGAGATTTAAAATACAGAGCAAACTCGTGAAGCATAAACAGCTCCATGCCAGAAATAAGACTTTCCTCAATACTGTATGCAAAGCAAAGGCTCCTAAATGTCCCAGACCACACAACCTGTTGGAAGGAAAGGGGGATAGTTTTGAGAATGCTGACACACATGAGTCACAGGAGGATGACCCACATAATGTTCATTCGATTTATATTGTACCCTTTGAGTGCCCAGCATGTGGGCAGTGTTTTGAAACAGAACATGTTCTAAATTTGCATGAATGTTGTTATCTAAGAGATGGTAGAAGTTCAAATAATGGTGCAGCAGCATGCAGACACAGAGTCAGCATGAAAAACAAGGTCCTGAGGAAATTGAAGCATACTGGAGGAAGGGCAACAGATTTTTCTCTGACTGACAGAAAAAACCCAAAATCAGGCCACAGCAAAAGTCCTGACCTGGTTGCATCTCGAGCTCAGCATTCTGATCAGCATGCCTCCACAAAACCTTCCCGGGATTGCTACAGCAAGCTTGCCATGCACAAGGCACTTTGCAATCAGATGAAAAGAACATTTGATGTGCCACTACCTTGGCAAGAGTACCTGCAACCTCACAACTTGGGCGTTAATTTAAAAGGTGTGCATACTGGTGAAAGCATGTTAAACGTTGATGATTCACTGGATAATAAAGAGGATGCTTTTTTTGGTTCATCAAATGATATCGTCTCTGATAATCCAGAAGAACTTCACTGTGCTTTTTCAGCTTCTGCTAAAAATACATGTAACAGACAGAAAGTGTGTAAATGTGACAGATGTGAAAAAATTTTTCCGTCTTCATCCAAACTTCAAAGACATTATCTTACACATACAGGACAGAAGCCCTTTGGCTGTAATGTTTGTGGGAAGACATTTAGACAGTCAGCTCACTTAAAAAGACATCAGCTCACCCATACTGAAAGCAGACCCTGTAAAAGCCCCATTTGCCAGGCAGAATTTGAAAACCTGAACAAACTTTTTAATCATCAGGGAGATCACATTGAATTTAAGTCTTCTCAGCCTGTGGGTTATTCTCAAACACCTTCACAGCCATCTGGCTTTCAAGAATTTGAGCTGATTCAGTCAAACCAGGCAGCTGAAATCAAAGTTGAAATCGAGTCAGGGGATTTTTTGCTTGACTCCAGCAGCAGAAACCCACAGCTGTATTTGTGTAGTAAATTGCTGGAAACAGAGCAAAGCTGTTACAGTTATTGGCATGATTTTTCAGAAAATAATGAAAAAAGTGAAGTTGTTAACAAATTGTATCAATGTAGTATCTGCTTTAAAACTTTTAAATCTCCTTCTAAGCTTGAAAGACATTACCTAATGCATGCTGGACAGAAGCCCTTTGAATGTGCAGTTTGTGGAAAAAAATTCAGACAGGCCCCACATTTGAAAAGACACCACCTTATTCACTTTAAAGAGAGCTTAAAGCTTAGTTCCACTGAGCAACAGGTGAAAAATATATTGTTTTTATCGAAACCAGATAATGTCTTATGAAATCCAATATTTAAATTTTTGGTTGCGTAATTATTAAAGGACTTATGTTTGACTAAACAATTAACTGAAGGGGATTATATTTTTCTCTTATGGAGATGTGCTGGTGAAGAGTTAATTTACTGTCTCCAGAACTCTCTACTTGATAAAAGTTGTGAGTTGTGAATGTTGAGATTTTTTTTAAAATGCAACAAAAAAGGCCACTTTACATTCCTTTGGCTGAATTAATTTATAAATACACATTCTAGCTGTATTAGTAGTGTAGCAATCTGCGGTGCTCCATGAATCAGATATTTCAGAAGTTTTACTCTTTCCCATGTAGTATTTTATGCTCAATGACAACTATCACAAAAATAAAGGCAAAAAGTTAAAACATGGTCCTTTTAGTTTCTTCTGGCTCCCTGTATACATCAAGCAAAGGACATTTGCTGTATTTATTTCATATTTTAAAAAAACTTGTTATTTTTAGATAAAAGAGACAAAAAAGAAGAAAGCAGAAAAAAGGAAGAATGTTTAATGAGAAAATTGTTGATGTGGCACTATAGAACATTCTATTTTCAATAGAACAGAAAAAAACCCCTGCTTTTTAACGTGCTTGGAGATCTACAGATGAGGAATTAGATTATTTCACTTTTTATGAAAAATAAAAGACTGCTATATTGTTAGGATTTATAATCAATCCATTTCACCACTTCATTAACCCTATGTCCATGTATATCCCTTGCCTTCTTTAGCTCTTTTGACCAATTCATACATCACCGAGCTATTTTTCTGTAAGAAAAGTAGACAAGAAATTATCATTAACATTACAAATGGGCTTACTCTCTGTTCTAGTCTTCTTTCCTTCTAGCATACATATTGAACCTGTAAATGTTCTCTAAGATGTGATAATAACTCAGATGAGCAGTTTTGTCAGGAAGTCATGTTCTCATTATATTAAATATAAGAGACTGAAAATTACTTTTAACTGAAATTAAGTAATTCTGGTTTTGTATTAATAGAATCTGTAGTTACCCTTTCTGGTAAATAGATGGCTTTGTCCGTTGTGCCAGTGGGGCTGGCAAGAAGTGTAAGTGCAGTGGAATGTTACACATTTTGAACAAGAATTGCTTGTTTCTTTTTTGTTTTCCTCTGGGAAAATATACCTTTCAGGATACTTTCTGTGTAACACAACTTTTCAGTAGCTGAAACCTGAAGTTTTTTATCCTATTTCTAAATTAACATATCTGTAAGATATATGACATTATTTTCTCTATTTAAATAGATCCATACTTATTTAAGTAAAATGGATTTGATTTTTTTATTTTTGAAGTGGCATGAGCTTTGTAGTATTTGGTGAATATGAAGTGAAGGGTAAAGGGAGGGCTTTTTTTTTTTATTTTCATGTTATTCTTTTCCATTTTCAGAGGGAATAAAACCAGGCAAAATACTCAAAACAGTCTACATTTACTGTGATTTTTAATGACAAACAAATTCAGTAGGACTATAATTATATATTGAGATTTTTTTCTCCCTATGTGAATTGTTTCATATTGAAAGACAGAACACTGTATAAAATGTTTTGAAAGCACATTGTAGAGCTCTTTTAAAATACTTGGAATAAACTATTTTATTTATACTGTAGTTTTATTGTATGCTTTATGTGCAAACCAGAGTTTCAAAAATACCTGACATTCATTAAGCAGAAAAGAGTCCGTATCAAAATAACTAACTTTGTATGTTAGAACAATAGGTTTTGTTTAAGATATTTTTTGTTTAAAATATGTTTAAAGATAATAAGATCTTTCTTAGGAAGGAGTTACAGTCATTTAAAAAATGCTATGTTTGAAAGTAATGTTTAGCGAATACAAAATTTTCATGTTTTGAATATACCCATTTAAGTAAAATGAAGGGAAGGTAAAACAGGAAGATACTTTTGAGGGATGAGTATACACTTGTGTGAAGTGTTACTGTCTGATTAATTTGTAAAGTAATGAAATATTTGGGCTTGGATTTTAGAAGGGCAGTAAGAGCCAGTTTGTCATCTGGCTCTCCATCCCTTTATAGAAAGTTTTGTGTCAGTATAAATTCATGATTTTAAGAGGATTATTGCATAAACTAGCTAGAAAGGGGTAAAATGGTTTCTAAGATAAAAAGAACCCTGAAGTTGAAATTCTGTGTCTTTTGCAGTTAACAGTAAAATTCTCCAATTACCTTTGAGAATTTGGACTGGAATGGACTTTTTTTCAATGTTAATAACATTTTTTGTTGTTCCTTAGTATGTCACTCATTTTCAAGGCAAGGTCAGCCATCAATCTGTTAAGTATCTTTGGTGGCAGAAACATTGTCTGTGGTTTTGTTACAATGAACTGATGGCTAATGCTAATAATATCATAGTACTGAACTAGTGGGTTTTTTTGAGACTGTATGCAGAACCAAAGCATATTCAAAACAGTGGGTCTTCCTGCATTAACACTGAGCTCCTTCTGAGAAGAACTCACACAGCATGAATTCAGGACTGAGGTGGTTCTATGTGGAATAAAAGAAAGGTAAAATATTTTAAAATAAGCCAAAAAAAGGGTAAAAGATTTTTTGAATACAAAGAACTGCAGTAAAAACTGTTCCCATCCATTTTCTATCTAGGAAATGTGGCTGTGGATACCTTTAAAATGTTTATGCTGCACTACCATTGCAATGTGTGACAAATTAATGTTTTAGGTTGCTCAGAGAATCACTGGCAAAGGTATCGTCTAAAGCAAGTTTAATATAAAAATGAAAGCACAACAAAGTTGGTTGGCAAGGTTCACTCTACTACTAACTAAATAGTTAAAGCACACAGAAAAATGGGAGTAAAATCTAAATAAATCTAAAACTAAAATCAACGTAAAAGAGAGGCTGGGGATGGGAAAAGGGTAAAGATGGGAAAGGATAAGGATAAAAGGAATCAGGGACACCCTCCAGCTGAGGGTTTTCATAAGGTTCAGAGGGCTACCCCTTGCCAAACTTTGCCCCGGATTTGACCAATGGTTTAGGCCTAAAGGCTTTAACAGCACTTAACAGTACTTAATTGATTGCCTAATTTAAACAATTTAACAACATATTTTACTATAGATTTACTATAGCACAACAATAACTCACCTAAATTAGGAATTTAGCCTACTTAAGAATCTAAGTGAGCAACATTCATAGTACATTTGCTGTACCGTGTTCACACTTGCACAAACAGAGACCTAAAGGGGTATGTCCAACTTACCTATACCTGTGAAAAATTTCCCTCAAGTTCCATGAAGTACTCACGTCGGGTGCATCTTCTCAACAGGCGAAGGGAGTGGGGGTATCAGCCCAGGCTCCAGTGGTGGTCCTCCAGTATAGCAAAATTGAGAGTTCACTACCTGAGGGGCATCCCCCTCAGAGGGAGATGCTAGTTGAAGCCTGCTGTCATCCAGGATAGCTCAAAGAATCTCATTTAGGACCACTGCTTACAGGGTCCCTTGAGCTGGCTTTAGTTGTAGAAATTTTCCACCTGGGCCACAATTCAGGTCAGTAATTGTCTTTGAAAGTTTGATAACAAAAGAATTGTTCCACTTGGATTGCTGTGCCAGCAAGAAAAATAATCTTCCAAAGCTGTTTGTTAAAAAACAGGAGTTTGTTAGACAGCACATGTCCCTGGGAATAGACAGTGTTTCTGATGAGCTCAAGAGTTGCTTAGCCCAAGTGCTGTTCATCAAGACCAATTTCTGAGATCATAGTGTGGCCTGAGGGATGTGTGTGGGGGCGGCAGTTGTACCCCCACAAAATGTTGGCAGAAGGTCAAAACTTATATATGTATGTTCCTATATATGTCTACAGAAAAATTCAAAAATGAAAAGAAGCAATGATAAGCCACAGAAAAACTGTTTAATCACTTTTGTAGCTGCTTTGCACTAGGTCCTGGGTTTCTCACTTGGCTGTGATCTGTTCTATTACACCCAGAGCCAACATGAGAGGTTAGTGAGGCAAACAGAAGATAGACACAAAAGAAACTTAATTGAAGTTAATGGGACCTTAAGCTTCAAATTGAGATGCTGTATCTAATGTTTAGTTTTCCTGCCCGCCTTCCAGTATAAATGTAAAACCCTGAAAGTTATAATCTTGCAATAGTAGCTTATTTGAGTAACACTAAGTACAGCTGAATGACTCTTAAATCAATAAAGACTATGGATTCGGTCCATCTAATGGCCCCTTGTAATAATGTTGAAAATGCCTAGATCTCCTAAATAACTTAAGGGGTCACGGTTCATATTTCTAGCACAAGGTTTTGTGGATTTTTTAAGTGCAAGTTTTAACTTAATAGCCTAGTTTTACGGTCTGATGGCTGTGGATGAGATGTGTCTGAGAGGCAGTTATCATAAGGAAAATTGAAATTACAGAAGTGACTTTTCTATGCTCTTGTATAACATACTTTATCCAGGTTAAACAAATTGGTTGTACTTCATCTAATGACTAGTTGTGTCAAGCAGCTTTTAAACAGCATTTTTTTAGCGTCTGTTAAGAAGTCCATGCAAGTGAAAATCAGTCTTATGCCAACAAAGTAATTCACAAGTGAATTGATCATTTTCTTGTTCATAAACTATTGTTCTAACATGAAAGTGCCATTATGTCTGCCCTGAGTTATCACAGGTCTCTGAATGCTGTTTTACTTCTCTTTTTAGCCTTTCCAATTCCTGTCTGTTTCCAGGATATCCTGGAATGTGTGGCTTGATTCTGTTATACACCTGACATGGTTTAGATATGAAGCTGAAATTTTTCTTCACTGGAATCCTTCCCTGATGCCAAACTGTATGGATCTGTGAAATCCCATATGTGACTTCTAGTCCTTTCGAGAGTGATGGAGCTGGTTGTTGCATGTGGCACACAAAATAGTCCCTGAGAATGTCAGAGCATGAAGATGTGAGCAACTGACTGGTGGTGATGTCGACTGTGGCCTGTCATTCTCCACTGACAGTCATCTGGGTGTGTAGGGTAGTAAGAGCATATGGATATAGGGACTGTTCTGTGGCAGTTGAATGTACCTTGCTGACAAAGTGAAGGAGGGAAAATAGAATTATAAGTCCACTGCTATATGGAAAAGTAAAAAACTGTTACAATGCAGGGTTTCTCCCATTTGTGCTGCCAATGCACTGCACTCAAATCCTACTGACATAAAGGAAAACATTATCTTCCTGGCACGCAGATTGTCAATGTTTTATTTTTTCAGAGTATAAATTTTAATGTTTGGTAAGTATTCACAAAAGTAGCTGGCTGAGCTACAGAAAATCAGATAATTTCCTCAATTTCCCCTTTATTTTGTTTCTAAGGTGATCCTGAAAATACAGCAGAGCAGAGAGATTCCTGTTAGTGACAATACAGTCCTACTAAATTAAGTAGAAATCTGCTAAGCCATCTAGACACCTCAAGTGTATCAGTCAATTTGAGGATAATTTTTAAGATCAAAACACATTAGGATTTTTTCGTGACACTGAGAGCAACCTTGGATTAGTATCTTGGCAACCTTATTTGCCATAGTGCACTTTATCTTGCAGTTTATACTCTGGGTCTTAATAGCAGGTACATGGGAAGTGAGAATATCTTTGTAAGAATTCCCTCAGGCATTGAATAGTGCGTCGGATGCTAGTGCAATTAATGGAGGAAAAATTTCCATTTGCCAATGAGCTAAAATGATTTGTTATGTAATATTGTAGTTTATATCACAGTAGGAGGGTTTTCTTCAGTAAAACAAATTATTAACACTCAATAAATTATTTTTTGTATTGTGCTGGTGTGAATTTGCTGTTTTCAGTAGGTATTCTGTTTTATTGCCATTTTATCTTCTCTTAAAATCCTGACATGCTAATGGAAATGTCTACCAAAACCCAAGAAAATATGGGGAAAGGCAAGGATGAAAGCTTTAGGAGACTGGAACTACCTCTTAACATCTTAGAATTGCTCTCTTGATTAAGTTTTATGCTGCATATTAGAAATATTTCAGTTTTGTCTGCAATCTTTTTTTTTTCTTTATTGTGAGAAAAGGTATGTGAACTAGGATCTGCTTTTACAATGATGCTGCAAATAGACCCAAATTTCTGTAACACTTCTCATGCCAGCACTAGCAGAAAGGAAATTATGTGCCTAAGAATCTCATTTCAGTGATGAAGGACTCATGTTTCTCCATCAAACAGATTTCATATCAATTTTTTTCCACTTAGAAATGATATCACAAAAAAGCTTCTCATAGGATTTCTAACAAATACTTCTAGAGCCTTTCTGGCCACTGGTCTCTTAACTTTTAATCATAGTTCTGCCTCAGTTGGTAGGAACCTAGCTAAAATGCTCTGAAAAGAATAAGAATAGTCCAGAGTCTGCTCTACCTTGAGCTGTTACCCAAATGTGAGCCCAGCAGCAGAAAGCTAAGAATGGCACAAAGTCTACTATTTCACCATGCCCTTCACTAGAGGCACGGCTGCTATTCTGGGATATCAAAGCATCTGGGTTGCAGAATTAACCATATTTTTCTCTAGTCATGAGCTCAGAATATCCATTGAAGTTACTGTAAGTTTTGCACAAAAAATCGAGGGCAGTATATTGGCCAGAATGTGTGCTAAATAAATATTTATACACAAATCAGAATGCTACTGATGGCTTCTTTACACTTTAAAATTCTAAATATTTTAAGAAGCATCTGTTGCTAAACTGAGGCATCATTTTTGAAAGTACCCATATTTACAGAGTGGAAGTGCACATATTTAATGAGATGAACATGGTGACAAAAACCTTGGACTAGAAGAATGCACAAAAATATAATAGTAAAAGCAACACAACATGATTGAATTAAAGCTATAATGAACAGGTTGAACATTTAGTTTGTATGAATATTAAGTAATATGAAGGATAAGCTATAATAACCCTGTCATTGTGCCTAGGCTTTTGACATGTTGAAGGATTCCTCTGATATTTTTTGAGAAGCTTTCCCAAATTTTTTTTACCTGAAAGTTTAAATAAATATATTTCTTCTCTAATATGAACAGGGAATAGACATGGCACATTTCAGATCTCTTTTGCTTAATGTACATATTATTCTATTTTTATGCCATTCACTCCCTTATCCCTTTCAAAAACTTATATAACTTTGTAAGGAATATTTCAAAATATTGCATATTCAGAGTAATTTTTCCTCTTTCAGTTAGGAAAAAAAAAATTATGTGCAAGTTTGTATATATACAAGATGAGACCTTACATTCACATGTGTGATTTCTGTTTCAGAGTTTTTCAGAGGGACGTCTCTTGAAAAACCTCATGTTTATGTGTAAAAGTCAACAAGCTAACATAAAAGCTGATTTTAAAATTATACATTTCCTAAGCTTTAGAGCCTTCCATCACAGAAAGCCTCAACAGCCTTGATCATGCACTGGATCTTTAGGCCTCGCTTGAAATTGTACAGATGGATCAGCAGGAGAACAACCCCAGATGGGAGAGCATGGAGTAACAAAGCTGTCACTGAACTGGTTTTCTGTTTCATCAGAGTGGTGTTAGCATGCCCTGAGCTATAAGGGAACAGTCTCCACCACAAAAAGGTTTCATTATCTTCAATTCTGTCTTACATCAGGGGAACCTCTGTCACTTCTGCTCCCCTGGTCACCAGGAGAGGCAGCAGTAGAGGTATGATGGCATCCACCCCATGGTTCCAGATCAAACAGCCAGCAGTGACCAGGCTGAGGCACATGGGGAACCATCTGTCCCTAGCACATTGCTTGCTTGGAGATGAACAAGTCAGCTGTCCATCAGAAAAGATGCCAGTTCATAACTCTGAAGGAATTTGATGACTAGAGTGGGTAAGGTAATGCCATTTTGCACCGAGTGCAGTGCTGGTATTTGTTACCTGCTTTGGAATAAAGCTTTCCCACCAGAGTTTGTATAGGTGCAAGATGGTATGCATACTGGGCCTGCATCTCACTGCAGGGCTTATTTATGTCTAAGAAGCTGATGAGTAAATCTCTGTGTGAAAGAGAAACAATAAAAAGTGAAATGGTGTTTAAATTACATTATATGGCCCTGCTGAATCTAGTTTCACTGGTCATGTCTCACTGATGACCCTGAAACAGTAACAAACAAAATTATTATTAGAAATCGTTATCCATGAATTGTTTGGAGTTTTCATGGCTAGAAATTAATAATTTCTGTGACTCTAGCTAGAACCTAAAATAATCTAATAGGTAGACAAGACAGAACATAGAACCAACCCCTACTGATTATCACTAGGTACTTCCTGACCTACTGAAACTGTGCTCAGGAGAGTATTGTTGACATAAAAGCAGTGACCAGCTTACTGATGACCTCGGCTTACAGAGTTTACAAAGAAAAGGAGAACAGAGTATTTTTCTTAGCTACAATAATATAGAAGGGTAAGAAACCAAACCAAAAAAAAAGCTAATTAAACAAGAAAGCAGCACAGAATATAAATTGACCAGGACTAGGTATGCAGCCTACAAATTAATAATAGTCCTGAAAACTGCATCTATTCAAATATGTGTCTTTTAAATAATGTATGTCTTCATGAATGAATTAACAGATTTTTGAAAGTAATATTTTATTTTCTTGACATGTTAAGTCAACAAGTACAGAAAGATGTAGAACTTCACAGAAGACTGTGACGATGATGGGGCACAGGGTATTATTTCTCCTCAACTACAAAGGAGATTGAGGTGGAAAGTGCTAGTGCAGATCTCCACTCTGGGAAAACTGAGCATAGGCAATTTCCCATAGCTGGGGTGAGAGCCACAGATGGGCACATAGGCACAACACTGGGTGTCATTATGCCTGGTCTCACCACAGCTCTTCAGAGGTTTCACTGCTTTTGAGGCGTGAAAGTGATGTATTTTTCCAAAGCACTAATTTATACTTTTGCTATTCATTTGCAGTGTTACTGTCCCAGCACTTTCCAACTAAATGATACACCCTATACAGAAAAATTTAATGCATTATTTATCACTTGACATTGTCACTTAGGAATGTAATCATATTGCCTAACATTAGGCACCTGATAATTTCTGGTATGAGAAGCTCCTTCAGAAAATGAGAGCCCTTAAATTAGTTCTGATTTGCACTCTGAAAGGACCTTTGTTGCCACACTGACTGGATAGATTGTAGTGGGGTTTAAGACAACTGACCTCTTCACTGGAATACCCAAAAGCCAAAGGTTAGGAAAAAGTGGATTCCTCCATGAACTTTCATAGCTTTGATACCATACTTGATACCAACTTGTGGATTTTGACACATACCTTTCATGGGCAGAAGCCAGAATGTTTAAGTTAGCCTTGCAAGGCCCTTCTAGAAAATTTACCAAGTCCAAAATGCATTTGCCCCTCCTGATTTGTCCCATGGTCCATCTTAAACATAGGTCAAACTTTTGGCTCCTATCTGAAAACCATTTTCAGAAGCTTTCCTATTTTCAGTCTATATAGATAATGAACTTACACATTCCTTTATCCCTTTATAACTGATTTGTAGGTTCAGTAGTTCCTTCCCTTACTGTCATTTATCCCTCTAGTTTACTTATGGATAACAAAAAGTACTATCTTTTTATTTTTGTTTGCCAAACTGACAAACTTGTCAGTATACATGCAAATGTAAGCTATGTATGTTCATTTCTGAGGCAGGCAAATATAGAGCAATCTAATTGTGGAAGGCAGCTTGGGGAGGACCATGTAGCAGTATTTTCAGCTAAGGTGCAGCAACATGCTACTACATCTCAGCCAGCCAGCTCAGGTGAATTTTACATGTATTTTCTACTCCTGTCCATGGATGCAAGTTCTTACAGTTGTACCAGGAGAAAGGGCAGACACCAAAAGATATAGCTATATTTGCATAGATTTTGATTAGCCTAAAGTCAATCACAAGCTACAACCTCTAAATTGTTTTACTTAAACTCAAGCATCTTAATACACTGGGTGTTATCAAAATTTAGCATCGGATGGGGTATGTTGGTTCAATTGTATTTTAAGTGCTTTGCATTTATATACTTTTCATCAAATACAGATCTCTGAAGGTTTCAGTGACTAAAGACAATGCTCAATCCTTTTTATTTACATAATTTGTTACTGGTACTTTTGTGCCTTTTTGATTTTACTAGACTTTATGCAACAAATGTAAATTTTCTGGCTCTTCTAAAGTAGAGGCATGCAGTAGGCCTATTTATTTGAATACAGCCATTGTCTGATCCTATGCAAGGTACTGTCATTACTTTTCCCATTCTCATTGTATATTCTAATTGAACTTCAAAAAGAATATTTAGTTTAACCTCTGCTTGAAGAAATTAAATGGAGATCACGTTGATAGCAAAACAAAGGAGGTCATACTCAGACTTAAACAGGCTCTCCCTGGAAGTTTAAAGTGCTCAAATGGCAGGTGCTGGATAATGAGCCCACAAACAAAGCACCGTAACTTCTCTACGGAGCCCGTCAAATCCCTCCTTAATGAAGCTGTTGACCAAACAGAGTAAGTTACTGCAAACCAGTCTAAAGCATTACCAAACTTCAGACTTCCGTGACCACGCAGTTTTCCCCTCCCACTTTCACCTCTCCTCCAGAGAGCCGATTCCCACGGGCTGCGGGGGCGCGTGGGTCGCACGGGGCGCTCAGCTCTCAGTGGCGATCGCTGCGTTACGGCGGACACGAACCTGTGCCCCACGTCACACACACAGAACAGGGCACTCTCCTAAGCACACTCACTGCGCGCTCATGGCAGCAGCCCCACTGCCTGCCTCGTCTTTTCCCTCAGCACTACTGCACTGACAGGCTCTTCGCCTGGCAGGGGCAGGGATGAGGGCGACAGGAGCAGGAACATGCGGCAGGGGCAGAGGGGGAGGCAATGGCAGGCAGGGAGCGGCAGGTGGCGCTGCCGCCCGCCCTTTGCCCGCCGCAGCGCTCGTGGCCCCGGAAGCGCTCCCGGCTCCACCGCTCCCGGCCCGGAGATCCCGCCCTCGGCCTGGCCCGGGACGAGCGCGCCGGGGGACGGGGACGGGGAAAGCGGCATCACCACCACTACCACCATGGCGACGGCGACGGCGGCGCCCTCGGCCCCGCCGAAGAAGATCGTGGCGCCCACGGTGTCGCAGATCAACGCGGAGTACGTGACCCAGGTAGGGCGGCTGGGCGCTGGGGGACCGCTCTCGGTGGTTGAGCGGCGCTCGGCGGTGTGGTGGGGAGTTTGTGGTTCTGTGGGAAGTGAAGGGGGATGTACCTGTGTTAGGTACGAGAGGGTATTTCGCCCCAGCGCTTGCAGACTAGGGGGGTTTACAGAGCAGCACCACAGAATGCCTCAGGGCACCGCAATACGCGTGACTGTCAAGGCATGTTTTAACACTTGAAAAGCTGCGGAGAGTTTCTTGTTGCTGAACATTTTAAGTGCTTTTCTGTGAATCTTTTTTATTTTTTCTTCACCCCCTCAACCTCTACCCCCTCCCCCGGCCGCAGAAACTTGCTTTCCTTCCTCTTCCAGAACGTCTGGAAGGTTGAGTGCAGTTGGATGGGAAACTCTTGTCACCGCAGTTCGGGGGTCTCCCCGAAGTGATGGCAGCGGCAAATAGCCTTGAAATACTAGACTTTTACGTAGAGCCTCTAGGTATTTTTCAGATTCCTCGATGGAAGCATAGTCACTCTCAGCCTGGAATTCGCAGACTCTGAAAAGTCATGTTATATTTTTGAGGGATTTCTGAGAAGTAACCTAAGAGTAAAAATTGTTTATTATATAGCAGTTTATACATCTGAAATTCTTCCAGGTAATTACACTTATATTGGAAAAGGTTCAGGCCTAAACCCTTAAACTGTTGAAAAACATAGCTGTTAGAAAACATATTTTGCTATCTGTAGTTACCATAAACTAAAATTAAACAAGGATACTAGTGAAATAAAAGTTTGGGGATGGGATTTGTTGTAGAGATACTGTATCATTACAACTGAAAAATATGTATGTTTAACCTTTCTTTTTTGCCCTCGTACAGTTAGCGAATAAATACTGGGCTCCACATGTGAAGAAAATATTGTCTTTTGATTTAAAGGTAATGACTTCTACTGGAATTTTGTTGGGGTGTAAAAGAATGAGGATCAACCCTTTTCTGGTGTGCTGATATCCTATGGTCCTTATTTTGTGTGAGAGTATAGGAGACTGCTTCGAAGGTCAGCAGCTGCTTAGGACACTGTAATTTGTTACGTATTTGTAATTTATAAATGTAGGCACTGTTGGGAAGATGTGCTGTAGCAGTGCAGTTCTTTTGTGTGCTATTTCTTCAGTTTATTTTGGCCAAGAAGTTATGAGGGCAAAAGATTTTTGAGCATCTCCTTTGAGGTTAAAAGGTATGTGAGGAGAAAAAGATCAAAAAAGGGTGAGAGACATAGATATTACTGAACTGTGTACTTTCTAAAAGTCTCTTTGGAGAGCTTTGATCAGACAACTTCAGTGCTGTTCCAGTGGATACGTGCACTATGAATGTTTAAAGTTTGGCATGATGTGTTTGGTTTTGTGTAGTGCAGGATGCTTAAATGTTAGATTTCTTTTCCTTGTGGATGTTTGCCTAAATCTCCCTTTCCAGCCTCAGTTTACTCAGGCTCTTTGTAGTATTTGCGGTAACATTTGTCTGTGATTGCTAGAACTAAGATGTACATAAGCAACTGAACTGCATCTCCATGTCATGTGATGTCAAAGTGTGCCTATCGCAGCTGGTAGTGTAAATTCTTTCATTCTTCTTGAAAAAACTTGTTGAAGGTATTTTAATAGCAGTAAGCAAAGAGTAATTGAGAGTAAGATGTCTTAGTGCATTTTTAACCATTTTATTCGTTGTATAAAATTCTGTTAAAAATTTCCCCTAGGTCATTGAAGATGTGTATGCAAAAGAGATTGTCAGGTCAAAGTAAGTACACCAGTCACTTTCTCTTACTGGACAACCATTCCACCATTAGCTGTATTGAAGTGGTTTCTAGTATTTCATAGAATATTTTTAAACTCATCTACATGTTGAAAGCAGATGTTGTGTTTTACGTCGGTTTTGTTGTGATGATTTTAGAAGACTATTTCATTTTTTTATCATTAAGGAATGCAAAGAAAAAGAAACATTGAGGATTGTGCTGCCTCAAGCTTTTTGCTGTTTTCCTGGTTGGTGTTACCAGATTTATAAAGGGCAAGTCTAGTTTTGATGAATTGTACTGTTAGACGGGGGAGACAAGGAATCCGAGATTAACTACACATTCTATAGCTGTGTGTGCAGTAAAGAATTGGAACTGTAACTGAAGCTTTTCAGGGAAAGTTTAAACTCTGGAGAGAATTCTCTGTGTTACTTTTATATGAAAGTAATCTAAGAATTGTCATATGGGATCAGGGCAAGCTTCAATTTTCAGTCACTAAGAAGAAATACCATTATGAACTGATTAAATATATAATTGTCATTTTCCACAAGACACTCTCAGCTCCTAGCAATTTATATCTTCAAGGCTATTGGAAGTGGCATTGTTATATTCTAAAGACCTGCATGAATTTTTTTTAAATGTGAATTTAATTGCTTAATGAATCTGCATGAGATTTAGCTTCCTCAATGTTAAAGTAATCATTTCTGCATTGAAGTGGTTGCCATTGCATGGAAGTGGCAGGGCAGAAATAATTCCTGGATGTTTCTGCAAGTTTTCTCATATAATGAAAGTAGGGAAAATACAGCCATTTCCCATGCAGCCAAGATGTGTGTGGGAAGTTTTCTTTTCTGTATTAATTGATTACTTTATCCTTTTTAGGTTTGCGATTAGAAAGATAATGCTTCTTGAATTCAGGTAAGTTAATGGAAGTGAAATTTTGAGTTACTTTTTCATGGTAACCTGTAGAGATGTGAAGCAAATGCAGGGCAGCAAGTCAATTTGAAGGCAGTATACTCACTTATTCCTACTTGGCCTTGAATTGTGTACCAAGGAAAATTAAGTGAGGAGAGCTTAATTTAAAGAGGAAATAATTTCACGTGTTAGAGTATCTTGGTTCATGAGTCTCAATTTCTAGTGTAAGTGAAGCACAAAGGAAGAGAGTATAGATAAAAGAAGTGAAAAATTTAGGTCTCTAATTTGGAATGTGTCATTAAGGCTTAAATCAGAACTCACTGAAGTCAGACGAAGTTTTTTGATTAAGTCTCTTACTATGAGGCTAAAAGTGAATTGTGCTGCAGAAGCATCACTGACATTTTTTTAACTTCAAAAGAAATGGAAGTCTGTTTAAACAGTAGTTTACAACTACTTCAAACTTTCCTGGAGAAACTTAGAGTGTGTCTAAAATGATGTTAAATAAATATTTACAATATGTACATAATTAAAAGCACAGTGTTTAGTGTTCTATTTATCTCTCAAGTCTTAAGAGCAAATACAATGAGATGGTTCTTGGTTGAGGTAGATTCTTTGTTTCAAAAGACTGAAATAGTAGATAGTACTGCTAACTACAAAAGTAGGAAAAACTTCCCTCTGTTTCCTGCCTTTTAATTAGAAAAGGCACAGAAGAGAAAATGTAAATTATGGTTTGGTGCTTGACATTAACAAGTGGCATGCAATGGCATGTGTCAGCATGACTTCTGGAATTTGTATGTCAGCAATAACATGGAATTAGAGGTTCGTATCCTTTCTGTGAACAGTTCTGATGTTCAGCCTCTAACATAACTTTGGTATACTTGCTGGTCTGTAGCCCCACCTACTGCTATTTGTCCTGTCATTTTTCTCTTTTTTTCTTTGCCCTCCTCACCCTGTTAAGTTCTTCTGTCTTTACCCACATGAGATTTTACTGTCCTTCATTCTTGCTCACGTATGTTTATCCTCACTTAGGGACATAGTATTTTTACTATAATGTATTGAAGTCTACTGGAATTCCTAGGTGAAGTGTATGGATTTTTGGTGAGTTTTCCTCCTTCCATTGGCAAATTCAAGGTATTGGGAAGCATCATGTGTTTCATTTTCTGTATGCCTGTGAGTTTGTCTCAGCTCCATCTAAAACGGTGCATTCTGAGTCCCCAAAATGTATATCTCTGTTACTGAGCTCTTTGCTCCTGGTTGCATACAAGTTCTTACTGCCTTGTTGCACCACTGTCTCCTGTCTTTTCTGAAACTATTAAGTTATTTTACTTTAAGATATCACAAGAGTAAACTGTGGAGAAAAGTAAATAGATAAAAAAACTGAGGTGGCTCCTGACGGTCCAGGTGAATGTTAGAGTGGGCATTCAAAGGAAGGAATGGATGAGTAGTTTGTTTAGGAAGAAACAATACTTTCCACTTTCTGGTGGCAACGTTAGATGTAGGGATTGCTTCTTCAGGATTAACTGTCTTGCAGAGGAAGTTAAAGGAGGGAGACAGTCCAAATAGCCTCTCATCTCAGATCTAATATTAATACTTTCTTCTATGAGAAATAGACCATATTAATGGAGAAGAAATGCTTAGCGGTGGGAAGCTATGATTTTCCAGTGTCTGGCAATTTTTTTTCAGCTTGAAAACACTTAATCATTTCCCTAATATCATCAAAACTTTATTTTAGTTGCACAGAATATACGATTTTTATGGCCTTTATACGATTAGAAACATGAAAACTGTATAGATGATTCCTAAATTTTTACAAGAAAGGTTATTTAGTAATCGTCAATTACACAACAGTTGTTCTTTGCATCTTCTGCTTAGAAATGCTGTATGTGACATTGTTTAGACAAGTGAAATTTTTTCTTTTTAATTTGTCTTTTGGAAAATCAACACGAATTTGTATTATGACTTTGAAGCTGTGGCTGCTTGTTATACTTGAAAACCCAGTGGTGTATGCGTCTTCCTGATGAGAAACTCATCTGTCTCTTGTAGCAGTTGCTCAGTCTAACAAGTTTTGCTTCAGTGACCTAGATGAGAGGTAACTTGAGGAACTACTCACTAGCTATGAAGATGGCTTTAAGGAGAAGGAGGGGAAAAAACCCCTGTGGATAACTACTCTTTTAAAAGAGTGATGGATTATGTGGGTGGTAGTAACTAATGAAATGCTCTTTCTTCACAGTCAGTACTTGGAAAATTACCTATGGATGAATTATTCTCCAGAGGTGTCCAGTAAGGCATATTTAATGTCAATCTGCTGTATGGTGAATGAGAAGTTCAGAGAGAATGTCCCTGCGTGGGAGGTAACTGATTTCAATTACAACTCAAATTGACTTTGATGAACACATTGCAGCTTTTGTGGTGTGCTCACTTGCAATGACAGAGGGGGGCAGAGCTTGTGGTGTTAAAAGGAAATGGTGCCTCAGCTGGAATATCTCATATGCTGTTTCAAACTGTGTATTCTTTTTGGAGAAAACAATGGACAGCTGAAAAATTACTTGATTCCTTCTGGTGCACAAGTCCTTTGTTCTGCTGTGAAATGCCATAAGTTATCACCAGCATTTGATTTTTTTGGTACTTGACAACAAGTTAGGTATTTACAGAGAAGTTACTGTCCTGATGTTGAAAGGATAAGAAAAGGATTTTTTTTATCTGTGGATTCAAGAAGACACCACTGGAACATAACGCATTATCCAATGGTGTCCTGCTTCAAACCTGTAATATTGTTTTCTATCTTTTTTGCTTTGTACTGAAATAATCTCTTATTATTCTCTTGTGTATACTATTTGGTTGGAGTTTTGTTGGGTTTTGACTTTTCTTTTGTGGATTTGGGTTTTTTTCTTCAATTTTAATAATAAGTTTAGAAATGTTTGTGTCCAGTTCTCATTTGCCATCTCAACACTGTGAGCCTGGTTAGACATGCTATACAAGTGTTATTTCAGAAGTACACTTACTTGAATACTAGTGCCATAACTTCAGTGTTGGCAAAGCACAGAGGACAAATAATTAGCTCCTACAATGTCTGTTTTGTTTTGTTCTGGCAAATGCACTAATGCAAAATGATAGGTGTGTGTTACATTTCAAACAGCTTAGTTAAATTTGTTATTTGGTACATGGCTGCCATTGTAAAGAAACTATTTTGTCTTGATGATTATTTAGTTTACCTTTTTCTTGCTGAGATAGCTGAATGAAAGTTCCAGGACTTTAAATAGTCTGCAGTAGTTTTTACCTGCTCATTTTTTGCTGATCACTTAGAGTTGCCATAGTTTTAGACAAAATCTACTAATTATCTTCTAACCTGGGATATTTTACGGTATTTCTGTGCACTCACCAGTTGAACATTCCCACAACACAATCCACTCCACTTGTTTGGTTTGTCTTGTGCATCACCTGTGTTAGACTATGTAGAAGGTGTAATGTGGGGATCCCATGTCAGGAGGATATCATTAGTTTGTTTTACATGTGCTACCTGGTCAGAATAAATGAAAAAGACAAAAACTAATCCTTTCTTTTATAGATTTCAGTGGATTTAGAGAACTTAAACTATGTTACGTGAATGAAGATTGAAATTATTTGTATCAACCTAACTGAAAATCAACTTCCTCTTTTATTGTCAGACGTTCAAAAAAAAGCCAGAACACTTTCCTTTCTTTTTCAAATGCATACTGGAAGCGTCTCTGGTTGAAAATGAGAGTGAGTACTCTCTGCATGAACAGACAGTCCTGCTGCTTTTCCTTGATCACTGCTTCAATAGTTTGGTATGTAAAAAGTAACTAATATTTGCAGTGTGTTTATGCTAATCTGTGTTAGTAGCAGTTTAGTTTGAGCAGTTTTAAAAGGCAGATGAAAAAAATTCCTCTTTAAGGAAAAGACAGTACCAGAGGGCTTTTACCTGTTGTTTTGATTCTTACTTTATCTCTCTCATCATGTTTGTTTTTCTGTGACACAAATTCATAGAAAAGACTTGAAGCTTTGGCACTTAGGCTATTTAAAGGCACAATTTAATCTAAAAGTTCATATTAAAAATAATGCTTTAAAAATTATGTATTTATATTTGAAAAGGTGCTTTACACTTAAACACAGATGACTTACTACTTGCTCCTTCTAGTTTGCCTGGGAAATAGCCCAAAAATTATTTCCATTACCTATTGAGAAAGATGGTGTTTTATTCACTTTTGAAACCGGATTTAGATAATATTTCTACCAGCACTTCTCCTGAGTTAGTTTTAAGAAAGCATAGGAGGAATTTGTGTTCTCAATCTATAGTTAATTTGCAATTATCTGTTATATGGAACAGTGTTCTGTAACCTTTCTTGCTACTGCTGAAGTATTGAGAACTGCCAGACTCCATGAAAAGAACCTAAAATACAAAGGTGTTACTAGGTAGGGCTATACTGCAGTTTCCTTGTAGGAAATTATGCAATGTAACAGAAGAGCGTAAATATTTTTGTCAGATGGTGTTGTACATTGATATATTTTCTAAGAGAGGCACATCAGAAAATATAAGAATTTGAAAAATAATGTTTTTTTAATCTGTTACTTTCTAACAGGAAGTGGATTTGATCAGAGGTCAGGTGCAGCAGCTGATTTCCTTACCAATGTGGATGGCTCTACAACCTGTAAGCATAATACTGTAAACTGACAGAGCAATCTTGCATGCATTATCCAAATCTTGTAAAGTGAATTCTTAAGGAATTCTAATATTTATAGCATTGCTATGGAATTACATTTTTGTATGATTTGTAAAATTCGTTCTGGTTTGTTGCTAATTTCCGTGTCATAGTTGTTATTATGTAATTTTTATTAAAACTAAGCCTTGTTGCTTATAGTTTCTTGAAGCTATAGTTTGTAGACAAGGCCATGAAGTCAGAGGGATTTGGCAGTGAAGCTGACATCTAACCATAGCTAGACTCTCTGCTGCAGTATTACATTATTGTTTTACAGCCATTTATTTCAGCTTATGTATTTTTTCTTTTTTAATGAAAATACTGGATTGTATTTTTATCTCTCATGAAAACAAGGATTCTTGGTGACTGAATAACATTTTAACATTTCAGAAACGACTGGAACACGAGCTGAAAAAGACACCAAAACTAAAAAAATTCTGGAATCTAATTAAGAAAAATGATGCAAAAATGGATGAAGAGGCAAGAATGCAGTATGTTACAGAAACATTTTTTTCCTATTACATCCAAAGCCCTTGTTTCGTTCACTGTGGTTTAGCTAAAATAAATTTTTAAAAACCTGTGAAGATGGCAAATAAGGATCCTATGTTATCTCCTGGAAGCTATTTCTTTTTCAGTAGCCTTTATGAAAAATACCTGTTACAGAGCTTTGTATTTTATTGATTAGTGAATTTGTGATATCAAATTTTAGAGCTGTTGGATGAAAGCATAAAAGTATATTCATGTAGTTACTTGCTTTTTTCCATGACCTCTATCAAATGTTTAACTTTTAAGCATGTAGCTTATGGAAATATTTGAATGAATATGTGTGTATGTCACCAAAACTAAATGTTCCAATGGTTTTGTGTTGCAGTGTGGTAAGGTATAGGTGGTGACATATTGCTCTGAGTCAGTAAGAAGTATAGGTTGTTAATCATTTCTGTACCTAAAAATATGGACTGCTAATCTCTCTGGTCTGAGCGCAGAGAGAGAAAAGTTGCCATCTAAACAGTTTAGGTATGTTTCAAAGCAACCTGCTACCGTTATATAAATTTTGAAGCAGCTAACTCTATATTAGTGAAATCTACAATGTACTTCTAGTCTGCATTTATGGAGCATTAATTCTTTTGTTATGTGTCTGATTTTAGAGCATATCAGGAGAGAAGATTTCTTTCACAGCTCATTCAGAAATTCATTTCTGTGCTAAAGTCAATACCTGTCTCAGGTAACTGATTCTTGAATTACTTTGTTATCTGGTAATCTCTGTTAAATTCTTTTTCTGTTGCTGAAGCATATCAGCCTGAGGTTGGAGACCTTATTCGGATAGGGTTTTAGTGAAATCTGTGCCTCCCTGCATGGATTTCATGTCAAAATTAGTATTCAAATCTGTATATATTTTAAAAATGAAACAGTAGGAAGCTACTTTAAACCTCCTTCTGTTCAATATGGACTTAGTGAAAACATTATTTCTGGGAACTGATACTCTATTATGTGCTTAGAGCATTAAAGCATATCATACATACTTAGATGCCCTGTTAAACAGGTGGGATAACTGCATATCATATGGTTTGGTTCTGTTAGTACTGTTGATTTACAGTAAGAACAAAAGCCTAAGTGAAGTGAAATTCTGTAAGATTTGACTGCCCTTGATTTATAACTCATTCTGACCAGCAAAATTACATGCTTACTTGATTTAGAAAGGAAAAGTATGTACAGGAAGGTGTTAACCTTTTAATAAAAAAGGGTTATTACGCTCTAAGCACAGCACAATTTGGGTGAAATCACTTCCTGGAGTTCTGCTTTTGCTGTTAAACTCTTAGCAAACTTCAACTCTTACCTGAGCTTTAAGGAGAAATTTTGTCCCTTCTGTTTTCCTAATTCTGGAAGACTTGTTTTAGGAGGATTTACTTTAGCAGTTCTTTGGAGGCTTTGTGAATTCTTTAGTCATTAGAGCAGACTTAGTGTGTGTTTTGACGTGATTCTAAAGACCCCTTACCAGTCACCACCGAGTGCCTTTGTATATGGTCAGTGTCTTTGGCTTTTTAAATTGCAGCTTTTAAATGTGTATTTTTGAGTACCTGGCATTGAAAGTTCTTAACAAGTTTAATGGGCCATTGATATCTTTTGGAACGTGCATGTTAGGTGTGAGGTTTTTTCCAAGTTGATAAAATCACTCCTGAAACTCTTGTTCTATTCCTCTCTTACTTTGATAACCAGAGGAGTTTTGGATATAAGAATTGTTTCAGAAAGAGAAGAATGTGTAAATTAGCTTTTAACACAATTGCGAAATTAATACTGTTGTAATTGTAGTATTTATAAAATTTTAAAAAAATAGTTCAAGTATAAATATATTGTGGTGAGGATCAATTAAAAAAAATTATTTTCTTCTATCTAGGTCCTATTTCTATGGACAAAGTTCATTATTGTGAAAGGTTTATTGAACTCATGCTAGACCTTGAGGTGAGTTATTAAATTGTTGTAGCCTATTTCCAGGTGTACTTTTCTAGTTTTTAAATGCATAAAGCCATTATTACAGCCTTATTCCAAATAGCAGGTGGTTATGTCAGAGCTGTGCATATGGTTCCTTAGAAGTGGTTTTCCATCTGTGTATTGGATGTTGTAGCAGTGCATCCACACTGGAAACTGACCAGTAGTGTTTGTAAGCCAGATGAATTATTAAACAAAACTAGAATCCTAAAGTGCCTTGTGAAGAGGGCTTCATTAGTTAGAGAAGTGGTATCATTCTGACAATTGATGAAAGTGTGTGACACTTTAATCTGCCAGAAATAACTCAGAATTACTCTTCCCAATGGATAACAGGTCAGTTAAAGTATCTTTTGTCTTACATGATTAAATCTCAGTAACAGTAGTTCTGAAATGCAAACTATTTCTGTTTGACTAGGATTCATTACTTAGAAGTAACAGATCTGGTGATTGAGTTCTTACAGGGTAGTAGAGGGTGAAGCAAGGTTTTGTGAAATTTTTCAGGAGGTACTGAGGAAGCGAGACAATTTTGAGCATCACAATACCAATATTAAAAGGCATTCATTTACAATTTTTCACATGAGTAGATATTTATCTAGAATAACTTCAGATTTAGAAGGCATTCTGAAATAAAACACAGTTTTCTGAAACTAATCGCAGGGAACTTTAAAATATTTTGGTCTTGCATTTCTGCTGGCTAACTGTCCTCTATTAAATCACTTAAGCATTCTGTGCTTGTAGTTGCAATAGAATTAATAATTTAAATAAAGAGCTGTTGTCCTGTGTATATAATATACCCTTACAAGAGCAAATACGTTTTAGAAGATAAGCTAGAGTCTGTGTGTTAGCAGAATGCCTACAGGCAGTACATTTAATGTTGGTTCTCTCTAGGTGTTACACAAAGGTTAGAATTCAGAAAGGTTACAAAGTCCATGTAAGTGACTGGAACAAACAAAAGAGAAATTAGCTTTATGTTGAAGTGTTTTTGTCTTTGTGGCATGTACTGTGTTAATGGGCTCATTTATGTATGTTGAAGCCTCTTTTAGAATATTATTATTTCATATTACAGTATATACACTGCCATCAAAACTTGGTGATTTGATAGTTTGAAAGTAACTATTCCATTGAGAATTCTTACGGTTTTATGAGTTTATTTGTTGTGATTACTGTGCAGAGCAATCAACATTTTCTACTATAGATTCTTTTATTTTCTGCATCTTAGTTCTAAACACCATGTTGATGCTTTTTGGCTTTCTAAATTCAACCTGCAGAAAACAACTTATTTTTCTTCTAAATTGTTGTGGTGTATTATTATATGTTGTTCAACAGTTGCTACGTACAGCAGCTTAGGATATTTACATTGAGATGAAATTATTTCTGTTTTGTTTTTAATTAAGATTTGAGAAATTGATATTCTAACTTGAGTGTCTTACAAAGCATAGAAGATACCATATCATACTAGAAGAAACAATTTGCAATTTAGAGAAGGATGAGCTTAAAGTTAATTAGTATAGAAAACAAACACTTAAAACAATGTTGAAGCAGTTTGACATATCTTTTGTAACATACAGTCATTATTCAGACAGTAGTAGAATAATTGCTGTATTTCATTTCCTTTTTTTACTGGCAGGATGAATTCTCATTAATGGCAAGTTTGTGCCATGCTCCCAGTCACATAAAAGGAAAGGCTGTGTTCATAGCAGCTTGCCTACTTAAATGCTGCTTTAGTATGAGAGCCTCTGTTAGAGTTTTAGATATACAGATAACTGCAGCAATATATCTTAATACACCTTATTGAAATGGAAAATTCTGAGAAACCAGGATTTCTTAACCTTTTGAAGAGCTGCTTGCATTTACGTGAGTTTGTTTATCACAGGCTTTGCTTCCTACGCGGCGCTGGTTCAATACAGTGTTGGATGACTCCCATCTTGTTGTTCACTGTTACCTTTCTAGTCTTGCTAAAAGAGAGAAAGAGGGTCATCTCTTCTGCCAGGTGAGATACAAAGTTGTTGAAAATAATTTTTTCATTCATTGTGTATCTGAATGCCACAATTATTTTGTTTAATAATTTGTTAAAAGTAGACTTTTCTCACAGCTGCAAACTACATGTTCTTTCTTACCTGCACCTAAGGGTGTTACTGCTCTTACATTTCTTAGAATGGTTGGAAGGAACCTTAAAGATCATCCACTTCCAACCTCCCTGCCATGGACAGGGCCACTTTCCACTAAACCTGGTTTCAGAGCCCATCCAATTTGGTCATGAACACCTCCCAGCATGGGGCATTCCACAGCTTCTGTGGGCAACCTGTTCTGTTGCCTCACCACCCTCACAGTAAAAAATTTCTTCCTAGTATCTAATCCAAACATACCCTCCTTCAGCTTAAGTTCATTCCCCTTTGTGCTGTGAAAAGTCCCTTTCTAGCTGCCTTGTAGCCCCCTTTAGGTACTAAAAAGGCTTGTATAAGGTTTCCCCAGAACTTTCTCTTCTGCAGAGTGAACAGCCCCAACTCTCTCATCCTGTTGTCAGAGAAGTGGTGCTTCAGCCCAGTAGTCAAGTCTTCTGGACCTGTTCCAACAGGTCTACAGTTTTCTTGTGTTGGAGGCCCCAGAGTGGGAAGCAGTACTCTAGCTGGGGTCTCACAGCGGCAGACTAATTTTTTTTGTTCTGTTTTTGAAAAGTTCTTTAAAGTACAACCTAGAAAGTAGTACTGCTTCTGGTATGCTTAACTGCACACATAGCTGAAGCTGTCACCAGTGCGTTCTTCTGTTCTTCATTTTGACTTCAGGCTGTTCTTCAGTTTACACAGGCATAGTTAGTATATTATTTTTTATGGCAGGATCTGAAGATCCTTTCCTTCATCTCAGATGCTTTTCCTGCTGCTTGCTGTCCCTCGTCTCTCGCAGCTCATTTTCTTTGAGAGCTGGTATTGATGGAATAAAAAGCCAGCAGCATTTCTGAGTTAAATAACCTCATTGTAAGGTAGGATGAATTTCAGAACTGCCATCAGAGGGAGCAGGAGGGAACAAGACTTTTCCCCTTTGGTAGCAGCAAGCCTTAAGTTGGATTCAATGACTTGGTGAGCCTCTGGCTAGATCACCTTAATGTTACTAGTTTCAGTTTCATGTCCTGATATATAAAACAAACCATACTGTTTGTGAACTATACTGTAATTTCTATGGTTTGCAGATGCCATACCTAAACAAAATTGTTCTGTTCATCAGCCAAGTATAAAATTTAGATACCACTCCTTAGTCCACTTCTTCTAGAACTTTGAGGAGCTCTGGTTTGTGCATTTGTCCTCTTAAATTGTGGTTTTGTTTGCTGTAGGGTGTCTTATTGTTAATCCACTAATTTATATTGATGATGTCTCAGCTTTTAGATATGCTTAAATTCTACACTGGCTTTGAAATAAATGATCAGACTGGAAATGCTTTGACAGAGAATGAAATGACAACAATTCACTATGACAGAATTACTTCTCTACAGGTAGGCAGATGATTAAGTGCCTATGGGAGGGAAAGGATTTGTTTTTCTAGTCCAGTTTGCATCTGGAATAGGCATGAGATTATTTCCAAATCAAGCACCTTATTTTCCCTGTTGAGTTACAGGAGTTTTAGCTTCACTTACCTGTTCCATATCGAAGACCTGCAATGTTTCAGTGTGGTGGATGTGACTATGACTAAATAATATGCTCTAGCTGAACATCACCACTTTGGACTTGAAGTTACCAAGATGAACTGTTCTCATCAGATCTATTCAGAGGGGGAAACAGAATTCTGTAGGAACTTGCAGTGATGCAGTAGGTGGCAGCATTTCTTCAAGATCAGGGCGCACATATGTTGCAACAGTGGTCCCTTGCACGTAAGAGATTAAGTAAAGTCACTTATGCTTTTCAGAATTTTTACCATCAGTTTCAACAAAACAATTCAAGGAAGCATGATTAAATTGCACTTGTTTTTCTTAGTTGTCTGCAATGCTGAATGTCTGCTTGCTTATGTTTTATTTCAGTAACAGAACAGTGATGGAAGGGTGTAGGAAAAGATATGTATCAGACGTTCAGGATTAAAAAATAGGTGATGTTAAGAAAAATGGAGGTTTCATCTGGCTATTGTTTCTGTCATGGTAGTGTCCATGGGGTGCCATGTGTTATGAATCAGAGGAAGCTATGCCTTTGAATATTTGAACTGTTACTGTTTTGTTAATACGCTGAAATCCAATTTTTGTGCATGGATCTTTTGTAGAGAGCAGCTTTTGCACATTTCCCAGAGTTATATGACTTTGCACTCTCAAATGTAGCTGCAGTAGATACTCGTGATGCACTGGTGAAGTTATTTGGACCCCTGAGGTGAGCTACCAAATTGAAATTGAGTCTTTGTTCTCAATGTGATTTAATTTAAGAAATTTCTAGCCCTTTTTTGTTCTGACTTCTCATGTGCATTCTTGTGCATGTCACAGAGCCTTTACATCCGCTGAAGTAGGGAGGCAAGGAGACTGAGTCTGCTAGGAGTGAAACATAACTTCATTTTTTTTTTTCTAATGAATGTGAGAAAGTACAAATATTCGGGAAGATAAGTTAGCCACTTAAAATAGTTGTAGGAATAATTAAATTACAGTAGTTAACCTCTGACTTGTTTAGTTTTTCTTGCTCTGTTCTGTACAAGAACTGCAACAGAAATCATTAAAGTATGCCAGTGTATTTACTGTACTGTATTGTAAATGCTGTGAGTAAAAGGTGAGCAGTATGTATTTTGCAAAGGCAGTTATTGTAGGTGAAATGTTCAGCTTACACCTTACACACAAACTTCATGTATAAGACTGATGCATAAGGGTTGGTCTCTGATCAAAATAGATAGTTGAATTTTGTTTTCTTTTAAGGGAAAAGGAGCTGGAAGTGCTCTCTCTCTGGTTTCAGTGTAAGTGACCGAGGCTCTTTTCCTTTCGCTGTGCAGTTCCAATGTTCTCCACCAGGTGGCATCGTACCTGTGCCTCCTGCCGCCCCTGGCCGAAGGGGAAGACACGACCCACGAAAAGGAGTTTCTGCTGGAGTTGCTGGTAAAGACATAGTTAATGCTGCCTGTGTTTTTTCTTTTGAAAACTCATCTAAATCAATCAACTGCACTTCAGTAAAGTAGTAATTTAGGATGTTTTGCTGAACCACCTGTAAACCACAGCAGTGCTACAGCAGTAAGTAGCATACTGAGATGGAGTTTAAAACCTTATAAATTAAATATTTGAAAATGCCTATTAAGATATATAGTTTCCATGAGAAGCTACTGTATGTATGTTTGGTGTAATTTTAAAGGTCTGTAAGGAGAGTCTTAGCAATAGTTAGGAGTTCTGGAAAAGTTTTTGTTCCTTATTTAGTAACCTTCTTGTCCTATTTTAAAGAAAAGTCTGCCAGTATAAGTCTAGATATTCAGTAGCTATTTAGACCTCAAACCCCTTTGAAATAATGTTTGTTGTGCATCATTAGTTTTGGATATTCAAAGTATACCAATATTCCTGTAGGCTTCTAATCAGTAGATTAGAATCTACTAGAATGATATCAGTATTAGAAGAGCATAGCTGATTTTTAAAATTGGTTTAATGAGCTTATTTTGTAGTTGTTGATTTCTTAAAGTTGTTCATGTTGTTTTCTGAGGTTTAGATGGTAGTGATATGATGCCTCTGGATGCCATGGAGAGCTCCTTGTTTGAATTATAGCATTGGGTGGAACAAAGACTAACTGTTGCTGAATGAGCAGTGTTTGTTAGCTATTAACTCTATGTTTAATGGAAAGCAAAATAAGTTTTATTTGAAGTTGATTCCCTGCCTAAGCCTTAGCTCAATATTTTCAGTTCTTTTGGGACATTTTTGGTCTGCTGAATAACCAAATGATTGTTTGACTCTAGTATTATGACTAATAGGTGTACTATGTGTTTATTTATCTTCTAATGTCACTGTGTGCGTTTAGTTATATTTATCTTAAAAAAATTACTTAAAAAAATATTAAAAGAAAATGCAAGTGACCACTATGTAAGTGACCACTAGTAGTCTTATGGATTAATATGTATGTTTCATAAATAGCTTTATTGTTCCTTTTTCTACTTAGAGAAGTTTGAAATGCATTCTTTCTTTAGGTTTCCCGTCATGAGCGACGAATATCTCAAATTCAGCAGCTCAACCAGATGCCTCTTTATCCTACTGAGAAGATTATTTGGGATGAAAATATTGTACCAACTGAATATTATTCTGGAGAAGGTATGATCAGTAGTTCAGTAAATGCTGAACAAAACAGTGAATGCTGCATAAAAGAAGCGATTCTGATGTTCTGTGTTTTTTCTGTCCAAGAAACTTCTGTGCAGTGCCTTAGCATCTTCCAGTATCTTAGGGTAAGGTT
Organism: Formicarius rufipectus; assembly: GCA_013399695.1. Classification (NCBI taxonomy): domain Eukaryota; kingdom Metazoa; phylum Chordata; class Aves; order Passeriformes; family Formicariidae; genus Formicarius; species Formicarius rufipectus. The sequence continues at coordinate 74,743 of VXAU01004699.1, read as the reverse complement.
AGGGGTTTATTTTCAATTATGAATCAAGAACTCTGAGATTAAATTGTTAGCAATTACATAGTGGATTTAAAGGAAAGTTAAAACATCTCTATTTACACAAGGATGTTTATTTGCTTCTGGATAGCAGCTGTGCTGTTCTACTGGCTGAGGCACACATAGTTACTGCAAGGTGGCTTACAGCAACAACTGAAAGAGCAACTGAAAAGCTGTTGTCTGTGTTTTGCTCTTAAGTATGTTCAACAAATCCTTTCTAAAAAGCAGGGGGTGGGGGAAAGGGGTGGTAATGAGAGGAAATTAACACTAATTATTGTACTTCAAGGAGGAAGTGTACACATGGTCACTAAGAGGTAGTGTAGGAACTCTGAATTCAGAACCTGATGTTCTTGCTCAATGTGCCTATGATAAAGGAGGCAAACTGCAGGTATTGCAAAAAAGGAATTATGTAATTTCAAGCTTTGCAATATAAAGGACATGTATATTTGTCTAGCTACTTTTAAAAACTTGTTTTAATGTAGATCATGAGAGGTTTAATTCAGAATGTGAAAATTTTAACTCGGAGTTAAATTAATTTGGAAATTTTGAATAACAATGTATATCATCAAAGACTAGTACAAAGTATGTTTCTGGTTTTAGCAGCAAGTATTCCATACCATTCTCCATGTAGTTTTGATTCAGAGTGTTTTTGGGTGAGTATAAGCTTTAACTTCAACTGCTTAGCATAAATTAGTTTTTTTGGATGAATTCTCTATGAAGCAAATATAAATAAGAAGAAAGAGATGACCCCTTTAGATAGGCAGGGTTATAGGCAACCAAGGATCTTTTTTCAAATGGATACGATACAAATGTCATCTAGACATCTGCCTAAGAAGAGTTAAGTACTTATATTTAGTATGATGAAAGTAGTTAAAAGATGATTCAGAGTCTTCTGAAGATGATATTTAAACTTCAAAAAAAGTACCAAAAATCCAAACCACCACCAAGAAACAGATAGCACCCCCTTCCAAAAAAAAATCCAAACCAAAGAAAGTTTAAAGAAAACCACTAAAACAGTGAGATTGTTGTAATTTCTAGGTAATTAATACACAAACTAATTTTTTTTTAGCTTTATTTTTTGTTTCCGTGAACAACGCATAGGTTGTTCTAATGCTCTGAAACATTCAGGTTCTTAAATACAAGTTGGGGTAGCTGTACTGTCATTCAGACTGTATTGGAAGGCTGATTTTGCATTTCATGCACTGTGTATTTATGCTTTATTAGCCAAATATATTAATCGCAATATGTATGTTACAGGAGGGGAAAGGGAGGGAGGAAGAAAAAGCACAACTCATCACATGTTTCTTTGCTGTTTTGTGACATTTTAATAAGGCATTAAAGAAACTTTTTTAATGATGAAATGTAATTTTGGCAAGTAACAAGTATTGCTAGTGAAAGCCTTTCCTCCTATGGTGAACTCTTATATTGATGATGCTGTTGTGAAATATTTCTGTTGCTGTCTATTACAAGTATTCTTCCATTATGCTTCTCTTAGTTTAGTTTACACTTTTTAATCTCAGAGTGTTCTTCATTCCTGGTTTCAGACAAGGCAGTCTTGGTTTTGTGGTCTTGAAAGTTTTTTTTGTGTTCTTAAAATTAGCTTGATTACTTTGGTCTAAAGCTTAAATGAGAGTAATTTAACCCAGGAATGACAATTTTGTTTCTCTTTTCTTTTAGAAAATGAGGGAAGAAGAATATCTGTCTGATAAATATTGTGCAGCCTTAAAGAGATGTTGCTTCATGCCTAACCTTTTTGCATATAACTAGCTTTACAAAACAGGGTTCCTTACTTGGTGTTGGGAAATGTGTTAAAGTATTTTCTCACCATCAGACTTTCCAGAATAGAAATTACTGTGTTCTGTCACCTTTCTTCACTGCTGTTGTATCTCAGTGCGTGTGAAAGCCAATAGGTAGTACTTAAACCAGTGAAGGGTTTCGACAATAATACTGGAAATTACAAAAGCGTGATGCTTATCACAGGTCTTAAATGTAGGTGTCAAACTGGAATATTAGTCCAGTATTGTTAGATGAGTACCTTACAGGAATTTTTATTATGGAAAATTTGCATCTAAGACTATCTTAGAACAATGCAAGCTTCAGGACTCTCTAGGAGTTCCGATACTCCTTGTGCAGTTAGATCAAATCTTCCTATGTTTTTCATTCTCATAAAAAACTAAAACAGTAACAGAACTTTTGAGTAGAGTTGTGTATTAAAATTTAATTCCATGTCTGAAAACTTTTTTCTACATTAATGGTATTTGTAGCTTCTAATAAACATAAAACATGGGAATTGGGGAATTGTTGGATAATGCATGGGGTTTTGTAGTTAATGAACCTTTATCATCATTATTTAATGCTTGCTTAATTGTTGCATTCCCAAAGTACCATTACTTTGCCCTGCATTTGATTTTCATAAAATTTATTTTGTTGTGGTCTGAATACAGGGATGGATTTAATATTTAAATATGTCACTGTGTGACTGGTAGAAGGATGAAAATTCCTTCCGTCTTGTGCAGGTTCATTTAGAGAGAACCTGAAAATATGTGCTTTTAGAGGCATGTATTGGTAAGAGGGGTAGTTCTTAGAATCTACCAGGGTAACAACTATAACAGTTATAGAAAATGTGGTATGTATGTGTGAATGCATAGAAACATTATATTAATTCATCTTCTTTTTGTTATTCCATCAAATACCTGCTTCCCTTCCACCCTTACATCCTTAGGCTGTCTTGCACTTCCCAAATTGAATCTGCAGTTTCTGACTCTTCATGACTACCTACTGAGGAACTTCAATCTTTTCCGCTTAGAGTCTACCTATGAAATCAGACAAGACATTGAAGATAGTGTCAGTAGGATGAAACCATGGTAATATTTATTAGCTGGTGCAAACCAGTCAGTGTAATTCTAATCAAAGTGCATGTGAGAATGAATAACTGATGTTGTGTGTATATTAAACACTTAGTAATGAATGTGTTTAAAATTATTCCAGAGACACTGTTTTAGACCTACTCTTTCTATAAGGTATCACCATCACAAGGGGTGATATTTTAAGAATGTATGGATATGTATTTCTCTATGTGTGTTGAAGGCAGTATGTTTAATGCTAACAACCAACCTTTGTTGTGTTAAGACATGTTAGTTATTTTCCAGGAGTACTAAGCACTGGCTCACATTAAAAAATGTATAAGCTTACCATCAACTCCTCTGATTTGTGAGAGGTGTAACTGAGTATTCTTGATTTTGCCATCTGCTACATTTTAATCTTCTTTTATGTTTCAAGTGTTCATTTGGTATGATATCTTTTATACACAGTAGTTGCTTTTTGTTAACTTCCCTTTTTCTTCTGTCTCTGTGAGTTGTTTTGTTGTTTTTCTTTGGTTGGCTGGTTGTTTTTTTTTTTAATAAAGCTAGCATAAGTTGCCTTTTTCATATAAGTCAGTTCATGTTATGCATCAGTTCTAAAATTCATGATTATGTGAATCTAATTCAGTAGCATGTGAAATTAAAATTTATACTTTTGTCTTAAAACTTTTTGTGAGGTAAATTTGTTTCACAGTTTTAAAAAAGAACTGAATATATTACCAGATAATGACTAACAAAACTTTGGTGTTTATTTCTTAGGTTATCAGAATATGGAGGTGTGGTCTTTGGTGGATGGGCTAGGATGGCACAACCCATTGTCTCTTTCACGGTGGTGGAAGTGGCAAAGCCCAATATTGGTGAAAACTGGCCCATGCGAGTACGAGCAGATGTTACAATTAATTTGAACGTCCGAGATAACATCAAAGATGAATGGGAAGGTACTTAACGTTCTTTGAGTTAAAGTGCTCAAAATAGGTTTTCATCAAAATACATTTTGATGTAATCTTGTTTGTAAGAAAAGAAGGTTTTAATCCAAGGTACAGTTTTGTCAATCCTAGTACACTGTTTAGAAGTCAGTTACTCAAAATCCAAGTCTAAAAAGTTAACACTTTACTAAAGTGAAGATTGAAATTATTAGAGTACTTAAATGTTCATTGGGAACATAATGTTTACCATTTCAGACTGATGTCGTTCAATTGCTAACTGTAGAATTCTGTCCTTTACAGGGAGTGTGGAAAGTTAACTTAGCATTTCAAATTAATATGTATGCTAATAATGTCATCCTGAAAAGTATGGGGAATGTGATATCTGTCTCATACACAAGTGGAGGGGACGGATTTTTATTTACTTGAAACCAGTGCATTGAGTAGTTTTCAGTATATTTGAATGCTGCTATGAAGTGCTGACTGTATGAAATATTGTTTCTTGTAAGTATCCACAGGTGACATTTCTGTTGCTTGGGGATTTGAACTTTAGTTGACCATGTTAGCAAGTGGCATAGAAGCGTGCACTAGTATTATCAGTAAATGTCACTCCCTTCTCTTTTGTTAGAGAAACCTGATAAATACACTGGAGCTGCATGGTGTGATTACAGGTCATGTAGCACTAATGCTAAAGCGGGAGTATGTGATAAATGGGCAGATACAAGTTTGGGAATGTAGGTTTCTATTAAAGTAGAAAACCAGCAGAATTCTCTGTACTGAAGGTAACTATATAGTGGTGCACCTAACTTTTTAAACAGTAAAACAGCCTCTGTGACATCAAAAGCAATAATGCTTTAACTTAATCAGAAGTTAGGGGCAGAATTCATGAACCATTACTTGATATAACAGGATCTTAATGAAACTGCTTTTGATTGGGTAATGTTTGATGCATAATGAGAAATTACTTGTCATGAAAAATACAGTATGTGTTTTCTGAATTTTGAAGCTGTGAGAATCTGGTGGTGTACTGGAGAAAAGGTTTAGTGTTCAGAATTACATTAGTGAACTGGAGAAACAGCATTTTAAAGGTAGGATGTAGTTCAACAGGGATGAGTATTAAGCAGGAGGAAGTCACTGCAGAAATGCATGTTGGTGGAACACGTGTTGCTCCACAAAAGCATGTTACTGTTGAGGGAAAAAGAAAAAAGATCTCAAGTCATATTGGTAACTTGGTTAAGTGGTCTTTTACCCAATTAAACAGATAACTAAAGTAACTTTGTTGAAGATTTTGTGCCAAGTTCTAGGCACTGCTCTAAAATTGTTATTAAAAAAATTAATGAATTGAAGGTTTGTCCAGAAGAAGGCAATAAGAGATTAATGACACACTGCTTTTCAGATAAGATTGAAAATCTTTAGGTTGTGTAACCAAAGTAAGATTACTGGGAGAAGAATAATCTTGAAACCAATATGTTTGTTCTTATGAGAAAGAATTCAGTTTCTACTTTTTTCTATCTGGTATTACATGACAATATCCTATGGTTTTGTATCCTCTTCATTTCAAGGCATATTTTGAAACAGAGCACATTTTTCTCTGAACAGGTGGGGTTTTATTTAAAAAGAATTTTAGTGTATTCTATTATATATATATGTTAAGGACTGGATAAGGCAAATGCCTTTCAATCAAATCACTGAATGTTCCTTTTGGGAATCAGGTCTGCGTAAACATGATGTGTGCTTTTTGATTACGGTGCGTCCCATGCAGCCTTATGGCACCAAGTTTGACCGACGACAACCTTTTGTTGATCAAACTGGCCTGGTTTATGTCAGAGGCTGTGAAATTCAGGGTATGCTGGATGAGAAAGGACGTGTTATTGAAGAAGGTATGATATACCAAAATTTTCTCTCTTTTTTTATTTTTAACAACTTTGTTGTTAATTTTCCTCTCTTTTAAGAAATGCTTATTGAATTCATTACCTATTTGAAAAAAAATAAGCCAATTCCATAAGCAACCTGAAAAAGATTAACTAGTTTCCTCTTATAAAAGCTGATGTAGTTGCATTAATTAAATAAACCCAGTATGTTTTAGTTTTAGGAATAAAACATATTCTATTAAAAAACTGCTTCAATAATATGATGAAAATGTTTCTAACGCTATGCAGAATTAGTTTCATTATGTGAATTTGTCTAAATTTCATTTGAGGAGCAATTATAGATCACTTATTTGAATGATAATCTGGTTTTAGCACTAATTCAAATTCTAATCTTGCTGTTTCATTACGGGCAGGGCCTGAACCCAAACCAAGACTTAAAGGTGATTGCAGAACATACAGAGTATTTCTAGACCCAAACCAGTATCAACAAGACATGACGAACACAATCCAAAATGGAGCAGAAGATGTTTATGAGACATTTAATATCATAATGAGAAGAAAACCAAAAGAAAACAATTTCAAGGTAAGGTACATGCTCCTTGAGTTTTAGGTAAGAGTTTGTCTGAATATGCCAGGAGTACTGAGATATGTCTATTTTAGGTCCATGTAGTTACACTTTTTAGGTGGCATTTCATCCTTTTAGGAAGCTAGAGCATGTCGCTAAATGATAACCTTCCCCTGCAGATGACCATTGTACTAACTGAAAATCAAAACACTGCTACTTCACTTGAGTATATAATAAAACATTGATTTATGATTTCAGTCCTGTAACAGGAAGCCTACAGATTTGGCCTTTTGGGTTAAGGGAGTATCAGGAATCTTTTCATTACTTAATGTGATAGTAAACTGTAGGAAAAGGAGTAACTACTCTAAAGGTGAAAATCAGAGTAACCTCTTAGCTTTTGGGAGTATCTTAGATCAGTTTTTTGTTGGGTATTCAAGTGTGTCAGATCAAGGGTGACCCTACAGGGAAGCACTTGGAGGTACTGGTGAATGGCAAACTTGACATAAGTGAACGGTGTACACTAGCAGCCCAGAAAGCAAACTGAATCTTGGGCTGCATCACAAGAATGAAGGTCAGCAAGTCGAGTGAGGTGTGGACCTGTTGGAGTGGAGGGACATGAAGATGATCAGAAGGATGGAGCAGCTCTGCTCTGAGAAAAGCCTGGAGAGTTTGGGTTGTTTAGCGTGGAGAAGAGAAGGCTCCAGGGAGATCCTATTTCACCCTTTTGATAAGGGGGCTTATAAGAAAGATGTGGACAGACTTTTTAATAGCAGTAGTACAAGGGGTAGTATTACAAGAAGGAAATATTTTACGATGAGGGTAGTGAAACACAGGAACAGGTTGTCCAGAGAAGGTGGTAGATGTCCCATCCTTGGAAATTTTCACGGTCAGGTTGGACAGGGCTCTGAGCAACCCAATCTAGTTGAAGATGTCCCTGATCATTGCAGGAGGGTTGGACTAGATAAGCTATAAAGATCCCTTCCAACAAAAAACAGTCTATGATTCAGTGCTGAGCAGAAAGGAAGGGGCCAGCTACCTCCTTTGACTTGCTTGGCAACTCAGTAATGCAGTACAAGATACTGTTGGCCTTTTTCACTGTGTGGGTGCATGATTCTGTACACGTAAAAATATTTCTTACTCAGTTTCTTTCCTCTTTAGACCTCTGAATCTTTAATGTTCCTTGAGTTTTCCATTATGAAAATGCAACATGAATGAAAAACGTTCTTTCAGTGCCTTAAAATCATTCACTGCATAATTGAAGTGATTTTCATTTTAAAGGATTCTGTAGCAAGTTCTGTGTAGACGGATAGAGGCAGGCAGGAAGACTTGGACTTTTCTGTAACTAGGGAGATGCATCTGGTGCCAGACAATAGCTTGCAGTCTAATTAGACCGTTCTGGTGCCATCCAGGTGTGGATTGGTATATTGAAAGTACTTCATGGAGTCCTTTATAAATACATTAAAAAACAAACAAAAAAAACCACAAAAGAATCGATTGCATATGATGTGTGTCTGTAGCAGGTTCATTTTACATTATAAGTATACCAAAGCCTGTTGGTGTACAGCCACTATAGATGTGTTTTTTTCATTCACATATCTATGCATTTTTGTGTAGCAAGAGGGAAAGTATTGTAGTGAATGCTTAAGTTTTTTTCAGAATTCCTGTTAGATGTGAGTGTCGCTTTCAAAAAATTTGTACTGTGTTCTTGAAGCTAATTTACAGGCAAATCCTAATGCAAACCATTCTGTGCTGGTTTTTACTCAAGTCTCATACATTTATTTTCCAACGCAAACTAAGATATTTTCACATTTATGACATAACTACCAGTTTAGGTGCATGCATTCCATGTAATTTTCAAACCTTTCTAACTTGATCTGGATAAAGGAAGCAAGTTAACACCATGATTACTGTGGGCAGTGTACTGAGGAGGTAGAAGGCAGCTTGAAGTTTAAAGCTGAGCTTGTAGGAGAGAAGACGAGAACTCTTGTGCAGTCTTAGTAAATGAAACAGATGAGACAGCAGAGAAAGTCCAAATGCAATGTGTTTGCTGGAGGTGGCACCACTATGTCCCTACAGTTGGTCAGCAGTGTTAATTCTTACAAGGACTAATATTAGTATTTTTACAAGCTTAGAGATTACTTTTGAAAAACTGAAGCAAAGTTTTTGTGACGTAGAAGCGGCCCATTAGCTGTTTAGGATATACTTCTCATACTTTCCTCTAAGAAACTGATCATCTAGATTTAGAAATACTACCTGAAAAAGCCATGCTTTTCTTAGCACAAATATATTATGCTATGTTTAATACACATATAAGCCAGAAGTCTGTTTTCTGTATTTGCAAAAGAATAAAAAACATTCTTAGTTAATATGGGACTCCTCCATGCATATATCGTGATGCTTTGAAGTAATTGCAGGACCTTCAGGCTTCAGAAGAGCTAAGCTGCCTTCAACTTATAACTGTGCAGGGCTATCAGAGAATCCACAGCATGACTGAGATTGGAAGAAACAGATTCAGAGAAAGATTGAGGTTGGAGGGACCTTTGGAGGTCATCCAGTCCAAACCTTGCTTAAAATAGAGACAGCTAGAGCAAGTTGCTCAAGATTTTTTGACTTTGTATGGTTGGAATTGGGTATGTCCAGTGATGGAGACTTCATAACCAGTCTAGGCAACCTGTACCAGGGTTCTGTTACCCCTACAGTAAAAGCACTTTGATCTATTTAAGTGGAATTTCTGTCTAAGTTTGTGTCCATTGCCCTTTGTCCTTCCACAGGGCACTGCTGAGCGGACTATAGTTTCACTGTCCTTACTTCCTCCCATTATCATTTTTTTTTTATATACAAACTGATAAAATTCTCTATCACCCTTTGAATCTTCTCTTCTTGAAGCTAAATAATCCCAGCTCTCTCAGCCTCTCACAAGAGTCTCCAATTCCTTAATCATTTTAGTGGCTTTTTGCTGGACTCATTCCCTTATGTGTGTCTGTTGTCCTGAGGAGCCCACCATTGGACACAGCACTCCAGATGCTGAGTAGAGGGGAAGAATCAGGACCTTTATAGAAGTTGACTAAGCAGGGATGATGATTACATTACTTGCTTCAACGAATGATGCAACACAAGCAAGAAAAGGGCAGAGAATCATACCCTTTGGAAAAAAATATGTAAATGAGAATAAAATTCCATACTTTGATTTGATTGATTATTCTTTTACAAGGTTTGCGTTTGAGAGTTCTGTATTATGTTCTGGTACGGACTTCTGATGCACTGTGTTTGCCATCCATTTGTGTCCATGTTTGATGGCATGTAGTTTGGCTTATCGGGAAATCAGTGCGGGTCTTGTATCCTGTGTTTCTGCTGCTGAAGCGCAGGTGCATGGTGTCCTAATACCGAGTTTCAAGTGAGGCCATTGTTGAAGACTTGCCACTAAAGTAACCCTTAAATGGAGTCTAGATCATTGATGTTTTCATGGGTGAGGAAGAGAAAACTGGCATAACCACAGATTAATAGATAAATTAATTTGATGGTGAAAAGTGAACTTTCAAAGGGAAACTTAAGCTGGTTGCAGGGATGAAATTTATAGGGATGTAAGATGAAACCTGAAGCTACATGAGGGTCTTCTATGCCTTTTTCTTCTGCTGTGAGTCTTCTGGACTAAAAACTTAACTGATGATTATGGTCATTTACTAGCATTTTACTAACAGGATAGTGTAAGAATTATATATTTTGATACTGGTGTTTTGTTGCGTATGGACACTCTCTATATATTGATGCAATCTAACCTGTCAATTAAAGAGTTACATCCTATCATCCTAGAACAGATTTGATTGGTCTTCAGTATGGTTTTTGCTTGGTTAAAAATCAGTCTCTCAGGTCTGATTTTTCTGTTTTTTTCTGATTTACAGGCTCTTCTGGAGACTATTAGGAATCTGATGAACACAGATTGTGTGGTTCCTGACTGGCTGCATGACATCATTCTTGGATATGGGGACCCAAGTAGTGCACACTATTCAAAAATGCCAAATCAGATTGCAACTCTGGATTTTAATGACACTTTCCTGTCCATTGATCACTTAAAAGCTAGCTTTCCTGGATACAATGTTAAAGTCACTGTTGACAATCCAATTTTGCATGTACCTCCCTTCAGGTGATCTCAATATCCCAAGTACTCCTGGTTAGATATACTTGCTGAAATGTATTGTTAGGTGGAGTTATGTTCAGAAGTTAAAGGGAGATGCCCCTTCTTTTAGGATATTAATATTTAGGTAGTTGCATGACAGACTTAAGTGTACTACAGTGAGGCTCGGGATCAGGTTCTGTTCTGTACAAAAGTGCATCAGAGCATTGCTTGTAGATCAACCTGGGGAATACATGGGACAAGCAAAAGTATGAGATAGAATCAAGACATGCAGTATTCACTTCTGCATCATGGTATCTAGCCTCCTCAAGGTCAGCCTAAAGAATTTTAATTATATATTTTCTGTATATGTTTCATTAAGGCAGGCTAAGAACAGGAATTTCAACATCAGTTAAAATTTTAGCTTTTGGAAACACCATTCACTCAAAACAGGGGACTAAGTCTGAAATCCCATATTGCTTATTTTATTTTTTAAGTGGTTTCTGAAATAAGATGCCTGCCTTTATGGCAGCTAAATGACATTTACGCATTTTGTTTCAGTGATGCTGTTGTCAAGCATTTTTAGACTTGACGGTTTTGTCTCTCCTGGTTCACCTTCTTGAACTTTGGCTACTGAGTTTCACAGTGCACAGTATTGGAAAACAGGTTCTTCAGCTGAAGAAACGATATTTTTCTCACTTATTAGTTAATGAGAATTGAAATGTTTCCTTCTAAAGGAACAGATTTGGGGAGGGAAAAAATGACTTTCCCCTGTACCATGACTTTTATAATGGCGAAACTGAATCTTGGAAAGCAGAGAGGTAATCTTCCATGCTTATTTTGGAAACACTGCATGAAGAATTTGTATGGAGAAGGCACTAACACTGTATAATGATATAAAAATAGTCTGAAGGTAACAGGGAAAGATCTCATACGGTCTTCCTCAGTGATATGGTGTTCATTTTCAGTTCCTAGATTAAGACAGGTATTGCTCTTTATGAAGAGCTATTGCTCTTCCCACTGCTGCGTTTGTCCTGTAAAGAGACTAAAAGATTTATTGTTACAGATACCTGCATTTTTGTCTCAAGGTAATTGGATAGGCATTGGGATTCCTTCACCTGTAATTTGTTTCTGAATTAGAGAAGCTTGCTATCATATACAGAAAGCTATAAAAAATTGGAATGGGAGGATAAAAGGCTTCATGTGTTGGAGCATTTTAGAATATTGACACATTTTATACTCTGTGATAACTTTTCTCCTATCCCTTCCATTTTCACTTATGAACTCTTTGCCTTCAGTGTTTTTCCAGTTGGCTCTCAGCACTGCTCCTGGTTTTTCATGCTGTGAAAACGGTGCTTTTGACAAACTTTTTGTCCAGTTGACATCATGAATTGTTTTGTGATTTTTTTTCTTTATCCTCTAATACTTTGTCATTTGCAGCACTTGTTTCCTAATGTGTGAAAGTTTGTCTTAGTGGGGATAAAAAAATCTTTCTTTATAAATGTCTAAGACAGTATGTGTTGTAGTAAACAGGTTCAAGTGTAACCTTAAATTATGTGTTACAGGATAACTTTTCCAATAAAAGGAGGTAAAGGAACGAAAAGAAAAGAGGATGGAAATGAAGAAGACCCTGAAGAAGCTAAAACACTGATTGTAGAGCCTCATGTCATCCCAAACAGGGGACCATATCCATATAATCAACCCAAACGGTAATAAATGGATGAGAACATCTTTTTAAATGGTAACGCATGCATAGCAGTTCATTTTTAGAAATGAGACAAATTTGATTTATATTTAAATGAAACTATTGTCCTCTCTCTGTTAAAAAATTCACTTGAAGAATAGAGACAAATACGGTCTTCTAGTATTCTTTGTCTCAGGACTTTCAATATTAGGAATATAATACCTAAATAATTTTACAGCATTCTGTAATAACAGCATTCTGCAAATAAAAAAAAGGCAAACAGTATTTTAGATGGGATAAATTTTTGTCACATGGACAACGTGATATATTACCTTGCTTAGAAATTACAAGACTGTTATGTCTATAAAGGAGGTAGTTGTAGTGTTTATTTAATTTATGCAAGAGTTTGTAAGTGTTCAGTTCTGGAGAGATGTAGCCAATTAATTGAAATAAAACATGTTAAACCAACTGCTTTTATCAAAACTGTTGGCAAAAATCTGTCAATTATCTGATCCTGTTTTGCTTTGTTGCAGCAATACTATTCAATTTACCCATACTCAGATTGAAGCGATACGTGCGGGAATGCAGCCTGGACTAACTATGGTATTGTAAAGAATTCTATACTTTCACTTACTTAGTTCTAGTTTTAGGTAAATTCAGTTGTAGCGTTTTGAGTAAATAAAAGGAATGAGCTCTTTTTTTTTTTTCTTCCCCACCACCACCTTCTTTATGTGTGTCTGTACATACAATTGAAAGAGATTAAGGTGTATTGGTGTTCTTTTCACCATTTCCCCCATGCTTAGCCCGTTCTGAGGCTAAACTACCTTTTTTCTCTGAGGAAGTCTATTTTCATTAGTGCTTCATCTGCTGGATTACCATATCATTTTAGCCAGGGATCTCCCTAACTAGTCTGAGTGAGTGTTTTATGATGCACTGTATTTGGTCTTGAAGTTCACCAAAGCCAGGAAGCAATGTATAATCTCAATGTCTTTTAATATTTTTCTGAGTTTTTTCCCCAGATACCTGTATTTTTTTTTTTTTATTACTCAGTATTCTGATAAATTCTATGTTCATTTTTGTTTGACTTCATTTTTTTTCATTGTGTTTCATTTTAGGTAGTGGGTCCACCTGGTACTGGAAAAACAGATGTAGCAGTCCAGATAATATCCAATCTGTATCATAATTTCCCAGAACAACGAACTCTTATAGTTACCCACTCTAATCAGGTAAAGTGTCAATCACATTTGAAATTTTCCTGTAACTGCAATCTGGAAGAACAGTAGGTACTGAGATCAGTAGTTTTGAGATTGCAGTTGTCCCTTAACAATGAAAACTTGAGTTGGCTTTTTTGCAGTTTTACCAGTTTCATAATGTGAAATTAAATTTTTGCATTTCAGGTATGTAGTTTTGAGCTATTTATTGGAAGTTTTTAATACGTTTAATTGGTTGGAGGTAGAAACTAGAAACTATTTTGAAGGTATCTGCTCAGTTCTTACAGCTGCACATTCACTGTGTGCATGCCAGATTTTTGTTAATTGGCTTTGTCATACACTGGTTGCTGTGTGCTTCATACTCCTAAGGGAAGGCCTCTTCAGCTGAGTGTTTTCTTCTTGTTCATAAGAGTTGAGTCTAACTGCTAATTCTCAAGCATATATAAAAAAGTCTTAAAGAGCGTTACTGTCAATTTCCCACTCTTCACTGGTGCAGCCTCACCCCGAGTAGTGTGTGCAGCTTTGAGCACCATAATATAAAAAAGACATTAAGCTCTTAAAGGGTGTCCAAAGGAGGTGAGGATGGTGAACAATCGGAAGGGGAAGCCGTATGAGGAGTGGCTGAGGTCACTTGGTCTGTTCAGTCTGGAGACAAGGAGACTGAGGGGAGACCTCATTGCAGTCTACAACTTCCTTGTGAGGGGCGGAGAAGGGGCAAGCACTGATCTCTTCACTCCTGTGACTGGTAAGAGGACCTATGGAAGCAGCATGAAGTGGTATCAAGGGGAGGTTTAGGCTGGATGTTAAGAAAAACATTTTTCACCCAGAGGGTATTTGGGCACTGGAACAAGCTCCCCAGGGAAGTGGTCACAGCACCAAGCCTGACAGACTTTGGTAAGTGCTTGAACAATGATCTCAGGCGCATGGTGTGACTCTCGGGCAGTCTTGTGTGACTCCTGTGTGGTGGCAGAAGTTGGACTCGGAGATCATGTTGGGTCCCTTCCAGCTCTGTGTGTTCTATATTCTGTAGTTCTATGGTATCTGCCTCTGGTTTGGAAATCAGGGTAATCTGTTTCCTCATTATTCTGTCTTGTCCAAGTTATGAGGTATTTTAACTGAACATACCACTTGGAAAACATTCCATCTTTTTTCATCAAAGCAAGATCAGGCACTTAAGTCTCTTCATCAAAGAGTGGCGGAGGGGCCTTTGTTCTGATGAGGAGTTACAGCGTGGAAGGCCAGTCTGCAATGGCTTGCGGGAGAGTGACAGGTAGTGAAGTTTATAGAAAGAGTTGAGAGCATGTCTGCTGGAGAGAAAAGGAAGGAAATACTTCAGGGCTGGTAGGAGACTGATCTTGCCAGACAAGACTTCTGTGAGGACATGCTGTTGAAGTTGTACCTCAGGAAATAAACTGTATTTCAGCAGGGTTTGTGCCCTATGCTTTGATGCTGCACTTAAGGATGTTTACAGGGCTTCCAGCTGGAAGTGGAGCTTGCCTGTTTGTTCTTAGTTTCGTAACTTGATGATGCAGCACTTACAGAGTTACTCCTTGGAGATGCTCTTGAGTTAGAGAGTTGATATTAAGCATTTAGAGAGCTGAAGAGTTAGAGCACACCTAGAAGTGTAGTTAAGAAAAGTTTATGTATCCAAATGGAATAATCACGGCACCTACCTGACAATCAATACGAGATCATACTTTTCTTATGCACAGTCAAAGTTAAATTGTTTAAAGTCATCTAACAAAAATCAGTGTTTGCAAAGTGTACTCCTTGCAACAGTTTTTTAAACTGATACCTTTATCATCTAAGTTAACTATGTGATAGAATTAAATTTTAAAATTGTAAAATAAATTGTATAAAGTATGGAAATAAAGAGTACTGATAGACTAACTTCCCTCTTGTCAAGATTAAGAGTTTCAGTATTAACATTCTTTTGTCTTACATTTATACCAAAAGGGACATTGTTTCCTAGCTTACTTACCAGTGATTTCTCAGTTTTCCTTTGTAAGAGACTCTGAAACTTCTAAAAACTACCTTTCTCCTGTTCTTGTCAATCTTTAGGCTTTGAACCAGCTGTTTGAAAAAATCATGGCTCTAGACATTGATGAGCGCCACCTTCTGCGTCTGGGTCATGGAGAAGAGGAATTAGAGACAGAGAAAGATTTCAGCAGGTGAGAAAGGAGGTGTTAATGATAAACTCGCATAAACATTGTAGCAAGATGTATGTTGAATCCACTCTACCTCCGTTGTAAATGATCAATCAACAAAACTTGTTTGATGAGTTTTGTCTTTCTCTATTTTTCAATCCCAGTAACACAGAGTGCACTAGTTTTTGATACAGAGTTTAGTAATTTTAGTTATTACCCAGCAAAGAAACTGTGCTCCCTTGAAAATCTAAAGGCAGAATCAGGCAGTTACTTCTTCATGAACTCAATTGCTTGAATAAAAGTAGTTAATTACAATTTTTGGGCCCCTTTACCTTTTATAGAATTAATCTGGGACAGAAGTTAGAATAATAAAGGTAGATTTTTGCAGTTGCAATTTTTTGTAAAATATTATATCACTTCTGTTATGGTGAATGTTGCATTAATAAGCATAAAAATTAGTCTTTCTGCTTTTAATTCTTCAGATAAGCAACTTTAAGGTTAAGCAGTATTTCATTGATGACATATTGAATTATGCATACATAAGAAAAGCTGTCAACTCTGTATCAGTACAAAGACTTAAGAACCTTTTTTCCTAGATATTTGTGTGTTTGTCATGTGTTAGTCCAATTGACGTCAGTAGGATTAAACACATTCATAAGTGTAAGCAGGGGGTATGATGGTTGTGCTCTGGAAATATCTGAACTGTCCAGTACTGGATTATCATAGCAATACTGTGACTTCAAAAGCTGTAGTAAAAATTATATTTAGTCACTAGAAGCTACCCACGAATACATAGTTGAGTGTTGAGCAAAATAAATACTTTGTGATTTTTTTTCTTTAAATGCTTAGACATAGTCAATTTATTCCAGAAATTTGGTAGGCAAAATCTTAGTGGAATGATGTCATAGCAGGTATTTTTTTAGTAATATCCATAGTATATTCCTTGAACAGTAGTGCTTAGTATTAAAAGGAGTTTTGTTTGAGACACTCTATATTGTCTTTTTTCACATTTTTTCAAAGTAACTCCAGACCTGTGGGACATTACTGCAAGTGCTCTGGGTTCTGGTAGTTTGGGACGGAGGGATAAACATTGAGGAGTATATATGAAGGTGGACTGCACTATCATGAAAACTTTATTTCTCATATGCCTTATGTTTGTTTTTACGTTGCTTCCGAGTTCATGTTTCTTCTGTATCAGGTTGCTTTTGAGGGTGCAGTACTGCTTAAGGAATTTCTCCTGCTTCCAAGCTTAGTGTTCCTTTTTTGCACCCTCTGCAAGCTCAACAAAATGGGCTAGAGGATATAAGAACTTAAGGTAGAGAGGAGCTGATTAAACTGGTACTGTCACTGAAGCACAGAGGGAATCAGAGGACATATGACTTGAATTATGAGAAATAAGAGGTCACAGGAAGTGTGAGGAGGAAAAATATCTCACAACTGGTTGCAGCCACTTGTAATTATAATGAATCAGAGTTGTTGATGAAGGAAAAAAACTATGTAGTATTTCAAGGATCTTAATTGTCATAGTGCCTGAGGATCTTGGGTTTTGCCAATTGTTAGCAATATTGTGTTCAGTTGTGTCTTAGTAAATTCAAATCTTTGGCTTTCATCCTCTTCTAAATAAGACAACAGAATCCATTGCACCACAGGTAGTGCTGGGTATCTTCTGTGCAGAAAGCATATTTTATGAATAGTAAGTTAAATAAGAACTTGAAAGTTAGCTGTCATTCACATTTGAGCTTTTCAAAAGAAAGTGTCCTTTTTTTCTCACTTCTTTAATTTCACCCATTTCTAACACTTTTAAGTTACTCTTCTTGTTCAGAAAATCTGATTCATTGATTTTTGTTCTTTTAATGTTTCTGGGAGGGGAGGAGTCCATGCAATAAAGAATTTGATTTATAAAGGAAAAAAAAATTTGCCTTGAGTTGTGTAAGAAGAAGAAGAATGGAAGGAGAAGGTTACAAACTAATCCTAAAAGCCATAGATGCTATTCAACAGACATGTAGGAGTACAGGATCTCCTGAGTGAAAGCAGAGCTGTCTGTTATGGTGTGCTAAGAATTACTGCATGACATTATGCGTATTGCCAAGGGAAGTAAGCCTTTGGGTATAGATTTTGTTAAAATGGTCTGTAGGCTTGCTTGTATTTGTGTAACATGTAGTGTACCCTAGTTCCTAAACAGGATATGGGAAGTAATACTTTTCTGCTTCACAGATACTTCATGAGAACGTATTGCTAACACTTAGGGAGCTTTTATTGAAGAGATAGGATAAAAAGAGCTTTACCTACAGTACTGGTTCTTGCATGGCTTTGTGAATTGTTGGGGCTCAACTGATGAAAATAGCAGGCATCTAGTAAATTCTCGGGTTTTGGAACAGGGTAATAGTTTGGGTCTTTGAGGGAGGAGTTGTGAGGGTTTTGTGATCTCATTGTGATACGTAGATAAAACAATTTTGAATTAAATACATTTATATAAAAATTATGTTGTATTTAATCCATTTTGTAGGTATGGAAGAGTTAATTATGTGCTGGCTCGAAGACTTGAACTTCTGCGAGAAGTTGGGCGATTACAAGAGAGTCTTGGAGTCCCAGGAGATGTTTCTTACACTTGTGAAACAGCTGGCCACTTTTTCTTATACCAAGTAAGGACTGAAATACTTTTACATAGACAGAATGACCTAAATATGTTACAAAACACTTTGTAAAAATTGCAGTGAATTTTTCAGAGCTGAGTGTAAAAATAAAATGCATTTTCCTTGATGGTTCACAGTACAGTAACAGCCAAAGTTAAAATTGCAACATGACTTACTTGTATTGCTATTGTTTTAAATCCTGCCTGGTGACTCACCATTTGAAAGGCTAGCATTGGTGCCCTTCCAAACTGCTGGCAAAGACTCCAACCTGAAGCTTCTCCTTCAGATAGGAAAATCTGTGGGCTACTTTACTTTTTGGACAAGCATTAGAGTTTGATGGTCCTGCTAGAAGGCTTTTATGGCATTAACTGCCAATGGGAAACCAAATGTATAGTGTACAAAATGGTAAATTTCTTTTTTATACTGTACATCCCTCCTTTCAGTGACTGAGT
Organism: Formicarius rufipectus; assembly: GCA_013399695.1. NCBI lineage: Eukaryota > Metazoa > Chordata > Aves > Passeriformes > Formicariidae > Formicarius > Formicarius rufipectus. Next base: position 56,252 of record VXAU01004699.1, on the reverse strand, counting down.
CTACATTAGCTATTAGTCTTGCATAAGGAGACTTGTAGAGTACTGCTTAGTAGGATTAAATGCGTGTATTTTATATGCTTTTACAGAAGTTATTCTGGGCTAGCTTTAGTGTGGGCCTTAACATTAAATGGACATCAGGTGTTGAAGAGTGCTGGGAGCACTGCTAGAGCTTATCTTCTGATTCAGTTTCCTCATAAATGAATCCCACTTGATATTTAAACTAAAGTACTGAAGGTAGAGATAATGAAGAAAGTACTTCTGTATCAGGCTTATGTGGCAAGGTTTTGGTAGTGGGTGGCTGCAGGCATGATCTCAGAGAAGAGGCCAGGGGCTGCCCTAGGCTGGACGACAGACCCACTGCTGGCCAAAGCTGAACCCATCAGCAGCACCGGTGGTGCCTCTGAGAAAACCTCTTTGAGAACAGGTCAAAACCCACTCTGCAGCAACTGAGGGCAGAGGGGTGAGTGTGAAAAACAACCCCATACACCGTGATCAGAAGGAAAAGGGGGCAGAAGGTGCCTGAGGCTTCAGAGCAGAGGTTCACTTGTAGCTCACAGGAGAGGACTGTAGTAAAGGAGATTGTCTTACCTGCGGCCCATAGAGGACTATCTCAGAGCAGATATCCATGATGCAGCCTGTACTGAGCAGATGGATATGCCCTGAAGGAAGCTGCTGCCTATTAAAATCCCATGCTGGAGCAGGGAAGAAGTCTGAGGAGGAAGGGGTGGGTTAACAGAGATGTGTAAGGGACTTGAATGACAGCACCATTCTTTCTGCACTGCTCAGTGTGGGGAGGAGGTAGAAAAATTGGGAATGAAGGAGTGAAATTGAGCCTGGAAAGAAAGAAGTGGAGAAGAAAGGTGGGTTTGGTTTGTCTTTGTTGCTCACCACCTTACTCTGGTTTTAATCAGCAGTAAAAGAAAATAGTTTTCTGCAAGTCAGGTCTCTTTTGCCTGTGATGCTGCTTGCTAAGCAATCTCCCTGTCTTTCTCTCAACCCATAGGCTTTTCCCTGTCCTGTTGAGAAGGGGGAACCAGAGATGCTCAGTGTTGAGGGTGGGAGTCTGGCAGGCAGCCAGCCAAACTCAATTGACCACAGCTTCAAAAATGTCATCCTGACACAGTGTCAAATGCTAATTTAGATATACCTTACTTTTGTGGTTTTGTTTTTTTTTTTTTAATGCTACGTGTGCAAGCCAACACGTTGCCAAAAATTTGATGATGGAACACCACATCAGTGTCACACTTTACTTTGCCGTAGGTCATGTCTCGTTGGGAAGAGTATATCAGCAAAGTGAAAGTTAAAGGTGGAAAATTGCCAGATGTTGCAGATGTCTCCAGTTTATTTCCTTTTCACCAATATTTTGCAAATGCTCCTCAACCAGTTTTCAAAGGCAAATCCTATGAAGAAGATATGGAAATTGCTGAAGGGTGTTTTAGACATCTTAAGAAAATATTCACTCAGCTTGAGGTAAGACACGTAACTGTAAAAGGTAAGTGGATCTGGCTAATCCTATTGAAAAAATTTACACACTTCCAAAATTCTCATTTGTCCAACAACCTAGAAGAAATACATACTTCTGGATATCTTCATTAGCCTGCAAGATGAGAATTCCCACCTTTGAGTAGTGTACGTATGTTTCCTGGTAGGGACAAGGGTCTAAACTCTTTTAATTTGTTCTTGGGAGCAGCCATTCTTGATGTTCCATTTTCACTGATTAGGTTACTAGGGATGGTATACCTACCACTGCTCCTCTGATCTTCATAGGGTCTTTTTATTTACACTGAATTGCCTTTAATCAGATAACCTAGAAGTAACTTCAACTGATTATCTTCTATTTTTGCTAGAATTGGTTGTGAGGCTTTTCAAAGATGGGATAAAGATGATTTTTGTATCATTTAGTCTCATTGACTCTATTGGTCTTTCTAATTCTGAATTTGATCTGATATTATGATTCAATAAAGTAGGAAAGAAAATTCTGGAGGATTCTGAGAGGGTTGCTCAGAAGTAGTTGAATAATTGTCTGAAAATTTATATATGCACGCAGAGTTCTTTGACAGGTTTTTAAAAGAGTGGTTTTTGAAATTTGCAAAACCTGGAAACGGCAATAAATTATTCAGATTAGATTCTTAACAGTATATACCTTTGTAACTTCCTTGTTTTATTTTATTGAGAAGTTGGCCAGATTATTTAAGTGGATACATTTTATAAGCTATACTTTTTGTATTCTGACTTTCAAGATTTTTCTTTTGTCCTCCATAGGAATTCAGAGCATTTGAACTTCTCCGCAGTGGCCTGGATAGATCCAAATACCTGTTGGTGAAAGAAGCAAAAATCATTGCCATGACTTGTACTCATGCTGCTCTGAAACGACGTGACCTGGTTGAATTAGGCTTCAAAGTAATGATTATACTAGTGTTACTGTACTACTTGATTTTGATGTTAGTCCCCCCTGCCCTGTGTAAACCTTTTTACCTGCCCTAAATTTAGGCAGCTAGATTATTTTGAGTTGCATTTTTTTACCAGTGTAGTTATACTGAAGAAAAATTTAACTTCAGTAAGACAAAATAATTTTGAAGTTCTTCTATATATGGCAAATGCTTAATAGTGCATTAAAGTTACATTTGCCATACTAAATGATGAACAGCAGTGATAGGATTAATAAAATAGAGGCAGAATTGGGAAGAATAGCATGGTCTTTAGAACTTTAAAAAATAAAAAATTAACCATTTGAGAGAAAAAACCGTATTTTCACTCTGCAGTGATAACCGTTACTATTAATTTGGTGCAGACTTTTTTTCTGACTAAAGCCAGGCACCAGCAGTTCTTTCGGTATTCTTTTTCACCCATAATGCACGGTTTTGGATCACTTCATCTTCACTGCAAAGATACCAGATTAGTTTGCACCACTGCAGGAAGCTTTTCTGTTGCAGATGGGTTATAGCAGAGAGGAAGCATGTAATGTAGTTCAGTCATGGACTCCTCCTAGATATAAGCCGTGATTGGTGTGGATGGATCTGCCATTGAAGATGGTAGGATTTCATCCATTTGGTAAGAGTGATATTTTGCCTATTCCTGCTGTAACTGTTCCACCCAACAAAAACAGAGTGAATAATGGTAGGCTGAATAACTGCATGAATTTGTATTATGGACATCTCTACTTTTTTTCCCTCAGTATGACAACATCCTAATGGAAGAATCTGCTCAGATCCTGGAGATAGAAACCTTTATACCTCTCCTGTTGCAGGTTAGACTTGAAACATAAAGCATATTTCAAAAAATGATAAATGAGAATCTGTGATCTTGAAAAATACTGAATATTAAAATGGAAAGTATCTTGTGCAGAAAGTAACCCAGAACTGATACTTGCTATTTGAGTGGTCAGTGAGAACTTTGACATTAATTATGAAATTATTTTGTTTAGTGAAATCAACATCTTACAGTTTTTTTAAAATGCTTGAATGAGCATTGAATAACCAGATGCATCAGGCTGGGGAGAAAAAATGTGTATATGAGAAATGCAGAACTGAAGAGTTTGTGTATTTAAAACTGACTATTTCACCAGAGAGGCGTGTTCTCGGAGATATTCCATTGCTTTTTTTAAATGAGCCATCCGAATAGTCTTTGAAAATTGAGGTTTTTTTAACAAAACCTAAAGATCTAGGCTTTCAGAGTAGCAGCACTTGATTTATTCACTTGCAATTCAGAGAGAAATTTTTTAAAACTGTGTTGTTTGGTGAGGTCTTAGTCCAAGATTAAAATTGCCACCAAGAGCAGAATGACTATATAGAATGGTTGGACTTCTCAAAGCAGGAAGATTTTGGGAGGGAGTAAAAAAATAAATTTCATGACAATAAAAATAATTCCCATCCTCTTACTTTTTACTAAGGCATTTTCTGGCTTGATGAGTTGGACAGTCCACAGTTCAGTTTTCTTTGCTGTCTGATCAGAGACAGCTTCAGAGCTCTTCCGCTTCAAGTGGCAAGGCAAAGAACTTCAGATTCTGTCTTGAGTAGTGCTCCCATGGAGAAAGGGAAATATCACAGCAGGGTGTAAGAAGTGAGCACTTGGCAGGTGGAAGTCTTCAGGAGCCTAATTCCTGGATAATGTTACCCATACAGTGTGTTCCCTTTTTGTCCTTGTATTACAGTGTTTTTTTCATGAGGTCTGTCACTATGTAACATGGGTACACAAAGGATAGGGCAGAACTGGAAGGAGATATACCAAACATACTGAAGAGAATTTAGCCCAAGAGCCAAGATGAGAATTAGTTAGAGGCACATCCTGGTCATGGAAGAGACCATGTGAGAGAATTATAGAACCAAAGAGGTGAAGCACATGAACTTGAAAGAGGTTTGGAAGGAAGGTTTAGTTTATGCCTCAGATGTCTGAGCACTTAAACTGTTTCAGGTGCTTCAGTCATCATTCGGATACTTTATATTCACTATCTTAGAATCCAAAAAATGAAGTTCAAAGGGCATTCTTAGAGTAATGCTACCAGTTTTTTTAATTACATCTATAATTGTAGTTCTTCCTTTTGTCCTCTGATAATGTGTTACTTTTGGCCTTTAAAGCATCATAGTATGATAATTATCCTGATATTTCTGTACAAAGTTTAGTTGATAAAGATACCTTTTGTCTCATAAGAAAAAAGATTTTATTTACAATTCTGTTCTCTAATTGGAAAGAAGCTAATAGTCTTTTAAATGGCTGCAGTTCAGTGTCACTTAAAAACAAATACTGAAATTTAGGTATTAGACAAAGGCAGCCAATTCAATTATTAATGTGTTTTGAGTGCCTAGGTTACGTTGTAATAGTTACAATAGTGTAATTGTTTAATTGTAGAACCCCCAGGATGGATTCAGTCGTTTGAAGCGGTGGATTATGATTGGTGACCATCATCAGTTGCCACCAGTCATTAAGAACATGGCTTTTCAAAAATACTCCAACATGGAGCAGTCTCTTTTTACACGGTTTGTTCGTGTTGGGGTGCCAACTGTTGATCTGGATGCACAAGGAAGAGCAAGAGCAAGGTGAGACAGCAAATTTCATGTCTAGCTTGTACAAAAATACCAGGTTAAAAATTGGAGGAGTGCACATATAATTTGGAAACTTTGTCTTTTGTAATTAGTACAGAAATTTGCCAAACTGGAATTTAGTTGTTTTGTTCCATTTGTTTCAGCTTAGACTTGTAATTTTACATTGCTGAAATGCAATCAGATTTATTTTTATTGTAATTTTTATTAAGTAGTACTCTGCTATTGCATTCTTCAATGAAAATTATATTTAAAGGAATTTAATACTCTTAAGTGTTTGGGGTTTTTTAATAACTGAGACTTCTTTGCAGAAGTTTCCTTTTCTAAACTAACATTTAATATATTCAAGGTTAAATAAGGATTTTATTTACAAACCCTTAAAGTTTGTAAAAGGGTGCATTTCTTGTAGTATTTCAGCAGAGCCACATCTTTGATTGGGACCTCCAGGTTTTCCACACAAGAACATAAAGCCTTTTTTTGTGTTAAAGGAGATACTACATCTCTGTAGTAAAATAATTTCTTTTTATCTATGTATTTGATATTTCACTAATTCAGATGTTGGATTTCTTTACTGTGTAAATTGCATATTTGTGATGTCATATTAAGAAGGAAAAATAAAACCAAATAAGAGGAAATTACTCCATGTAGAATCTTGCTATTCTAAGTTTTAATTTTAAGGCTTTATTGTAGGCATAAAGTGTAGTGAACCTTATGAAGGAGAACTTTATAGGAAATGTTGAGACAGTAGAATATTATTTTCTAGTCTTATGAATGGCAGTTCAGTATGATTTTTAGAATGCAGATTTTATCTGACTGTAATAGTAAATTACATTTATTTTGCCATCTACTATTTCTCAACATCTCAATGAAATTTTAGTAATAAAAGAGTAGAAGAATTCTGCAAGTAATTTCTTGAGCAAGGATTTTTTCCATACTTAAATGTGCCTTTTTTTTTTTTTTTTTTTTTTGATCACCATGAATTCTCTGCTACTTGGTCTGTTCTGGATATTGTTGTGCATCTCTGAATAAACCATTTTGTTTGTATTGCTGTCCCTATAAGTCCCCAAAGATGACTGACTCAGAATTAGGTTGATTTTGGTTGTTTCCCTTCATATCTTAATACATGGCAATACACAAAATAAATAACGAAATAGATTTCTTTTTACAGTAAGAAGCTTTACAATGATTAATGCAGAAAATGCTTTTTTTTTCCTTACTCTTTCTGTTCTGTAAAGGAGCATTAATATTCCTTAATTTTTGTTACCCATGAAAATTTCCACTATAATTCTTTTCAAAATTTTTACCCTGATGAAGTGGAACAGACTTAACAGACCTAAGGTTGAGTGTGCCCCACTGAAGTGAAACCTGAAGTTTGAGAATCAAACAAAATCGCAATTTAAAGTTAATATTGCTGGATAGCTTGTTCAAGTACATGCATTTATGTACATATAGGCTTTTTTTTTTAATTACTCTTTTCATTGAAAACCTACGGTAACACTAATCTTGAAAGCAAGGGGTTGTGTGCATCTGAAGTATTTTGACTGAGTTAAAGAACCTAATATAAGTAAGTCTTTGGGGTTTGTCTCTGTGTGGTTTTGAACAGTTTATGTAACCTCTACAACTGGCGTTACAAGAATCTGGGTAACTTGCCTCACGTGCAGCTTCTGCCAGAGTTCAGAACAGCCAATGCTGGGTTTTTGTACGACTTCCAGCTTATAAATGTAGAAGATTTCAATGGTGTAGGAGAGTCTGAACCCAATCCTTACTTCTATCAGGTAAGAGAAATATTATATCTATAATTCAGTTATTCTCAGTATGGCTTATATCATCGTTGAAGGCAGACTGTCTAAACAGTGATCCGATGTTTAGTTCATGTTCTCAGACCACAGAGTCACGCATATGTGTGATTTTCCTTTTAATGAGTTTTGAATGTTGTGTTTTTTTGCTCAGTGAGTGACTATGATATCTATTTTCTCGCTGTTATGGGAGGGATGAGATTTATTGTATAATTCATTACAGATTGTCAGTTTGACCTAAGGCAAGTTAAAGACCATTGCAATTCAGTAACTCTGCCATGATAGTGAGATAAAAAGTAGCATTTCCCCTGAATACAAAGAATTGAAGTCTACTCAGTGGCACATACTTGAGTTTAAGGAGTCATTGTATTGACTTGGTCTTTATGTAGGAATGCTAAAAGGCCCATTCACAGAACAATAACATAGTACTGCAAGAAATGTACATGAGGCAGAGAGACTTTGATGCTGAAGTAAATTGCTTAAAAAACCTTAATCTTGGAGTTTCTCAATTAAATTTTCAAATGGTCAACTAAATTTTCAAATTAAGCCATCAACAGCAGTCTCCATCTATTTCTCTTAAATTGGAAAAACATTTTACACTTGTAATAAGATGCTTATATTTTTTTCATTCCTTTTATTTTTCTTATTTTAAAAGCAGTGATGAAGCAAACTGGTGCCTAGAATACCAAGCTTGGGTTTTGGAAAAGTTAGAAGCTGAAGCTATTTACAATTTAAGGAGTTTAATTCAAACATAGAATTAACACCTTATATTTTACTTAATATTATGGGAAGCAAGCAATAGATTTTAAGATGATAATATTCATGTTAATTTTTTCCCTGTGAAAATCACTGAGATTTGTGTTCATCTATTTTACAAAAAGGTGTGAAATATATTCATAGGTTTTGCTTGGGTTCCTCTCAGTATATTAGTATAAATTACTGTGCTATTAGTGAAGAAAGCAATGGTGAGTCATAATCCCCTTTATCCTGCTTCTGGGTTGAGGACAGAATTTTTTTGAGAGTTTCTTTTGATTTTATTTTCAAAACTGTAACATAAAAGTAGTAGAAAGTTGTCCAGTGGAAGATGAACAGCTGAGTGTCTGATAGTTGAGAGTATGAGCACTGCTTTAGGCTACTCTTTAGCTCAAGAAGATTAAGAACACTGATATGAGGACACAACACATTTGTCATTACAACAGTGCTTTCACATGCAAACCCTTTGAATAGCTCATACTTTTTTGATTGTCATCTTGAGCATTGCAAGATATTTAGCAGAGTATGTTGGTGGCATTGCATGATTTTTCATGAGGTAACAGATTACCATCATGTATATTTCTCATTGTAAATTTGGACTTTTCTTTCCAGACTTAAAGGGGATTAAAATTTGTAGAATTGCTTTACACCCACAGGTGTTTGATATGCCTGGCAACTGCACTTTCCAAGTAATGCGGAGCCCACTTAGTAAGAAAAAAAATAAATGAGGCTGGCATGTCCAGCCCATTCAAACATACGCCAAGTGGGGATAAAATTCCCAGTATAAATAGAGCAGGAGTAAATGTCACCATTTGAGAATAACTCCTTAACATGAAAGATAATTTTTGTTGACAGAAAATGGATTTCAGCAGGCTATGAATAACTTCAGTCTGGAAATAGAACAAAATTTCCTATAGCCAGAAGAGTGGTGCTTTGGGACAGACTTAAAAAGTAATGGCACAGAAAGAAAGTTACAATATACAAAATAACAGCTGGTCATTTGAAATTGAATAGGTATGGCCTGCAGTAGAAGTAACTGGATTTGATAATCCAGATGTCTGTCTCCTAATACATGAAAGGACTTTATTTATTCTATAGTTCAACTAGTTCTTACTTTCCATTTATTGGAGAATGAGTCATGTCAGCTTTTTGGGAGGACTGTTTGGAACTCTTGAGTAAATACTGTGACGTTTCAATTGTTGCCTAACAAAGATACTGGTGAGGATATTTTCAGTAGTTCTCTGAAGAGGAATCGGAAAAGTTATTAAACCTACTTGTGGCTCTTTTATTCTTTGAAAATGGCTTGTATGAAGCGAGCAAATAATTATCAGATCTAGAGACGTTTCAGCACTGAGTTGTTTGTCAATGTCACAGGTGTTATTCTTTCTAAACTTACAAGTTGGGTAACCCTTTTTTGTATTTTTTTTCCTTTTATTTCTCTTTAAACTTAAGAATCTTGGTGAAGCAGAGTATGTTGTGGCAGTCTTCATGTATATGTGCCTACTTGGCTATCCTGCAGACAGGATAAGTATTCTGACAACATACAATGGACAGAAACACCTGATCCGTGATGTCATTAATCAGCGGTGTGGAAATAATCCACTGATTGGTCGGCCAAACAAGGTGACTTTGAAAATGTATAAGCCATTGGAGTGGTTTCTGTGTTTTTCAGTTATTATACTGTAAATCAAGTTAATAGATTCACAGCTACATGTGCAAGTAGTCCCTGGTTAACCACACATTTTTGAAACTGCATTCCATGGAATTCCATAATCAATGGTTTTGTTTCTGCCTGTTGGTAACTTGACAGAGTGGAGTCGGTGAAGGTAAAAAGACTAACAGACCACATGGGACAGAAAAATGCTTTCCTTTGTCATTTATTTTGTCTTCAATAAAACTGCCAATTCCCAAGTCTGCAGCTTTAGGAAGATCCACCGAGAGTGGAAATGATTTGATAAAATGTATGATGACAAATCTGATGAAACGAAGAATATAATTAGAAGAGTCTGGTGCTAATTCTGCAGGTTAAAACTGTATTATAAAGTTAATGGCTTTATATGATATTTTGTTATTAGCACCCCATTGCTGTACTAATTAAAAAAAAAAAAGTGAGTGAAACAGTTTACAGTTAGACAAAAGTTCTTCCCAACATCTTCCAAAAAACCCTTTTGCTTTTTGGTTAGAGACCAGCTAAAACAGTTAAAACATTTTCTTTTCTCGTTTACTGCATTCTCACTCAAAAGTTGATGTTAAAATTTTGGTGTTGTGTTTTAATTGAAATGGCAGAGATTAACCTGTGGAGGTTTTTTCTTGGTTTTTGATTCTCTAGGTAACAACTGTGGACAGGTTTCAAGGTCAACAAAATGATTATATTCTCCTTTCACTAGTGCGTACCAAAGCTGTAGGCCACCTTAGGTATGTAAGAATGTCTTTTGTGGTGTCATTGAAGTACATGTTCTCTGTGTCAGATTCAGAAGTGTTTATAGTGCATTATACAGAAGCATTAGACTATTTGAGTATGTAGTAGAAATTCAATTTAATGCTATGTATTTATTGAAGTTCAGACATACTTCCTTTCATAAGTGTCTGGTACCCTCTTCATGACCACTTTATCCTTCAGTAATGGCTCTTATAATTAGCTATATTACTGCAGATAGGCTGAACTTGGTTTCACCCTCATAGAATAATTATAGTGCTGTAATATTTGTTGAGCAAATGCAGGCTTAAATTTTCTCATGAGTCCTTTCCTGTAAGTGAGATTTTTATTTATTTTGCATCAGAAGTGTTTAATCATTGCATAAGTTGTATTAGTATGTATGAGTTTAAAAGTTTGTGCTTTTGTTTTAGGATGAGATGAAGGAAGACTTGTCTAATCAGCAATAGTTAGATGAGTTATCAAATTCATCTTTACTCATTCAGGGATACCGAAATGCTATTGTGATTTGTTCTCAGTGCATACTCTCAGCTTTACTTGTGGGGTGTAGGAAGATAGTGAAGGGTGTTTTTTCATATCATTATTGATACAGTGAATCTATATGTATGTTTCCATATAATGGTACAGGGATTTGATAGTTATTGAAACAGTATGTAGGGAAAAAACTAAAGACAAAATAGTATATTAGCAGAGGATTTTATATTTCCTTTAGAAATAGACAGAAGTATCAGTTATTTTTATTGCAACTATTTTATCAGTGAAAAAGAACATGATGGATTTTCTTTTCTGAAGGGATGTCCGACGATTGGTCGTTGCCATGTCAAGAGCCAGGCTTGGCCTTTATATCTTTGCAAGGGTTTCACTATTTCAGAACTGTTTTGAACTGACTCCAGCTTTCAGCCAGCTCACAGCTCGACCTCTTCACCTGCATATTGTTCCCACAGAATGTTTCCCGACAGCAAGACAGGTAGGAACTAGCTGCACTGTCTTGTGGTATTCTCAACAGGTGTTTGTTTTTGCTTTCTTTTTTTTGAGTGGGCTAGGGAAGCTGGAACTCTGTTTTCTGCTAAACCAGTGCCTGTGTCTCTTGGCATTGCATCAATCTGTCCAGGGAAGTGATGGAATTGGCATCTTTTGAAGTGTTAAAAAAGCTGTGTGGATGTGGCACTTGAGGATATGGTTTAGTGGTGAACTTAGCGGTGCCACTTGATGGTTTGACTTGTTGATCTTAGAGGCCTTTTCCAACATTAACGATTCTGTGAGTCTATGAATTATGTCCTTAGAGTTAACTTTTATCATGATACATGGCAGCTGGTTTTAATTGCTGTTTCCACAAAATTATCAGTATAATTGTTGTGCCTATGTAATTGATACAGTGTTTTTCTGTTTTGATCAATAGGTAAGATTTTAGTGCTTATGTATTTTTGGTCTTGCTATGAAACAGAATAATGTTACTTCTCAAACAAAACTACATAAAGCTAATAAGTTCTCATATAAAGAGGTAAAATTACATTTAAATGAGTAATTCAGGATAACCAAATAATTATTTTTCTTTTTAAATTAGTTCCAGAATTGCAAGGGTTTTGGGGCTGAGCTAGGTTCATAAGCACAAAACTCAAATTTTTAATACTGCGCTAGATTTTTAGGGAGAGGTTTGTATTGAGCATCCAAGGACAGAACACACACAGAGCAGGATGTTAAATAAACAAAGGATCTTAGCTTCCTGAAACTGTGAGAAAGGATGCCTGCATGTACCCAAAATTCAGTTACACGTTTTTCCCTAGTCTTTTGTGCTGTTGACAAGTTTGGGAGGGAGCCCTTGAGTTGGAACTGTCAGATCAGCTGTGCAACATGAATGTAGTGACTGTGGTCAGTGAGCGAGCAAGAAGGACCTGGACTTTGGTGGGCTAGTAGGCTGAGTCTTAATCTGATCATAAACTATTTGTGCCTTTAATATGTTAAATTACTCAAGTCCAAAATGTACTTCCTAGAGTAAGAATCAGAGCCTAGCCTTTCCATTTGAAACTTCTTCAGCTGCAGTACCATGACTAATCCAGTTCCCCAAAGTGTAAGACCTATACTTCTGAACTTTCCAAAGAATTCAACTATTTTTTTCTTTGAAAAGTGTTCTTGCATTTCTTGGGCCTTATGTTTTCTAGTACAGTTAAATAACGTTTGAATAATGGTTGTTTTGCATTGTTTGCTGAACGTCAATATTTTTCCCATTCCTTAGAATGGAGAAAGACCGTCTCACCAAATCCATGTTATTAAGAACATGCCTCAAATGGCTAACTTCGTGTACAATATGTATATGCATATGATACAGAGTACACGCCACCATCAACAGGTAAGAACCCTCAACTCCTAGAATGTGTGCATTTAAAACTAAATTGTTTTTTGTTAAGTGGCATGATAAACGTTGAGGTTATGTTCCTGTTATGTTTGAAATTCAAGAAATGTTTGTGATTGGGAGTGAGAATTTTGAGGTCTTTTAAAATCTTGCACTAGCAGAAGCTGTATCTTGTAGTAACTGAAGGCCGAACTTAAGGTCCCAAACCTAGCAGTAATTGATGCCTAGTGTTAGGCATGGCTCTGTCTGGCCCAAAAGTACCGTTCATTAATATTAAAGGACTAACTGATCTGGTATTTACTTGAAAGTAAATTTCTGTGTTACATGTCAAGGAAGTGCAGCCAGTGGGGTTATATTACCAGTGCATGATGCAATAATATTTTGAAAGACCAGATCATATCTTGTAACCATTTTAACCATGTTAAACCACTGTACTATCCAGGCTGGTTCACAACTGTAGCATTTTTTGTTCTGGAGCAATTTTTTTTCAGCACTAGTTCAGCACCAAGCAAAATTGCATGGGGTTAGAAGCAGTTGTAGGTGCTTTTTTTATCTAGTTTTGTCAGTGTTTAATCCCTGAAGCAGAATTCAGAACAAACAGAAACCCCTTGTTGTCTTTTGTAAGCATAGTTTAGATAGTGTACTGAGCAGAAAGCTGCTTGTAGTTAGCATACTTGGATCTGTAAAGCCTAGAGATAGTTCATAGTAAACTAAAAGGGAAAGTGGTCTTAAATGCTACCCCACAACTGCATCAGCTTTTACCTGATGTCTGGCATATATCATGTTTATATTGCCTGTAATTTATTCTTTCATGGTACTCTGTGAAGTTCCCTTAGTGGTTTCTGCCCTTCTGAAACATTTCAAAAAGTAGACAAAATTGATGTGAAAGGACACTACTCACTCTATATTAGCTAACTGTGGGAAGAGAGTGTGAATGTGACTCTGTATCCTTCAATAGATTGTCCAAGGTACTTGTCCGTGAGATGTAGGTTCTGTTATTTAATGCAGGGATGTCTCTCTGTCACATCCTTTTCCTTTTGTCCAGTGTTTCATCCAGTATGGAATAGTGTATTCAGTAGAGATCAGAACCCAAAACTTCTCCTTTAACTGATTGTCAGACTTTCAGATAGAAAATCTATTTTTCTCTGCAGTTCTCATCCACAGACTCATGGATTTTATTTTTTCTTCTGGGAAACCGCTTCAGCCAAACTTGCAGCATTTTGCTACCCAGAAAAAGCCTTTGCCAGGTGGAACTGCCAGACACAATACTTTGTCACTATTTTGGGGAAATACTCTAATTGTCTGTGCTGTAAAGAACCAGGGATGGAGGAAGAGGAGTGATAATCTTCTTACAACTGTATATTTTTATAGTAGTAAAGGAAGCTCATGCTGTTTTGTTAGAAACTCGGTCCTATAGGCACATAACACTTGTTTCGGAGTCAATTTGTCTAATATAGTTGGAGATCTTTCAGCCATGAAAAATGCTATGTGATGAAGACTTAGACTGTGTAGTTGGTGACATTCATGTGTAAATGAATAGCCCTGTATAAACAGAGGAGTGTGTGTACATGTCCTGAAAAGCAGATGGTAGCATCCAAATGTTACCAGAATATGTTTGCTTGACACCTTAATCAAATAGTCACCTGATCCTTCTACTAATACCAGTTACTCTCTTTGACACCCTAATTTTATCCATCACTAGCTAAATTTAGTTACAAAACTGCTGTTTTCCTGCTGTGGCAGTGAGTCACATTCTTCTTGCAGAGGAAGCCAAGAGGTGAAGTACAGGAAAAAAGCAAACCAGGCATTAAATTTTGTTTGTCCTATTTCGTACAACATGATATTTTCCCTTTTCTTTTACACTGATCTTTACAGTAGTAGTCACAAAACAAAACATGCATCTTACTAAATCACATTAGCCTGAATTTGTCTCCTGCATCAAGAATTTCTTTTTTTAATGAAAGGATCTCTGGTTTGGAAATCACGCTTTCTGTGCATGGATGGATTGTAGAGATCAGTATGATAACTTTGAAGTCTATAAAAAATGCTTTTCATATCTCTGCTATTGATCATAATTGCTTCATAGATTTGCCTATGCTTAGTAATATTAGTAATACTAGTGTCATCTAATCAAAGATGACTTCACTGTAATTAAGCAATTTATCATGTGAAGCCAAGTTGACTTTTGATCAAAACAAAACTGAACAATCATCAAGAAGTTTAGCAAACTTGCATTTTATTAAAATGATCCACAGTATTCCAAGGAAATATACATCATGTCATTAAATAATGTCAGGCTAGAGCAAGTGAGTGTTTCTGTGCAGCCTGAAGTTGTATAGCATTCGTCCTTACTCTTCAGCTCACTATATTCTTGGGTTTTTCCCAGTCTTAGTCCCAAACTTTGTCAAAGGTTTAAGTCTAAGGAATTAACAGATGTGTGATTGAACCTTTGTACAACTTTGACCCCCAGGATTAAGGATGGCAAATCAGATATATTTATATAAAAATGAATTATTTTTGTCTCGTAATTTAACATGATAAATATCTTAATCAGAATTATTTATTACACAGTATAGAAGTTAAAACTGCTAGTATAGTATAGTGTACATATCAAAGCAATTATAGTAAAGATAGAAAAAAAAAAAGAAACAATTATTAAGTAGAGGTTGTTGTTACTCACTGTACCAGTGACTGTGGGGAAATATCTTCCACTCAGCCTTGAGGAGTAACTTTGAGGGGCATCCCACCAAGGGAGGAACCTCCACACACTTTGAAAAGGGCTATGTTAGAAGAACCTGCCATTGCAAAGTGGGACTTTTTATACTATAAAGTGATTGACATCTCTGGTCCAGCTGTCTCAGCTTAGCATTTTTAGATAAGGATACTTTGCCATATCTGCCACACCTTTACCTCACTATTAGGGTGTTTAACTTTGGGGTTAGTGAGGCAGACTGGTTTTAGCAGAATTCAGCACTAAAATCAGCATGACAGCCCCTCTCAGTCCACCACCATTTGCAAAATAGGGCATTTTTCAAGCTGTTTTGCCGCATGCCGTGTAAAACACCCTGCTACAGGTAGGAATAGGCGTGTTACTCCAAGAAGGGATATACCATCACTTGTCTGACTGTTGGGCGTAACAGAATGTGTTTGCTGTCCTTAAATTAGAAGTCCTGAGTTATTAATAGCCTCTTTTCAGGAAAAAATGTGTCTAAGATGACCATTGTGTAAGCCAAGATTATTCTAAATTCTGTTATATAGGAGTGAAGTGCTTAAAAATCATTAAGGCTTTTAAATCTTAAGTTCTTGTTGTAAGCTTGGTATCTAACGTGAAATCCTAAATGTTAGGTGTGAATAGTTCAAGCTTAAAACTTATAATCTTTCCTTTTTCAATCATCCAGCATTTACTGCCCCCGCCTGCCATGATTGAAGAGCCAGAGACAACTCAAACTGAAGAGACTGCAGTAGAAGGTGAAGGGCAAGACATGCAGGAAGGTGCAGAAGAAGAAGAAAATAATGTAGTGGAAGAAATGATGAAGGAAGGAGAATTGAACCTGGTTGAAGTGAATGAACATCGAAAAATGCCAGAACACCCTGGAAGAGACAGTGATAGTGGAGATAGTGAACCTGAGAATGAGACTGAAAAGTGATTGACAGAATGCTTGTTCTTTAGGCATTTTGAAAAATGGATGAGGAAAGAGCAGCTGGAAAAATAATTGCTGTTTTTACATTGACTTTTCTTAAATGGATGCCTGTATAATGTGACCTGTTTGGTATATTTTTCACTGAATGCTTTGTGGACCAGCAAGATGTTTGGCAAGCATTCTGCTGAGTTCTTGTCAGTATTGGCAAGGTAATATGTTTAATGGCCTCAAACAATATGCATTTTCCTTTTCATAAGTTGTTCAGTAAAGATGCTTTTTATACCACTTTTGAGTATTTGACCTTTAATTCAGTCACTGTGATACCCTTTAAACCTCACTGATGAAGTATATTCAATATTGGTCAGACACTCTTTATAGTTTCCTTAGTGTTTTGCCGTGCACAATTTCTTATGCAGAACTGTGCTTATATACACCGAGATGGTATTTTAGGCATAGGCTCAAGTTCATTAAGATACTTAATTGTGCATCTGAGAAATGTGAATTATCATGGGACTTTGTAGTTTTTAAAAGCTTTATTGTATTGTGACCTTAGGTTCTCAGGATTTCACAAGTCCCAGATACTTTTAGCAATTTCTCATTTTTGACTTCTGATACTGTTTTTAATTTATTTTGCTTTACAGAAAAATCAGAAAGCTTTTCAACAGCAGTGGTTGCTGTTTTGAAATAAATTTCTTTCGCTTTAAAAGGACACAGTGGTTGCCCAGGCTGAGGAAGAAAAACCAAAGTAGTTCCCTGAATGCAGGATATGCAAAACATAAAATATTGATATTAATGACATAATGGTTGAGTGATTTGGGTTTTTTTAGGGTAACTTCTGAGTGTATGCATTTCAGAAAGTGATCAGAGAAAGGATTTTCCCTGATTCATTAAGAGTACTTGTCATCTTGAGAAATGATTTGCTGGTTTAATGAGACTTACAAATTTCTAAGTAGATTTTCAAACAGCAATAGCCATAGGAACACCTTCTGTTGCTGACAGAGGGAAATTCTTGGTTTTCAAGTGTTTCAGTTGTGAGGCTGCCAGATGGACTTGCTATAAAGACTGTGGAATAATTAGCTTCCAAGCTTTTTTAATAGCATTCGTAGTATCTTTGTAGTATAATACTGAAAAATGTAATATTGACTTAAATGTAAGCCAAGCTCTGTGAAACACATCTAGTGTGTGCATCCTGGCATCTCATTTGCTCCTCCCCCTGGAAGCATTGTCCCCCCATCAGTTAGAGAGGAGGTCAGGAGTAACAAATCTACCTTTAGTACACAGTATTCTCTTGCATTTTTCCTTTACTGAAATTAAGTTTTCTCAAACAAGAAACTAATCATTTGAGCAGAATTTGTGTTCTTTCCTTGCTTGTTTTTGTTGAAGGGAGCATACTGTTTGTTACTGAATTGTCTGCCTCAGGAAGCAAATACTGCAGTGTTGAACATTTATTTGGATATTAAGTTTCATATAGTAACAATGACATGCTCATGCAGAACTGAATAATACAAGGCCTTCGGGACAGAAGTGACTAGCTCAGCAGAGGGTTGTCATCTTGGTTTTCCAGCCCATTTTCTATAAATACTGAGTATGACAATCATTTAATTGTTTTAGTGTTTTAGCAATTTGAAAAAGATTCTGCGGTTTGTTTTGTTTTGTTTTCTTTTTTTCTGAAGTGGATAATTTAAGTGATAAAGATTCTATCAATAATTAGGACAGAAGGACTATTAGCAAGCACCTGAAGTTGAAAGGAGCTGCAAAGACCTTTTTGGATTGTGCAGTTTGCAGTGAACAATGTCCACAGCTGTCAGTGCAATGCTGTGTTCTGTGTGGAGGCCCCAGATGTGTGTGGTCACTCTGGCTGAGTCCTTACACAGTAACAGCCAAGTATACAGTTGTCCTAGATAATCCTAACCCGAGTGTTGCCCTAAACTTGTGGGTGGACTTGTAATGAACGTTGTTTCTAGCTAAGGGTGCAGGAAGAGGCAATTGAACTCCAAACAATTGCAAAAGCTTGAGCAGCCTCAATATGTGGCTTTCTGAGGGACCAAAGCAGCACCAGCAAAGAGATGGAAGGTTTTGTTGACGTAACTTGAGCGAAGCAGGTTGTTCACTGTCCTTAGTGCCATCTTCCACATGTTTAACTTGACTTTTTTCAGGGGCATGGTAGTGTTAGGAGAATGCATTTTCAGAAGTTTGGTGAAATCATTTTTCTCCTAGCAATGATTGGAAAGTTCTTGAGGCTGTGATTTGGAATATGAGATTGGGGGCCTTTTACCCCCATGCTTTTTAGTTTTGTTTTTAATTCTTGGTAAAGGATAAACTTTGTCTTTTCCACCAAAAAAGTGAGAAAATTTATGTTCTGCTTACATTTTCTTAAAGAGTAGGGTGAGCTCAGTGAAGGAATTGAAAACCATAATTTTGATTTATACAGTTTGTTTTCCAGTGGCAATATTTACTTAGGATTTAGCATCTCTATTCAAGTGAACAACAAGATCCAGTTCTTAAACTAAATGTATTGAAAATTTTTAAAAAATTACACATAAATGTAATTATTTTTAAAAGATAGAATCATTAAGTGAACAAAAACATTGATAGGTTTAAAAAAATCCTCTTCAAGCATTAGTGCAAAGAATTATAGCAATGCATGAAAACCTAGCGAACTAAACCAAAATCTTTCTGAGGGCAAGATTGTCTAAGGGCATGAACTGGAAGAAAAAATAGACAATTGCTTTTTTTATTGTTCCAAAGCTGTATAATAAGAAATCCATTAAGGACATTTGAGTGAAACTAAAGAACTGTTAGTGGTTTTTCTTCATATTAACTTAGCCAATCCTTACATGAATTGCTTGATTTTTCTCTGTTACACTGAGTCTGTAAAGTAACATAGGCACTACATTCCAGATTTGTTTAGAGACTAGCTTAGAAACAGCTCTGCCTTTGGATGGTGTTGTAGTGCTGATGTGAAAATGATACCATAATGCAATGTCCTGTTCATTTCTGTAATGGCCAGAAAAAGAAAGGTAAAGAGCAACTTTGTGTTCTGTCATCCATACGTAGCTGATAGTGTGAGCTAGTACTATATAAGTACAAGCCTCCTTCTGTCTGTGACTGAAATAGTGCAGTTAAGTGCAGGTCTAGGTATTATCAAAGAAAATGCCTTGGTAACACTCTCAGAGCAGAGTTTGCTTTTGGTTTAGTCTGTATGGGACTTTGAAAAGGCTTGGCAGTGTGGCAAAGTCAGTTCTAAGAAGTTCAGGACCAAGTGCCAAGGGGAAAAGAAGAGGCAAGCTAGAGGTCTCAATAAACAGTTTACAATAATAAATATAAGACATACAATATATATAATAGTACATAATAAACTCCTAAAGATAAGATCATTACTTTTTCCTAACCTACCTTGCATTTACTTTAGTAGAAGATACTGAGTACTGCTCTGTGTGTTTAATAGGTAGGATCCAACTTCTTTCAGAGGGGAAGCAAGCATATGGCCCTTTCCCTTCTCTCCCTTCCAGTTTCCTGCGATGTAAAAGGATATGAATCCTGAAGAAAAGTATTCTAATGAGTAGAGGTTGAGTTTTTCTGACAGAATGGCTTTGCTGACAGGACAAGAGACACTAGTTTTATTCTCTGAAATCGCCAAATTGTTTTAAAAGAAGACCTAGACGTGGTGATGATCGCATACTGGATAAACACAATGACATGCAATTCCACTAAAACCAGAATTAGGCTAGACTTGGAATCTTGTAGCAAGCAGACAAAAGCAAAAGTCCTAGTCACCAAATGAATCACAGCCCACGGCAGTCAAGAAGCTGTCAGTACTGTTAAAGATGCATGACAGGATAGTTGTCTTTGCCAAACATGGTAATCCTCCCAGTAGAAACAATCAATAGAAATTGAATGTTTTGGGGGGAATTTGGAGGCTTCTTTTATGGCTCTTAGTACTTCTTTTGCTATACGTTTTCTCAATTGAAGTTATTTTACAGACCATTTTCTCAGAAGTTGCTTAGGTACCTGTCAGAAAAGCCAAATAACAGTGTAACAATATGCTAAAACATTTTCAAACAGTGTTTCCGTTGCAAATTAAAAGAGCGTTCTTAAAAGGCTTTCAGCTAATTATCTTAGGTAAGTCCATGTATTTTCCTAAGTTTTTGGTAGGTTACTGTAAAAGTACAGTACTCAACCTTCCAAAACCTGCAAGCACAGGCATTTACAAAATGGCTACATTTAAGAGAATGGTAGAAAGAGAGAAGCAATACTTGCAGTACTTCTCCTAAGTTTCTTAAGTAATGAGAAAGTGATTTCCCCCCCGCCCCAGTCCTGTGGTAGGAGTCCTAACAAGGTGGCTTATGGCATTCTGACAAGGACAGGTAATTTCTTTGGGCTTTGCTCTGGCAGGGCTCTAATCAGCTTAATCCAACCCATATGAGTGGTAATGTAATATATTGCTATTAAGAAAGATACTATGTTTCATTTAGCTTCCATTACAACTTTTACATTAAAAAAGGAGCAAGGACAAAGATATTTGAATCAAGTAATAGCATTATTTAAGTGTAAAGCAGAGTAGCCTGTTGCTGTGCCATTGTAGCTAGAAAACAGGATTCAAAGAGCTTAAGTAGGGTCATTTCAGCTATAGGAAAGGAACTTTCAGGGCTCAGGCATTATCTTTCTGCTTGAGAAACACTATCAGAGCAAACAGTATGTTTCTGTATGAGTATTTTTTTAAGAAAAGGTAGACCCAAGCAAAAAGTTGAGTGACCTGCTGTCAATTACATAATTCATCTATAGATGTCAGTGAAAAAATTATATACAGTAACAGTGTGTGTTTGCAAAGTCAAATATTGAAATTTCATGATTCCAGAGAACAGCATAAAAGAACAAGCTGGATTGCCAAATAAGGGTCAGGAATATATCAGTCCTGGCACCATCTGCAGGAGATAAAAAGAAACCGCCCTTATTGCATTTATCAAGTGTGAATTCCTAAATTGCTGCAACCCAGCGTAAGAGAAGCCCTGTTACGCATCTAGACACGCTTCAGCATCCTGCTGTGCTAGTCTGACATCTCTTGTGTGTCAAGAGCACTTATTTTTAGATGGGACAGTCGTTAGGGACAGAACGTATCTTTACTGTAAAGGAAGTAGTTCAGGGGCAGCAGAAGTGCATAGGGAGAAGCTCAGTAGAGAGGCACGAAGATTCTGTTTCTGACCATAAGCCACAGCAGCTTCAGCTTGCCCTATTTTTTCAAAGTGATTTTTGGCAGCAGCAGTCATTGGGCAATACAGTGTTTTCTGAAATGACACCCCATGTTTTGCAAGCTGAGTCAGGGGAAAAACTGCCTCACTGATAATCCTCTTGTGCTGAGGACACATACAAGAGCATTGAAACAGGACTAACTGGGATGAAGAAAAGCCCAGCTGTGGAAGGGTTGTCTTGCTGTCTGTCACTGACAAACTCTAGAAATGTGATCTGAGTTACATTAAAATGCTCTACTGTAATGTATGTAAATGCAACCTAAATTTGAAGAGACCTCATGCATATCCAAATATCCAAAATTATTGTCTTTGTATAGCTCTGAATTAAAACCTAAGAGTGACTAAATTTAAGATAAGAAGATATAAAGGTTCTGCTTATGAGAGATATACTGAAAATTACTATTCTTTGATTGATTGAAATGTTTACTGAAACTAAATTCTCTATTAGGAGTTTAGTGGATTCAGACAGATTGTAGAGGATATTCATCTTCATGAAGATTTGGAATTCGTGTTTTGTGGAGGGGTTTTTACTGATAGCCTACAATGTATTGGTCTAGATTTCTTGCCTTTGTTGGTGTGTAGTAGTGAAAAATCTTGTGGAGGGCAAGGCCAGAACCCGTGGCACCAGTTCAATTCTGTATTTATTATATAAACATTGATGCATATATGTAACAGTGTATCTAAACTGTTGCAATGAATGCTACTTACATAAACTAAGTGATGAACTATTTATTTTCACAACAGAAAACACATTAGGGTATTTTGAAACTTATGTGGGGTATTGTTTTAGGAAATAGTGGGATTGAGGATGTGATCACAATTTTCTCAAAGCAATGCTTTTGTCAAAGTGTTATGTTAAATGTTGCACTTTGTTGGTTGCTTATATAAAAACAAACAAAAGCTGTTCAAGCACACGCCACTTTTCTCTTACATGAATCATATATTTTTAGAAAATCAAGGGATAAAATAGAAAGTAAAAGGTATGGTATAAAAAAACCCTTCCAAACTAAATAAAAATCCTCTCAACCAACTAACCAACAAGAAACCCCCACCCCCTCAAAAAAATTAAAAACAAAACCAAACAAAAACAACCAAAGCAACAACAAAAAATTACCCACGGGGAGAGGGGGACAGGAAACAATATATTTGAGTATTTAAAATTTCTGGGTTGTTTGTTGATAGCACTGAGAGGAAATTTGAAATTTGCAGTTTCATCAAACAAAAACTTGAAACTCTGACCAGCTCAGATTAAATGCTTTTAGATGTTGAAGTGTGGAACTATTCCTGTGCTACCATTTGAGTTCCAATTTTGAAAACTGACCAATCTAGATGCAGAAGTGACTGATTCCCTATAATCTTCATGAAGTTCAAACTATTAAAATTGTTCTGAATATCCTGCTTTCCTGTCCTGGTAAAGGATGTAGTATATTATTTCCTTCTTTGCCCAGACTGACCATGTTTCAGGCACCTGCTAGTTCTACTCAGAACTAAGAAATGCTAAGAAATTTTCACAGGCTCAGTTCTTTATTGTATTTGATCTCTAATGTACTATGAACTAATCTTGCTCCTGCATACACAGATACTTCAGTGATGGGACAGTTGTCCTAGATTCCTCCCTGCTCCAGCAATGTTCACCCACTGGCGTTCTGTCAGTCTGAGCTGCATAATGAGATGAGGCACCGAGGACAGCTGCTGCTCCTAACTCATCTCAGTGCTCAGTTCTGTGCACAGTACCTTCCTGTAGCTTTGAGCTGAAACAATCATTATAGTTTGGAAACAAAAACTGAGCAAACACAGCAGGTATAGTGTTTTAAATTTTATTCATTGAAACACAGGTATCATTGGAACTATACATGCATGCCTTGTGTAGCGCTAAATTCGTATCAAGTTCCTTCTAAAGAGTATCTCTTACTATAATCACAAATGTGATATGCTTGATATTTTCAGGACAAAACTTGATATTTTGCTAATGTAAGATAAAGTCAATTTTGTAAACTGTTAGTTTAAACCAGGTTTTATGTATTATTTCAATGGGAAATAAACTATGAATTAATATGTACCCATACTTTCTACCTATGTAAGTATAAAAGAGGCCTTTCAATTTAGACAATGGAAAAGAGTTTGTCCTGCAAATTTAAAGTTATTCTATTTGGATTTATTTTATTACATTTAGAAATTATGCCTTACACTGTTTCAAAATGAATAAAGTGGAATAAAGAGCCAGTGTAAGTCATTGTTATTGCTAATGCTCCTGTACCATGTAGGAGGAGGCGTGGAGAAGGCAATCCCTCTCCTGTGTTTCTGAGTTCTGCAATCAAAGGAGAGTACTAAAGGAAAGCATGTTCCACCCAAGCTAAGGAGGGTTTGGGTCAAGAATATTTATCTAGAATATTTCTGGACCTTACATAAAGTTGCTAAGTTTACATACATGCAAATATAAAAAGGTCCTGAAAATTGCTACCCAAACTTTTGCGTAAGGGATTGCATGACAGTGAGTAACTGGGACCTGGAATGCAATAGGTAGAAACTAGTGAGATCATTAGATCAGAGATGCATAATATACCACGAACATAGTGTGAGGTGATTCTGAGTAACATATAGCAGAAAGTTAAATATATAGCTCAGCGGTTTAGGTTTAATTTATGAATGTAACAACAGTTCTGTGTTTCTTCTAGCAAAATCTTTTAAATGAACTGTAAATGCATCTGCTTTGATAAAGCATTTTCCCAGCTGGCACCTATCTCCACCTTAGGCTACTTTTCTCCTTCAAGAAGAGAGGGCAGCAACCGTGTTCATGACTCTTCTCACACTCATGCCTGCAGAGCTAAGCTATTTTCCTCAAGTAAACCAGAAAAGCCTTAGTGTGAATCTTCCCCTACCTTCCACCTTCTGACAGGGACTCACTGTCTATTTGCTGTTGGTAGGACCTTTTGTTTCCCAAGTTGGAAACTGTTTGCTGATTGAGCTTTGCTGCTTTTTGCTGCGGCTTTTTACAGTCTTGATATGGCCACATTCAACACAGAGTTGAAGGGAAAGACCTAAGCCTTGCTTGCATTTGGGACAGCAAGGTATGCCTATGAAAGATGTGAAAATGTGAAAAACAACGAAATGTGCTTATAAGTAGAAATTTGTATTGGGGCAATTGACCTAAATTGCCAAATTGCTGCTGCCCGACTGAATGTCAGTCATGTACATCAAGGTCCCTCCCAAGCCATGCAACCTAGTGGCATTAGGTAGGAGAAATGTGCAGATTTCCAGGTTATGGTTTTAGATTTTGGTGTTTACATGCCATTGTACTCAGGAAAGTTTTGTTTCGGTTCGGTTTGGTTTGGGTGTTTTTCAGATCTAGATCTAGACGGTATAGATATCAATAGATGGAGCAAAACCACACTGAACTCTGCAGTGTTCTTTTCAAATCAGCAATCTTGGAAACAAGAATTCATAACAATTATTCATAACAATCTTTTGTGTAATTATGAGAAAATATTTGAATGTGTTCACAATATTTTCATTTTTTTTTCTTACTATCACCACTTCAGATACCCTTAAATGCTTAAAATAAGGAAGTCACTCAATAGAAAAAAAAAAAAAAAAGTTTGTACTTTCTTGTCCTGTTCTAGCTTGAAGCCAGATTTAGGACATCTTGAATATATTTGTAACTGAGATGTTTGAATACAGTTTTAATTAGCTACTTAACTAGTTCATTTAGTTGAAATTGAGCACTAATTTGCAACATCATTTCAGTGAGTATATGTTCAGAGTGAAGATTAGCCTGTTTGTTTTCTATTGGAAAGGGGGAAAAAAAAGTAACCATCTGCAACTAAATGTTGAGGGCCTGTAATGTAAATACAAGTATGAAGATATAGTACCACTGTTTAGCCATGTCCTGTGCAGTTTCTTTATTTGAATTTGTTCTGCTTAAATTGAGTGGGTGTTAAAAATTTCAGTTGGCAAGCTGTCAGGTTTGCCAGCAACATTAAAACAGTGAATATCATGACATCCATATACATAAATTTTCAACCAAAATATTTGTTTAGCAACTTCAGTGCTGAAATAAATGTATGAAAAAACCCACTTCTTAATATACACTGAAAAAAAAAAAAAGTTGTCATAGTTCAGATTGCCATGTATTTACCTTGACTACAAGATGTTTTGTTAAACTAAATGCTTAATTCACTTTATTGATGAAACTTTCTTTGAAATATCTCAGTAAGAAGAAAGTTACTCAGAATATCTTAAGATATTTCATTCTAATGCAATTTAATATAACCTAAGTGGTTTTTAACAGAAATGTCTGAAGCATAAAAATAGTGTAATTATAAAAAGCTGTCTATACATTGGTAAGCTGCCTTTTAAAAAATTACCAAATGTGGCAACAGAAATACACATTGAATATTCTTTGGAAATCATAGAATGTACTTGTCATTAGGAAAAAAAATGGCAAAGACAAAATTAAGGAAATTGGAGGATCTGATGAATTCCTGAAGTGCTCAGTTTTATCAGTATTGTTATTAGCATTCTTCTTGGTAAAGAGTTATTTTTTCACTTACATACAAGTACATTTGGTCTCTGTCTCTGTGTTGGAGAAACTAAGGGTATTTACCCTGGGGGAAGAGACTTCTGTCAGAGGTCTCCGCCCCTCCAAATTGTCTCAAACAGAGACTAACATAAGAAACCTTCCCATAGGGATTTTGAAACACATTTTCACAGGATCACAGAATATGCTGAGTTGGAAGAGACCCACAAGGATCATTAAAGTCCAACTCCTGGTCCTGGACAGGGCCACCCCCAAGAGTCACACCCTGTGCCTGAGAATATCATCTGAACACTTCTTGAACTCTGTCAGGCTTGGTGCTGTGACCACTTCCCTGAGAAGCCTGTTGCAGTGCCCAGTCACCCTCTGGAGAAGAACCTTTCTCTAACATCCAACCTAAACCTCCTCTGACATAGCTTCGTGCCATATGAATGGCATGAAGAATATACTCTTTGCCACGGCACAGTGGAGTTTTCCATAAGATCACTGCAAAACTTCTTTAATTATCTTTATTTCTCTATCCCTGTCATGGAAGGAAGGGAGAGACTAATTTTTAATATCTTCAGGTATGCCAGGTCTCTCCTCCAAAAGTTTTCACTAATCAAAACATGACTTGCACATACATCAGTGTCTATCCTTAGTTTCCTTGCCTCATGCGTTTTTCTGGTTTAAATCAGAAGATACTTATTGTATTCACTAAAATGCAAAACCATGTCTGGTGTGGAAGCTGCATCTTCAGCTCACCAGCACAGGTGACATACTAGGTCCTTAACAGGGCAGCCAGCAGAGCCCTTGGGATGTGCAGTCTCTGGCAGATGTTGGTGACATCAGCAAATTTCTGTCCTTGCCTGGCAGCTCCAGCTAGCCCAGCCACCCTGTTGGGGTTGCATGAGCCGGCATAAAGATGGTTTCTGGATTACAGGTGTGAGAGTTGGGATGCCTCAATACCTGAGAAACATTTGCTGTCTGCAGAAATCCTTCCATTCCTTGCAGCCCACCCGAGACTTAAGTCACTTGCTGAGACCACATTTGTTGCTGTAGGCATATTTTGGTTTGTGCTTTGGTAGTGTTCAGGTGACAAAAGAGAAGACAAGGGCTTGTCATTCATTGCACTCACCTTGGTTTCCTGCATTGGTGAGTGCATGATGGAGAAAATCTAACCATTAAAAAAGCCACAGAGTTGTGCTGTAAAGGTAAGGCTATTTTCCAGGTTTTTCTGCTTTTACTCATAACCAATAAATTTGTGAACTTTTCCGTGCAATATCATAAAGCAGCATAAATTCAGCTAATAAATCCACACCTTCTTTTCCTTGAGCCCTGATAGTGTTTTTCATTCACCAGAACAGTGAAAACAGTCTGTTAGTATGGTATATTACTGTGGTAGGTATGAAATCAGTCAATGAGCAGCACTATCTAGATAGAGGTATACTGTTCAAGAAAACATTC
Organism: Formicarius rufipectus; assembly: GCA_013399695.1. Lineage (NCBI taxonomy): Eukaryota > Metazoa > Chordata > Aves > Passeriformes > Formicariidae > Formicarius > Formicarius rufipectus. The sequence goes on along the minus strand of VXAU01004699.1, from coordinate 29,013 downwards.
TTTCTGGTCATATTTTAAATGCTTTGTAAATAGAACTTGGCTGAAGAAATAGAACTGTTTATGTTTCCCATACCAAAGTTACTGTTATTTCTCATGTTTCTGTTTACTCTGTCATGATTTTAAAGAGGTTCCTCCTGTGTGCCCATATATTTAATTAATATCTGAATTAGAGAAACCTGTTTAACTCAATAATACTCTGCCACCTGGAGTGATCTCTCATTAGGCTGAACAACAGTGATTTTGCTACCCTAGCGTTTGCTTCTTTTTCTTTCTCCTTAGTAGTGTTTATGATCTTATACATATATATTATATATATATATATTTAAGAACAGTCATCTGATAACCAAGAGTGCATAGAGTAAGTGCATGGGTTCTAATTTTAAAAGATTTTCCTGAGTAGTTCTTATTTTTACCATGAACTCTCAATTATTAAAAATGAAATACTGAGAATTTTTTTCAGTAGTTTAGATATGATCATTTTGTTTTTCCATTGCATCATTTTTCTTGGTTTATTTAGCTGTTGGACATCTCACAAGATCATCAGAAAATGCCAGGTTGTGTTTTGGATACTGTGGTGTTTTCATACATAAAAATATATCTGCAATTTTCCAGACTGCTGAAAGAATAAGCAAGGCAGAAATAAAATGCTCTGACAACTCACAACACATCTCAGTCATTGGGGAGATAACTGTTAATAGTCTTGGTGGATAATAGGCTTGATGGATCTGTTAAATAAAGCACATAGCCTGAAAGCTCATCACAGCGAGTAGGTGATAATGAAAAGAACCAACAGATATGTAAACTCAATTAACCTGGTACTAGTTTTGTGCAACCTATTTCTCATTAAGCCAGAAAACAAGCCATGTTGACAGCACAAGAAGTTCTGCAGCTATATGGATTAGCCATAATCTAGTTCTTGGGATTTTCTTAATGTATTATATTCTAAGTATAGTAAATTCCAAACATTACTTCTATTCTCCATCTATAGCCATATTTTATTATGTGTTGAAGGGACTTTGAAACTTATCTCTGTGGAGCTATGTAAAAAGTTTGCATCCAAGTTGTTCTAGTCTAGAATACTACTACTTAGAGTGTATCTGTTATTCTCTTTTCTTCCTTAGGAAGTTTCCCAGAAGGCATGTGTGACAGTATTTTTTAAATTAGACTTTTTTTTAAATACAGGAAACAGATCTTTCTTGGCTGAAAATATCTTTTTTTTCCCTCTTCTTTTGCCTGAAAAAAAATTTTTTTTTTTGGCTTTTCAGAAAGAGAGTTCTATCTATTTATCTCTGTATCCACTTGCAGTCAAAATTAACCCTTCTTTTCTGTGTCACTGGTTTCAGATGGCAGGCTTCAGTTTCTTAGTGTGGGGATTATTTTGCCTCAGTGTGCTGGTGTTTCTTGGCTGGCCCATAGGCATGGCCTTGTGTGGCCTCTGTGGATTCCTTTCTCCTCTCACTGGTTTTATAGGAACTGATGAATTAAGTGAAGTGTTGCTGAAGGGCACGTGTTTGGGGAGGCAGCATGCTTCAAATGCATGCAATGGCAGGCTCCTGAGTTAGTCAATGGAGACTGCTCTGCACCAGAAAAGCATTCAACTGTATGCTGCTGGATTTCATAGTTTACTCTGTTAATCCTAAACAATCTTTTCTGAGTTTTTAATGGTGTGAATTTCTCTTGAGCATGTCACAAAAACATTAAGAATCCAGAGGTTTGTGTCCTATAATATATAAAAAAAGTCGCTATTGTTTTGAAAATGAGTAATAATACTGTGTACTTGGAGAAGGTGGGTATATATGCCTTTCTCAGATTTTGAACTCAGTGTCAAAATCTAATTAGAGAGGATTGAAAATGGGAGGATAGAGCAGCCAGACAAGGTTAATATTGAGGAGCTGGACTTGAATATGAGTAGGTAAGAATGAGGTTGTAGGGTTGATAAGACATTGTTGAAAGACGTGGAGAAAAACAACACACTCAGAAATTATATATATATCCAACATGGTTGTGGAGCCCTTCTACTCCTATGACAGTAATATTGCTAAATGAAAAGACACCAGCCTTGCTGGGAAAAATGCATTGCGTTGCTACATGACGTCAGTTTTGAATTTCAGCTTCCTTTTTTATCTCCCTGAAACCTTTGTGCAAAGGCAGTTCAGTGAAAGAATATTAGGCTTGCAAAGTCAAGCACCCAAAGTCACAGGAATGTTTCTTTTAGAGTTACTGATTAAATAGAAATTAAATTACTGCATATTTTCCTCAGCAGGAGTCTTGGTATCATTCAAGGTACTACAGGGACATGCTCTAGGTGTGATGCTTTGGATTTAAATTACAATTAAATCTGTTCCAGAGCTTTTCATATGCGGATATTTCTATCATCTTGTTCTGCAGGACCGCTGGGAAACTATTGTAAAAAAGGGTACAGCAAAACCCCACAGGAAACCACAGTCCATCTTCTCTAGCCTGCAGCTTAGAGAACTGTCTCCAAGGCCAGTTTACAGAATTTATATAAAGCAATTACTTGTTAAAGTACTGAAAGGGAAGAACAGATGGAGAAACAGCCACAAAATATCTTTCATTTCCTCTTTTAGAGGACACACTTAACCATTAGGGTATAGTGAGAGATCCTAAACATCCACTGGTCTGATTACGTGACTAATGTGTCCATTCTGGAACAGGCAGAGGTCACCAGTATCGAGGCCAGGCTGCTGAGAACGCAGCTGCGCTGTCCAGGGCACGTCTCCAGGATGGAGGATCACCGCCTCCCTAAGATTGTGCTCTACGGTGAACTCGCCACCGGCTGCCGCAAGAGAGGAGGCCCAAAGAAGAGATACGGGGACTCACTGAAACAACACCTCAGCCTTGGCCATACTGACCACCATCAGTGGTCCTCTCTGGCCTCCAATCAGGAGAGGTGGAGACACACAATCTATGACGCTGCTGTCTCCTTTGAAACAGCACGCAGAATCAGTCTGGAGGAGAAAAGACAACGCAGAAAGAACCGTGCCCTGATAGTACCACCTACGGAAACTTTCTGCTGTGCCTTTTGCAACTGGACTTGCCTATCTCACATTGGCCTTATCAGCCATCAGCGCGCTTGCAGCAAGAGTGGGTAAAACCCTCCCAAATCTTCGTTCGCGAAGTCCAGCCATGAACGAAATGAATGAATAGTAAGAGATTCAATCCTATGTATATCTATCGATAACTATTCTTGTAATAGCTTCTGCCTAGAACTCTCTTGAAGTTGGTTCTTGGAAGTAGAGATATTTATTTCTACCACAGAAGGAACATGAGAGGATTACACATGCTATTTACCAATAAGCTGCTGCAATTAAAAAGCTATTGTAAAATAAAGTTGGCCATAACTGATGCATTTTTAGGTTGGAAATTAGAGAAAGGTTCTTCACCCAGAGGGTGGTTGGGCACTGGAACAGGCTCCCCAGGGAAGTGGTCACAGCACCAAGCCTGACAGAGCTCAAGAAGTGTTTGGACAAAACTCTAGGGCACATAGTGAGACTCTTGGGGATGGTCCTGCGCAGGGCTAAGAGATGGACTCAGTGATCCTTATATGTCCCTTCCAACTCAGCATATTCTGTGATTCTGTGATTTTTGAGCCCTTGTAAAGTGGTTTCATGTGGTGAATCTAGACTGGTAAGAAATATCATCAAGGCTTTGAAGATCAAGGTTTTCTCAGAAATATCCTTGTCCTCATTTAGCCTCAACCTTCAAGCATCATCTTATGCTTAACTGGGTGATGATACACAGGAGAAGTTTAATATTTTAGAGAGGAGAAACAGAGAAAACACAATGCTGACTGAAGTGATTCACTGGGAACTTTTTTGCTGATTCTGTTCTCTGAAACATTTAACTTCCCCTGTGTATTAACACTGAACTTGGGAGATGTGAATTCTGCTAGGGCAGAGCAGACAGATAAAACTTAGACATTAAACATTCATCTAGCATTCACATTACTATAAAAAGGTGGAAATATGAGATTTAGATTGGGAAGAGTATGTATTCTGGATATGGAAAATGAGAGAAATAAATGCACTCATACCCTAAAATCAGTATTTGGTACATGTGATAGACTCCCTATAGGGAGGCTTCTAAGTTCTGGAATGAAAGCGTATTTTTTTTTAACTTATTCAGGACAAACAGATTTACTTGTGTAAAGCCAAATATACACAGATATTCCCACCAAAAAAAATGCCAAATCAATGGAAAGGATTCAAAAAGGTTTTTTTGGAGGTGAGGACACTGAAAACTCACAAATCCTCCCAGTGCTGTATGACAGCACCGGGCCCCAGGGAAAAGGCAAACCTCCTCTTCGTTCCCCAGGCTTCATCATCGTGCCCCACCTCGGCTCCCCTGCTGGCTGCTGAGGCTATCTCTATGAGCACTATCTCTCTCCTACCTGGGGAGTCAACTTCCGTGGAATGCATGTGGAGAAATATCTAAAACTGCTTCTGGGAAAGATACCTTGTTCCAGGCATCCTTCCTTAGGGAAAATAACTACCTCCTTGGTAGTAATAGAGTTATTTACCCCTCCACTTGAATAGTTTATCTTTTTTCCCTCTTTTATAGCTCAAACAGCATCGAAACAAACTTCTGAAAAATCAGATCTTTTGTTGAAAGCTGCTTTTGAAATATCTGTCTGTGGTAACTTTTTGCTTTGCGTAGAAATACATTTTCTGAAATAAATGTTATAATGAGATTACCTTCTCAATCATAAATGTTAGTGTGTGACTTACAACAGTGATTGTACTAGCTGGTAAAATGAAATCTGATATGTACAAACATCTTTAAATTACTGCTTAAGCCTAGCAGCTGCATTCTGGGAGTGTTGGACCATTGACTGCTTAGCTCTTCATTTCACTTCTATTACCTGTCCAGTTGGCATCACAGCATACCCGTGGTGTCCAGGCAGTGTCCCAGAGGGATTTGTTAGAGGTACACTGGGAGCTAGACTGTTGAATGATCTCAATGAGCATCTCTTTAATTTGCTCTTCCCTCCCCATCTCTCTCAAATTAAGAATCGAAGGTGGTTTCTCAAATCCTTTTATATCCCAAACATTTTTGGAGCCCAGCAGTCAAGACGGATGTGAATGTCTGCCAGAATACCCTCCATTCTTTTCTCTTTCCTTTCAATCTTAATTTATTTACCCATCTTTATTCTCCTTAACTCTTTCCTCTGTTTTTTTTTACTATTTTTGTTACTTTTTTTTTCATTCCTTGAAATTTGCATCCTCTTTATTTCCCTGCAAGATTTTTGATTTTTTTTTTTTTTTTTAATTTGGAGGTTCATTGACGGATTTTATTTTCCTTTATTATGTTTTCTACCTTCCCTTCTTTACTTTGTTGGATTTCCTTTTGTATTTATAAAGTTGCTTTTATGCTGGACACAAGTGTTGTAGAATTCCTTGTGCTGGGTATATATGAAGGAGTTGTTGTGTTCTGGTTTTTTTCTGTTGTTGTTTTGATTTTTTATTGTGTTGTGTTTTGGTTCACAGTCCATCAAACCTTATGTTAAGTTTACTTGTTCAGCCGTCCTTGATCAGATTTTGGACTGTATCTTATGGTTAATTATTTCCTTGTAGGAATGGACCTCCAGCAGTAAGTGTCCTAGACTAGTGGTCTCCAAACTTTTTTGGTTGCACACCCATATCAGTAAAAAATTTTGGAATGTGCACATCCAATTAATTTACATTTATTAATGTATAACTTATGAGTACCATTCTAATAATACATTCTGTGCATTATAAAACATACAAAAAAACAAAAGCTAAAAAAGGAATGAGATAAAGATGAAATAAACACTATTTTAAAATATTTTATAGTTTTATCTAATAACGGTACAATAACTATTTTCCTCCTGCACCCCAACAGACTGTCTTGTGCATCCCCTTAGGTCCTTACATCCTCCTTGGAAACCCCTGTCTAGATATTCCTAAAACATGCACTGGTTGTCTCATACTTCTTCCAAAGAGCACCTGAGTTCTCTACCTGTTCTTTGTTTGTTGTTATTTTTTTCTGTAATTCATAAAGGAAGCACATTTTGTTACATCTCCAGAATATTCAGCACAGCAGTAGAGTTAGTCGAAACTAAAATTCCTCTTCATTAATCTTCCCCATCTTCATTTTTTTAAACTTTTCTTGTGTTTTTTGCCCATCCTTTTAAAGTGATGAAAAACATGTGCAAACCTGTCACCTACTTACATAACCTCATATATAATTGTGTTACTAAGTTAGAAAGAATCCCTGTTATTTCTAAACTAGTCCACACTTCATTATTAATGATATAACAAAAATTTAAACTTTATTCTGGCAAAACTTCTTAAACACCTCTGTGGTAGTATTAGAAACTATTTAGCTCTGAATTAGTGTGTAATTCTACAGCAGGGAATTATCTCCCCTTGGTTATAGAAGGGCTTTATTCTGAAGGATGGCAGGTTCTTTAGAATGAGTAACACTGCTGCTCTTACTTCTTTACTAATTTTTTCCTGTTCTTTAATGACAGAAAGACAAACAAACTGAGAATCTCCCACAACGTATCTAGAGGCCGTTACTAGACATATATTGTTTTTGTAGTTCTTTAATTTCTTGTAAGAGTAATGATGCATGCCAAATAAATAACTGATGGAACCTGAAGTATAAATATGCTATTGTCTTAGTTTAAAGACAAATATTGGGGTGGAAACTCTGATAAAATGAACACCCTCCCCTTTTATTCTTCACTAATACAGAGAGACAAATGTGAGGAGGTATAAGTGAAAAAAATAACAGTTTAGCGACAAGGAAATAGAAGCACCACAAAGATACAAAGGAAATGGCTTACCCACAAAAAAAAAAGGGGAATTCACCAAGCCAAGTGATCCCCTGGGAACAAAGGGGGCAAAATGGTGGAGGCGTCCTTCCCACCAACCACCCCTCTCTGCCCAACTAAACAAAAGAAACAATGGGAAACAAGGCCAAAAGCAAGAGAGAGCAAGCAAGTTCTGTTTCTCCCTCCATGTTTATTTTCCTCTTCCCCCCACTCTGGCACAGTTGAAGAATTAGTCCTTCAACAGACAACCTCTCCAAAGACAATGTTAAAAAAAGGGAATAAAATACAATAAAACTCCTGTAGCTATAACAACTATATATAATCATTCAAACAAATTTGTATGACAAATCCATTAAAACTCATGAACATTCAAAAGCAATAACCTCATGTTTAGCTTTATTGAAATTTCACTTGCAGACATATTTACCTGACATTTACCTTTTGTAGCATTATTTTCCATAACTCAAATGTCTATGGTACTATGTAGAACCAGGGGATTTTCTTCTTTCAGTTTTCCATTTAGAGTTCATCTATTCCAAATTACTTTTTCCAGGTTAAGTGATTAATCTCTCCTGACATCATATTGGTTGTTTTGACAGTGGTGACATTTTTATATCCAACTGCATTTTCCTAACAGTTCCAGAAGCAGGAAGTAAATCAAGAATTTATGTTGAGCTGTGATTTTCAATCCTCTTGTGTTTCTGTGCTCGATTGGATTTTTTTATTTTCATTCGAATACTGCAGAGATAATTATCCTAAAGGTAAGACCTCCAGTATTTCATTTTCTTTTGTTAACAGTTGAATCAGAATCTTGCTCCTCTGTGGCTTCAGGTGGATATAACTGCTGAAACCAGCAGAACTTTCTACAGCTTTTAAGCAGATCAGCTTGGAAAATACAGATGAGCAAAGCAATTTCTTTTTATTGATGACTATTTGATTTTGTTAAAGTCACTTGTGAAACTGTTTGCCTTAAAACACAGGCAGAAATAGGGATATACGTGAAGAATTTGAGTACTACTGGGGTGATATTTCTAAGTTTAACTTTCTTTTTCAGATTGATCAACAATTTTCTGTTTATCAGTTATAATCTGTATCTCATTGCCTTATATGTAAAAATCTCACAGGAACTCTGGGAGTTTAAAATTCACTAAAAAGCATGAACATCTTAGTTATACCAAACTGGAAGACCTCTAAAGAGCTAGAAAACTGCTGACTTTAGGACAGTCAGGTTGTTAGCTAGCCCAAGACTGAAAATGCAGTGCACATTCTAGCTTTTTCTCTTAATGCTCAGGCTTTAAGACCTCAGTTTATATGCTTCTAGGCCAACTATTTGAATTTTCAGAATACATTTAGACACGGTATTTTCAGCATTCATCCTAATATTTTTTTCATCTTGAATTCATTTTATGCTTGTATGGAAACTCATCTACTTCCTCAAGTAAGTAATATTTCAGTCAGTTCAATCTGAATAGTCCAGTTCTTCTTGGGGTTTGAACTCCTACACTACCCTTTGAAGATGACAAATTAACAAGTTTTTAGGGAGCACGATGACGCATAATTCATGGTCAGAATAAATATGCTAGTTATAGTTCTATCAAATAAGTATTTATCCTTGAGTATTTATGACTTTTATTTAACTATTTAACTATCAACAGTTATTGTGTCCTTCTTAATTTGATAGGAAAACAATATATATACATAGACAAATCTTCTTCCAAAGCCTATAAAGCCAATAAGAGTTCAATAAGATTTTTCGTGTGTTTTGTATTGACTTCTTTCTCCTAAGGATTTTCTCTCAAACATACTGAATTTCTGAACTTGCTGTAGTTAATTAATTTTTATTGAGTACTTAGAACTCCCTGTATTCTGAGTGCAGCATTTTAATTCTTAACAGCAGTCATTTAGGTAATTTTCACTGGAGTTGTCATAGGGCCTTCAGTTCAGATTGACCATAACAGAAAAAGGCAGTGCAGATGAGCCTTACAGAAGACAGTCTTTCTTTTCAGTTTCTGAAAGTTTAGACACAATTTTCATTTCACAAGAGATTCGGTATTTAAGGCCTTTACCTTTAAAATAGTGTATTTTTTTGAAAGCATCACAGTTTTAATTGCTACTTTCAAAAAATATATGTCGTGTGCTAAATGTAAGGTAGGCTGGAGGTACTGCAGTACCTAATTCTTAGTTGCCTGTCACTCAACAAGAATCTGGAGAATTGGCATAGGGGTGTCAGTTCCACCTGCAATATGTGAGATTACATGGAAAGCTCAGAAAGCAATTGGGTTTTTTTACTGATTTTTACTGAGTTCTTTGTCTCAGGGACCTTTAATCTCACTTTGAAAGGCAGTACACTGTATTTCAAGTTTTCTGTATGTCAAGCTATGTCAAATGTCTGGGATAGGCCAAGACATTGAATATACATTTTGCACTGAGAAACAATTGCTTATGATGAGAGCAATTCCTCTGAGGCAAACTCATGGCCCGTTAGTTTTGATACTGTTTTGCAAAGTAGGAAAACATCTAGATTTCCTTTTTTGTGACTGCCTTTGGTTTTATTGTGTGTATTATTTTGGAAAATATTTTATGGGGAAGTAATTGCTTTATGAACCATCAAATTGACCTTTTTCTTTCCCTGAACATCTACTATGCTTAAGGCAATAGATTAAAACTGTATTTTCAGCAACATTTTCCCAATTTGACCTAAACGATGAACTTTTACCAATGAGATTTTGCTGATGCCATCTGGTACTTTCTCTTGATTTTGAATTACTGAAATTTTAAGTAGATTACCTGTTCCTTACATATGCATTTAACCTCTCAGGTTGACCCTTTTTTTATTTTTTTTTTCAGAAGTTTTCCAGGGTTTTGTGATGGTTCAAACCCCCACCTGCAATGGATTATTGTTCCCAAACTTAGAGTAGCTCCTCATTGGCAGCACTTTACAGGATGAATGACAATAAATTGAAATTTTACCTATGATTTAGAGGTATTTTAAATGGAAAGATCTATTGCTGCTGTCCACAACTCTTATCTGCAGGATGTAGTGGACAGCTTTATATAAAATGCTAACTGAAATTTGAATTTTAAATATCTTTGTATCAAGCATAAGTAATTACTAAGTTTGATGAGCCAGTAACAGGTCTTCCTACATTAAGGATGACAGTAACTCAAATAAAGTATTCTAATACATTGGAAATCCAGTATTCTGTTCTACAGTTAACTCAGAAATATCCCATTTTCAGTCATATTAATGAAGCCTTAGTAAATGTTTATCTTGTATAAAGCAGCCTTTTAACAAGAAAAATGAGGTAGACCCTGATTATTTTTTTTTTCTTTGTAATTAGGACTTTGGATAAATAAGTGAAAAAATAAGTGCTGGTAGAAAATATTTCCCACTGTAATTCTAGAACACTATTTAGAAAATTATGAAACCCTAGAAATAATTCCCTTTTAGTCCTCTGAAATTGTTTCCACCTTGAAGTATTCCAGAATGACTTAAAACGTGGTTTTGTTATTTTTATTTCAGTTCAATTCTGATTTTTCCTTGTGGTATTTTTTTAACCCTGTATGTACATAATAGGAGTAGCTTAATAAATGCTCTCTGAGATCTTAAAAATCTGTCAGTACTGTTGTCATGTTACAAATATATTTTATTGTTAAAAAGAAAAATGTCAGTCTTGTATGGATTCTTATTAGTTGTACTGAATGTTCTGTGGGAATGCTGGATTAAAATTAAGACACCGTTACTGAAGATAGCTCATTGTAGGACATCGATTTCATAAATATTTAGGTATCCTTTATAAAACACACACTATGCATAAAGTCTAGTAAAAAATTGTACCTAGGCCATAAGTGCACAAAAAAAGGTATCAGTGGCAGGAATTCCCTGTGAAAGTAAAATTCCTGATCCAGTAGCTGACTGAAAATTGAGAAAATGGACCCCCATATTACATAACTGTTGCTTCACAGCAAAGCCTTAATTTTTGAATCATGCTTTCACTTTTTCTGGACATAAGAAGAAATGAATGGCAAAAAGTGGATAAAATTTGCATTTTTAACATCACATGTAGTCACAATATATGAATTTACACATGGTATGTTTTTTATATTACATAAACTCTCTTTATAAGGTAACTTTGTGAAACCTTCTACAGTCTTGTTGTCAATTCCTTAATTGCAAATTGCTCAGTTTTCAATGGAATCTGATGGTTAGCAAGATTCCAGAGATTTTTCATTTTGGTTATCAGAGTTTTAGCTTTGATTAATAAACTGTCATGTTTGAGATAATTTTCCATCTTTTGAAGCTGGTGAGATAAAAATATTTTTTCTACTGAATTTGTCTAAGGGGCAAAAATGCTGAAAATAGAAACAAAATTTGAGAAAAAACAGTTTCTGTCACAACATTTTTTCTTTGCAGTCCAGACAGTGCTTTCCTGCACAGTAGGTTTATGGATTTTTTTAATCTATAAGAAATTTAAACAAGCTGACTTGAGAGCATTCTTTGAAAAATGGAATAACAAACTTCTGAGGTAAAATGTATTTTGAAGAAGTTCTGTTTTTGTAGCAAGATAAATAATTTTTCCCGAAAGTTCTGAGCTAGTCTCAGCATTCTATTCTTGAATCAACTTACTGCAAAGTTTTATCCACGTATTGTGGTGCAGCTACACCCCTTATTAATAATTGAGAGGTTTTTATCTAAATTATCTTAGAACTTTGCAGAATTGCATGTGGGAATCATCATATTTTTATGAGACTCATCAAATATCATTGTGTTCATAATAGCATCAGCAGAATCCATCGGTCTTGTAATACAACATTTCTTCAGAAGGATATATGTATCAATTGTGGCCAAGTAAACTTTTCCTGTATACACCACAGGTTCAGAAAGCTTTATATACTCCATTCAAGAGCAATGATGTGCTTCTTATTCAGGGCGGAATTGGCCTTCAGAAGTAGGATTCAATTCTTACATAAACTGCTAATTTCCAGTGTGACTTCAGTCAAGTCACTTCATCCTGCTGGACCTCAGCTTCTTATCTGTAAAGCAATACTTCCTTTCCACCTTAGAGGAACAACATTTCTTTATCTGCATAGACTCACTTTAACAAAGAATACAAGCAAATGCATATTGAGAGGTTAACAGAAAAGCAAGTATGTGATGGTTTCCTTTAATAAAAGTTAATTTCTTAGCAAGAATGCAATTAAAATAGACGGCTTCATTGTTGTTCTTCTTGTAATTATGAAACATCTGTCTCTGATTCTGGAAAATAAAAGGCAGCTGAGAAATGATCTGGAAATTCACACAGTACTTTGCAGCAGCTGGTAGATTCAGATTCCTTTTGTTTCAAATTACTGAAGCATGGAATCATAGAATGGCTTGGGTTGAAAGGGACCTTAAAAGTCATCCAGTTCCAACATCCGTGCCATGGGCAAAGACACCTTTCACTGGACCCAGTTGCTCAGATCCCCATCCAACCTGGTGTTCAATACTTCCAAGGATAGGGCACCCACAACATTCTGGGCAACCTGTTCCAGTGCCTCATCATCCTCACAGCAAAGAATTTCTTCCTAATATCTAATCTAAATCTTATCTTTTTCAGTTTGACAGCTTGTCCTGTCACTACATGCCCTTGTGACAAGTCCTTCTGCATCTTTCCTGTAGGCTCCTCTCAGGTACTGGAAGGCTGCTATTAAGTCACCACAAAGGCTTCTCTTTTCCAGGCTGAACAATCCATACTCAGCCTTTCCTCTTAGGAGAGGTGATCCATCCCTCTAGATAACTTGGTGGCCCTCTTCTGGATTCATTCCAACAGGTCGATGTCCTTCCTGTGATGGGGACCCCAGAGCTACATGCAGTACTCCACATGGGATCTCATGAGATTGGAGTAGAAGGGCAGAATCCCCTCCCTCGACCTGCTGACTGCACTGTTTTTGATGCAGCCCAGAACATGTTTGGCTTTCTGGGCTGCAAGTACACATTGCTGGCTCGTGTTCAGCCTCTCACTCACCAGCACCACCAAGTCCTTCTCAGTGGGGCTGCTCTAGGTCTGTTCACCCCCCAGCCTGTATCGATACCAGGGGTTGCCCTGACCCAAGTGCAGCACCTGTCACTTGATCTTGTTAAACCTCATGAGCCTCCCACTTCTTGAGCTTTTCCAGGTCCCTCCAGATGGTATCCCATCCTTCAGGAGTGCCAACTGTATCACTCAGCTTAAACATTAACTACCAGAGGTTGTTGTGACTCAGAGACTTTGCAGAAGGACTTACACTAGAGGACCAGAACACACTGGAAGGTTACAGCAGTGCGCTGGAAACAACACACTGGTAGTAGATTTGCACCTGCTCATGGCACTGGCCCGGTAGCAGTTAGCTAAATGCTAAATTTAAAAACCAATACATAGATAGGCTATGAAGTCCTGATCACTTTCCATAGAACATGACAGGTGCAGAGTCTATGGCAAAAAACCAAGAGCACAGTGAGCTTGGAGGAGAAGTGAGATATAAATCAGGATGAGGAAGTGCCTTTGGCTGCAAATTTCTGAGTCTATGTCTTATGTTCTTTCCCTCTCTCTCACTGTTCTCCTTTGTAATATTTAAATATCTAGGTATTAATCTACATAATTAAATACTAATTAAATGTGTATTAAGGTCCCACATAATTTCATAATACTTCCTTGGTGACAACCTTGCTACTCTGAGCGTTTTAGTCACATATAAGAAGGAAAAAAATTTAATGAAAATAATCACAAATTTTAGTTAACTGTGCAGAATTTAGCCTTCAGCTCTGATGGATTTTGGAAATATTCCTGATATAAGGTATTGTCAAACTGTCTTTAGTACATCTAGCAATTAGGTATTTCCTTTGGAATTGTCATGTACTGACTCTGTACTAACAGCCAAATGATGATTATGTGATACTGAACACACATACATAAAGCTTTTCTTCCAGTTGTTCTTAATATTCCATTTCTTTTCTGATGTTTATGTCAGTTGTATTTTCTAACTGGAAAAAAACCCAACAAGTAGCAATGAGACTCATAAATACTGATGGAAATACTGCCCATCGACTCTAATGCGGGGCAAGTATCTCTCAGAGACACTGCACAGGACGGGCTATTAAGCTACATGCTGGCAACTGCTGAAGTGTTCTGGACATATTTCTGTCCTCTTGAACTACTCCCTGTCCCTCAGTGTGTAAGACAGCCTGAGAAGCCTAAATTGCAGCAGTGTCCCTGGGCTATGTTTTGTTTCAGAATAGACTGGTCTTCACAGCGTGAAATGCTGGAGTCCTACCCTGTCATGGCTGCCATGGTCTGGCTTGTGGGAGATCCACAGCCCTTCTGAAGCAAGACATTCCTCCTTTGCAGGCACACAGAATCTCCTGGCATGCTCTGAGCCCTCTTTCTCCTGCAAAGGGATCATAATGGGAGTGAGAATCTCATCCTTTCTTTGTAAATGACATGTGGCAAATAATACTTCCAGAGAGTCAAAGACTTAGAAGAACAAATTTCACTGCACTCACCTCCACTTAAGCAGCCTGTGCCTAATTCTCTCAGCTTCATAATAAGATGTTCTAGCTGCATCTCTAACTCTCAGTGCCCACCTCATGATTTTACCCTTTCAGTACACACTTAAAATGTTTCAGGTTAATTATAGATCTGCAGCAGGTACATGAGTGAGTGAGAGACGCAGAGACATGATAATAGCCTGCAACTATGTGAAGGGTTTAAATGCTGAGAAGACAAGGAATGTATTAACTATGAAACATGGGTTAGTCCTGCGGTGAATGAGACATAACTAAGAATGGGAAACACCCAATGAATTCCCTGAAGATGTTTGCCAGACAGCATGACTATTAAATTGGGAGAATCTCCTCTAGGAGAAAGATTTCTTACTTGTGAGGTTCAAAACCCAACAGTTTAGTAGTTTCATAGGGAATAATTTTGGATTGCCAGTGACTGCAGAACTGTTTTTTCTGGCTTATCTTTGTATGCCTCCGTACACACATAGATTCATAACTACATATAGATAATATAGACATAGACATGGATAACTACATATGACTCCTTCATGACAGTGACTCCTTCAAGACAGTGATTTTCATCATTCATTACATGTTTGGCATTCTCATCTCATCAGGACTCCTGCCCATCAACAAGACTCTACTGCAATGCTGCTTATATTTCTAAAGCCCATACAGCTTTAAACAGCTGTCATGAGACAAAAGAAAACCTGTCAGAGTGGCATTTGCTTCTTATTCTTAAAAAAAGTAACATTTCTTTCAAAGATTACAATGGCCTGAGGCTTAATAGAGGTAACATTTGGCTCTGTGCTAGGACAGATTTTATATGTCAACATTCATTTGATTTAGAAATAGCAGATTTTAAGTGAGAAGTTGTCTGTTCTGAAACATGCTGGTTCAGGGTATACTATACATGCAATCATTTGGTGTATTATGAAAAATTCATTGTTTTTATTGGGACATCTATTGGAATAAAATTTCTGAATGCAATGTTAACTATTGCAAATAATCTGGAATCTGTTGTAATAAATGATCTATGCTTTAAAGAATTTGAAGAATTGAGGTTATATTTTTAATCTTTTTTTTTTCCTGTTTGTTTTTTAAGTCTGATTGCAGTGTGATATTTTTATTCACATTTTTACCGTACAGAGGTAAGAACTCATGTTCTGATTTTGGCTCCAGTCACAACACTGTCTTGTTGGTTGAATAACACCTCCAATTTTGCCTATGTGCATATGTGTCATATATATCTATTTATACACACACACATATATATAATTTTGCTCTCCCATTAATAATTGTAACACTGAGGCTTCATTGAGGCTCCTGCATGTTCAAGCTGTCTAGGGTACATGCAGATCACGTCCACTGCAGATCTGTCTGCCCTCCCAACAGCCCATACTGTCTGTGTTTCCTTTGTCTCTGCGGTCACTCCCAATAGCTAAGTCATGAGAAATTACACAGCATGTGAGGACCCCGGTCAGTCAGATGCTAGAGTGTTTTTCCTCTAGATGGCATTGTATAACATACCTCTGTACGTCTTTGTTTGCTTATTTGGTTTATTTGAGGCTGTAATAACACCTTATTGCAGAAAGCAGAATTATTTTGGCCAAAGGAATGACTTCACATGGGTAGTTTTCAAATGGCTACAAGGAAGCAAATGTGATTTTGGAATTACATACATTGTATGGTGCCCTTTTCCTTTGACCTTGCAATAGACAGGAGTGTGTTGCTGTGTGGATTGATGAGTTCTCAAGTGCATCAGGATCCTAGATGTGAGTCCTGATGGATTAGAAATTTAAAACTTGAGGAGATAGTAGAGAAAGCAAAAATTTAGTTAGAAACAAGAAAATACCAACTGTTTCATGTAGATTTTGCAGTGAGGATTTGTCTGTCTCAGTTTCAGCAGTCTGTCTCTCTCTAGCCAAGGAGAATGCAGGATGTGACAGAGAGGGTCTGATTGGGGAGGAATTCAATGCAGCTATCAGCAGTGGGCTTCTATGTAAATACTGCAACACCTCTGAACCAAGGAACAGCTGAGATAACACTGTAAACTAATCTCTAGTACCAGAGAAGCTCGCCAATCCCTCACATTATATGGCTTCTGTAGAAAAGATGTGCTAGGAAAAAAAAAAAAAGAATCAGATATAAATTATATATAGCAACTTACCATGGAGTAAAATATGCTGACTTTTAAAAATCGAAAGCAGAATATGGTAAAGTATATTTTTGTTTGAAATGGTGCTTTGTGCCAGGGTGTATATGCTCATAAATCCTTGCATATGTATAAATTCTTATATAAATATGCAGCACTATCACCAAAATATTTCCAACTCTCTGTTACCTGTGCCTAATCAATTTAGAAAAATATATACTCATTTGGAGTTCTTATCCCACCAGTATTGATTTCGGTTGATTTTCCATTAACACAAAGCAAACAGAGAAGCAAAGTTTGTGCAGAGAAGAGGTATTGAAGAACAGTGTTTTGCTGCTTTGACCTTTGGAGGTCATGGTATTTCACAGTCCTACACAGCCTTTCTTAGGTAGCTAAGAAAAACCAAACCAAACCAAACCAAACAACTCCCCAGTATATACATATGTATAGATATGTAGACATATATATGCATATAAAATATATATATGTGCATATATGTTTATATATACTCATATGTTAAATATACATACACAACTCTATACACAAATAGTGTCTCACCTGGAACAGGTTGTCTTTCTGCAAGGCATTTAAAGAAAAGCAGGTGCTATGAATGGCCCGAAAGTTTGTTGCTACATCTGTTTCAGTGTTGTGGTCATAATTGCGCACAACCCTAAGATAAACTGGGGCTGGGGTGGAGCTAACCACCTCATTATTTGTGCTAGAAACAAGGAAACTGCTTCCACTATCTCCGATTTCAGAAGAAATTAAAGTCTGAGGGTCTCTGACGCCCCCTTTGGATACCATTTAGAAACAAATAGTGATTTCCAGTTGTCACACTCTTTGTCAGAGCTAAACCACAATGCAAAGATCGTTCTTACACCAACACCCGTCAAAGCTCCCAGATTGCAAGTTGGGTCACGTTCACAAGCCCTTTCCTTCCACCTAATTCAAGATGTATATAACCATGTGATACCAGCCCTGGTATGGCATCTAATAAACTGGACCTGTGTTTAAGCAGATGATCCATTTGAGTGTTCCTCTCTTGACCTTTGCATCTCACCATTCCCTTCTGTCCCAAACCTCAATTCTTCCCCCCTCTTCCCACACTGTGTCACAGGCAGGCATAAGTGCACTTTACAAGTTGAGCTCCTGAAGGACACTGTACTCTCTGTTACAGTGAGTTTCTCTGAGATGCAAGTTGACAATCTCTGCCTTCACATACCAGGGCAAACCCACTCAAGGGATGCTTCTCTATTTTTAACAGCAACAACAACAACAAAAAAAAGGTCCTGAAGACACATGGATTTTGTAGGTTCCACCACTGGAACAAATTATCAATGTGGATGTTTCAACAACTGAGCAAGAAAACAACTGTCACATTACATTAATACCATAGCTGGTTTTTGTCCAAGCTATTCCCATATCTCATCCTCTGCCTTAGTCGTATCACTATCCTCTACTGATCCTGTGTGCATTAAAAGATCAAAAATGGGGAGTTAAAGTAGATGAATATTAATGTAAAT
Source organism: Formicarius rufipectus (assembly GCA_013399695.1). Taxonomy (NCBI): domain Eukaryota; kingdom Metazoa; phylum Chordata; class Aves; order Passeriformes; family Formicariidae; genus Formicarius; species Formicarius rufipectus. Next base: position 10,996 of record VXAU01004699.1, on the reverse strand, counting down.
GAGCAGATCCTATTTTATACTATAGATGTCAGCCAAAGTGGAGAAAAGGACAATTTTTGCTGCATGTGCTCAACAAAGTTTAAAAGAAATTGAGTGTGCACTGCTCTTTCCTAAGGCAATACAGGCAGCAGATGCTGCCTCCATGCAGGAGAGGAGGCTCAGTTGTTGGCACCGAAGTAGCCTCATGGCTCGTTGATTAAACAGAAGCTCGAATGGCTTTTTTCGGTGCAAAAACGAAAAGCCGAGGGAGGAAACTCCCATGCAGCCTCCCTCGCACCCTCCACCGAAGCCGGAGCATCGCGAGTTTAAGGGGCCGCGTATCCCGGCTGACCCCGCAGGGCTCCGGGGCCGAGCCGAGCTGCGAGCGCGGCCGGGAGGGCGGCCCAGGAGGCACCTTCCCGCTGGGGTGCGCGGAGGCGCCGACCCCCGGGGCCGTGCGGGGCTCCCTATTTGGCCATGCGGCGGGCCGGGGGCGCGCTGCCCCGCGCCTGCCTTACATGGGCCGGGCGGCCGGGGCCGGGCGGGCTCCATTCATGGCTGCGCGGCCGCTCAATGGCGCGGAGCCGACCAAATAAGGACAAGGTGGCTGTCCCGTCCAGCGGCGGACCCGGCCGACGCTGTCTCTCGACGGGGTATAAATTGGGGCGTCTCCGGCGAGCCGGCACCCAGGGTCTCCTTCGCAGCCCCCGTCCCGCCGCCGGTGCTGGTCTGGTGAGTAGCGCGACAGCGGCGGGGCGGGCAGGGAGGGGTTGGATGAGACGGGTCTGGACGGATGGATGGATGGATGGATGGATGGATGGATGGATGGATGGATGGATGGATGGATGGATGGATGGGAGGCACAGCCCGGGGGCGGATGCCAGTCGTGCAGGTGCAGGTGGTGCTCGACCCGTGCACCTCTCGGCTCAGCGCTCTTTCTGCCGGGCACACTGCCCGGCCCCCACCGCGGTCCGACGGGTCGCGACGCTTCGCCGCCTGCGAAGTGCACGGGGCAGGACAGATCTTTTCGATTTAAAACGCTTTTCCGCCCATTGCTATTTGGGTACCCCTAATGACTCCCTAACTGAGTGTCCTGCAAGCTGGGGCGACTTTTAAAGCGCGGAGAAGAAAATGATCGACGGATCCCATTTAAAGCCCTGCCCACGAGCGTGACTGAGCCATGAAGCATATTCCCGGGACGAGTTAAATTTCCCGCTGCATCCGCAGCAGTCCGTGTGCCGCCGCCGCCGGCGGTGTCCTCCGGTATGCCGGGCGGGACGTTCTTGAGGGGCCGTCCGGGCGCTTGGCGGGGCTCGGCGGCAGCGCAGCGCTG
>VXAU01004698.1:98861-134930 GCA_013399695.1 Formicarius rufipectus | reverse complement strand
TTGGTCTCCTTCCCTTTTTCCTCTCGTTTTTTTTCCCAGTCCCTAGATTGGTGGNCACTGAACCACCAATGCTGCCCTAATAAGATGATAATTTTTATGGAATATGGGAGGACATCCTAATCATTCCAAGATATGCTGTTAATAGCAGCGGTAATGGTTGGGATGGGTGTGGTAAGGGGAAGGGGTGGGCCTTTGGTTTTCTTGGCCAGAGAAGGAGGACGGCTGCGGGGAGAAAGTGAGACAGCTCTCAGAGAAACCTTTGCCCTACGGGTTTTGGTCTCCTTCCCTTTTTCCTCTCGTTTTTTTTCCCAGTCCCTAGATTGGTGGAGTTCCCGATGCTCAAGAGAGAGAGAGAGACATCGCTAGCCGGGGCCTTTTGCATTGGGCTTCTGGAGGGGGCCAGTGGCTGCCGGCCTGGGGACGAGGAGCCCCTGCAGCATCAGCGGCCCCAGCTCAGAGTGGAATTCATCCTCCAGCCACAAGCTGAGGAAGAGGATCCCAGCCCTTTCCCTCCCTGTGTGGCTTCTTCCCACCAACTCCACAGAGGGATTCCACAGCCTCGGAGGCACACGCCAAAGCCTTTTCCACCCACCGCCGGGGGCAGCCCAGCACCGGCCGAGGAGCAACATCGCCACCTGCTGTCCGTAAATATTGCTGCGCCCAATGGGAACAGAGTCTGCTTGAGGTCATCAAAAGGAGGTTATCCCACAAATTGGTTGTTTAGTTCTGGTTGCTATGCTTCTTCTGAATAGATACATGTAGATATATAGATATATATAGATATATTATAAGTAAGAATGTTATCCTTTTCCATTATCACATCTTAATTATATTTGGTTGAATTTAAAGGAAGTTCATCTCTTTCTACGGTTCCTAGTCCAACAAATTTCTTAATTTCCTCTAAACTGAGACAATCTGCCACAGGGCTTTTCTGCTCACAGTGGCAAAAGCTTTGATGAGGTCAACAAAAGTTATGTAGAGTCCTTTGTTCCCTACACTTCTCTTGCGGTTGTCTGAGAACAAATACCATGTCTGAGTACTCCTACTGGCTCTGAAACCACACTGGTTTTCAGGTAGAAGTTCTTCTGCGATAGTGGGTACTAATCTGGGACCACTGTGATGGACTCTTTCCTCCTCACTCTTGTGTTGTATATTCAAGAGTATTCTTGCAAGGATTTTAGCAGCAATGGAGAGCAAAGTAATACCTCGGTAGGTTGAGCAGTCTCATTTTTCTCCTTTCTTCTTGTACATGGTGATGAAGACTGCATCATGGAGATCTGGTGGTTGTTCACCTTGTTCCCAGCAACGCACAATGAGCTCATGAATTTAGCATGGAGTGCTTGGCCTTTATGCTTCCAGACTTCAGGTGGAATTGCACCAACTCCAGCTGCCTGGCCAGTTTTCACCTGCTGTACGGCCTTAAGAGTTTCTCCCATGGTAGGGGCTATATCCAAATTGCTTTCATTGGTTGTGCTGTGATGAGCACAGAGTTGGAGGTTGCCTTAAGGGCTGAAACTTCATGGGCTCAGACCTGCCACTTGCCCCCATAGGTTCACTCCTACCAAGCCTCTGAATCCAGGTGTGAGCAGTGCCTGGGTGGTAGCCCAGCTTCAGCCCACCACGCAGCAGAGTGAAGGGCTGGTGATGCCCCATGGCAGGGGTTAGCTCACCCCTTCCTTCTACCTATCCTTATCTCCTCCTCTTGCTGTAGTTGAGCCCAAAGCTGCTGGAGCTGGAAAATCTCAGCAGCCCCACCATGTTCCTTCTCTTGGAACTTTTCAGTGTCAGTGGAGCAGAGATGACCCTCTACCTGTTCTTCTCACTCATTTGCCTGGTGGTGGTGCTGGGGAACCTGTTCATTATCACCCTTGTCTCGCTGGATGCCCACCTGTACTCCACCATGTGTTTCTTCCTGGGCCACCTCTTCTTCCTGGACATCTGGTGTTCCTCCATCACACTCCCTAAGATCCTTGGAGATTCATCATTACAGCAGACCATTTCCTTTGTGCGCTGCATCACTTAGATGCAGTTCTTCCTTGGCTTTGGGGGCTCTGGGTGCCACTGCTGGCTGCCATGGCCCAGGACCACTCATGACCATCTGCCACCCCCTCTACTACCTGGCACTGATGAGCAAGAGGATGTGCTGCTGCTTAATGGCTCAGCAGCACCTTCTCGTCCCTGATCCAGGCCTGCCCCCAGCTCTCTTGTGCTTCTGCAGCTCCAGCGGGAGTGACCACTTGTTCTGTGAGAAGCCCCTTGTGCTGCAGACCTCCTGCAGCCCCACACTGCCCTCAGCACTGCCGCCTTGTACACTCTGGGACCACTGTGATGGGCTCTTCCCTCCTCACTCTTGTGTTGTATGTTCACATCTTTGGAGCTGTCCTGCAACAGGGAGCAGGGACACAGAGAGCCTTTGCCACCTGCACCTCCCTCCTGGCCGTAGTGTCCCTGTTCTCCACAGGGATCAGGACCATTGCATACCTAGTGCCTCACTCCAGCAGTTCCAAGGAAATGGATGAGGTCTTTGCCTTGCTCTGTGCTGTTGTGACCACCATGCTAACCTCAGCACCCACAGCTTGAGAAACAGTGAGGTCAAAGGGGCCATCAGGAGAGCGCTGTGCCAGGGTATCTTACTGATGCCCACTGAGGGTGTTGGCATTGCTGCTGAGCGACCCCCACCCTCCCTATGACAGGGACGGGGCTCTCGGCAACCCAAGGTATAGGAAGGGCCTGGGGCTCCTGGTCAGGCAGTGCCAGTGAGGGCACAGCTGGCAGCTTCTTGCTTCCCCTCACCAGCACATCCAACACTCAGACTTGTTATTACCCATGAGAACCTGAGGACTGGGTCCCTAATTCACAGCTTCATCTCCCTCTGTGACTGAATGCCCCCACACTGCTGACAGCTCCAGAGAGCCTAGCTCTGCAGGTATGGGCTCAGAGAGGTGAACTGGGTCTCATCCTATCCCAACAGCCAGGTACCATCCTTCCACTGCACAGCTCTTCACTCTCTCAGAGGGGTGGCAGAGGGTGGCATGCAGTGTCCTCAGGAATAGACTAGGATTAAGAAATACTGCCCCAATGGGTAAGCTGTGCTGGCTGACCATACATTGCCTTCAGTGTGCTTGTGTCCTTGGTAAGCCTTTTTCTTTTAGTTATTTATCTACACCAGGCTTTGTCAGGCTCTCTGGAAAGAGCTTTTACTCCTAAGCATAGCCCTTTTTGAGGTGAAGCACTGCAGTAATGCTCATCTGTTTGCAGTCCTGGTAAGTGCTGGATAATCTCTTCTGGGCTCAACTTGCAGACACTGCAGAGCCGGATGTCTTTCCCTTAATGCAATAAAATATGTATAAGTAGGAAAACCATTGTCAGTGGACTAATCTTTATAGCTTTTGGAGACAAAATTAATCCTAGGAAAAGGGATCTGCTTCCACATAAGAAATGATGGTGATAAAGCAGGAGTGCAGGTGGATCTGGTTCCTGATGTGCCTTCAGGGAGGATTCGGGGGTTCCCAGCACATGGAGCTGAGGGGGTGGTACGTGGTGGGAAAGGATGTTGTGAGCTCTGCTCAGTGTGTACAGGAAGACCCAGCCACAGGCACAGTGAAACCTGTTCTCCACGGACTTCAGCCCAGTGCTGGGATGGGATTGCTTTACAAACAAAACTCTGTATGACTCCGACTGAGCAGAAATTATGGGAACTAGTTTCCTGTGACTGATGGAGCCAAGATTTCCCAGTGCAAACCCAATGTGCTTTATCCGTTCAGGTGACACTGCATCACATCCTTCCAGAGCACATGAATAAGGCAGGGACAGCTGGGGAATCCAGATTGTAGGACACCTACAAAATCTGCAGCTTCTTTGGAAATAAAACGGGAATTTGCCATCCCTTGCCACCCATGCTTCCCAGGGCAGGGGTGACCTGGAGCAATCTGTCACCTGTCTGCTCTCCTATTGCCAGGGAAACCTGAGAATTCATGACTGCACCTGCCAGGAGCGCTGGTTTAGTACTGGGTCAGGAATACAGGTCTGGAGGCTATGAGCAACAAGAGAGGATGGAGAATCCCTGTGGCAGGGAAGGGTTGGGCACCACAAGTTCCAAGGATGCCTGTTCTTAGCCTTCAGCAACTTGAGACTCTGATGGGCAAGGCCACACCATGATAACAGACCAACAGAGCTTGCTGCAAGGACCAGTAGCATTGCCAGGGATTAAAGAACCATAAATCTCTGCTATTAGACTTACGAGGCAGGAAAGACCCCCACTTTCTTTTTTGGCAGCATGGCAGGGCTGTTGGGAGTAGAACCACAACAAGGACTCAGTGAACGTGGACCAGCACTGCTCAGGAGGTGCAGAGGCCTAAGAGGTGTGAAAAGGATACAGCAGAGAGGTGCTGGGTACATGGCCATAGGGGACACTGGGTCATGGAACAGATGCTGGGTATGGGTGGCATACAGGAAGGGTGTGTGTAGGGTGAGAGGATTTGGATGCAGGGTTACAGAGGAAGGGTGCAGGGTGAGGCTCACGCAGGCAGCACATGTGTGAGAAGGTATGTGCAGCTGTGCAGTGCTGGAGGCTGCCATGGAACAAGAAGCCCCAGGATAAGGAAGCTCAACTGCATCCTGGAGGAATCCCAGAGCTTATCCCTTCCCCAAACCACAAGTGAAAATTCCTACCACTTTTTCCTGCAGAGAAAGACCTTGCCAGCTGTGTCCTCATCATTACGGACCATGCCAGCCTCAGCACCCTCCTCAGTGCCTGCAGCAATGGCAGGGAGATGAGGGGTGTGGGAGGCAGACCCTCCATCAAGCGCCTACCAGTGGGATGAGAGCTTCCAGACAGCACATCCCACTGTTCTGGGGATGTTCAGTGTGCTAGGTACTCTGGCAGCTGTGCAAGTCTGACCAAAGGGCTCCCAGTGACATCCCCAGGGGAAGAGCAGGTTTTGGGAGCATTTGTTCAGGTTGCAGCCATATTGCAGAAGATACACTGGAGTGAAACTGAAGTGAACCAGGACCAGGGCAATGACTGTTCCTCTATACCCTTTGTCACTGTCAGAAAGACACTGAGTTGCTGGAGCATGTCCAGGGATGGGCACTGGAGCTGGGGAAAGGTCTGGAGCACAAGTCTGATGAGTTGTGGACACAGGGACTCCTGGTACAACAGCCCAAAAGCAGCCCCAAGCACCACTCTGAGGAGGGGCTGAGCACTGGATAATGGCCAGAAAAGCCACTTCTTCATTTTTTTCCTTTCACCAAGGAAATTTTAAGATCTGAAACTCAGCATTAGGAAGAGATGTGGCCTTAGCTGTGTCTTGGAAAGTTGGGAACTAGCAGTCATCTGCAAGAGATAGTCCCTTGTGAGCTGGGGCTGAGCTTGTGGAAGCACCAGGAACTGCTTCAGAGAGGTGGAATGGGACTAAGGTGTCCTGGGATAACCGAGGCTGGAAGATACCTCTGGAGGTCTGTAGTTGAGCTTCTTGCCACAAGAAGGCCCAGGTTTTCCAGGCTTTCATCCAGTGGGATCTTGCAAGCCCTGAAGGTGATGATGCATGGCCTCAGCAGGTCCCACTCTGGCTCCCACTTCACTGTCACTTCTGCTTGTTCATGATGGGTCAGTGGTGGAGGATCTAACTCAAGCCCCAGCCTTACTGTGATTGAGGTTCCTGTGGAGGTCCCCTCCACCTCCCCAGCCACCTCTTGCTATCAGATGAAGAAATGCTGACCCTGCCCCTTGGCTGGGTGTAATGCTGGGGAGTGCTGAGTTCCTCCCAGAGGTGATTCAGGCTCTCATACGTCCCCTGGCCAGGGAGGCATCATGGGGGTGAGTTCTCCCACCCACCTCACCAGGACTCACAGATACTCATGGACACACACCAGAGGCCCCCAAGTTACTTTCCACTGCTCTTGCCTGGCCAGGTGGATGCAGGCTTGACACGCAGATAGGGAAGTGGTTGCAGCCCTATCCCCTTCTGCCTTCCCCACAGACACCTCTCCCAGATGTCCCTGCTCAGGGATCCCACACTCCAGGCCAGTGCTTGGCTGGCTTTGCCTCTGCAGTCCCATCACTGGTCCCAGCCATTTCCAATGGGGGACTTACCTGGCCATGCTGTGGACTTATGGCCCAGATCAGCAGAGGTGGTCTCTGTGGTCTTCACCACCACCAGAGCCAACCCCTGTCCCAACACTCAGAGGGGGAAGCCTCACCAGCTCCAGGGTTCTGGAGAGCCTGTGGTGGGGCAGGGGCACCAGTTACTCCATGGAGGATGCATGGGCCAGGCTGGCTGTGGCACCAGGGGCCTCCCCCAGCCCTGTGAGTGAGTGGCCCAGCCTGACCTTGCCCCGAAGTGTCATGCGATGGCACCTTGTGCTGCACTACAGCACTTATGGCCGGGGGCATAATTCCCCTGGAAGCAGCTGGAGGTGCTGGATCTGGTGGCACACAGGGACAGGACCTAGCAAAGACTTGGCCCGTTGGCTGAGGTTGTTCTCTCCATCACTTAGTGACAGGGACAAAGCAGGGCAGAAAAGGAGCTCGACTTCTTCTGAGTGGGACCAGTGTGTCCCAGTAACCCTTTGGTTTGGCTCAGTATCCATCCCTCCAACCCCACAGGGCAAAGGGCAGCAGCTAGAAAATGCAGTTACTGGTCCTAGAACAGACACTCGTCCCAGTTCTCCTGGCACCATCACCTGGTGGGATGGCTGCTCCCAGGGGTGCATGCTAAAATTGAGAAGCAATTAATGAGCACAGAGCTCCAGCAAATTTAAGGAGCAAAGAAAATGCACGTGTCCTTGTTCCAGCTCAGATCAGTGCGAGGTGGGGTAGCCAAGACATTGTCTCATTTGGTGCCATCTTTATGGTATGTTATGGCTGGAATGGGGAAAGGGTCTCTCACTCCTGAGAAGGGGAGTGGTTTCCAGGCAGGAGCAAGGGTGACAGTGTGGTTGAGGTGGGGCGTTGCCAAGCTGTGGTCACAATGCATCGCACTGAATCAGGCTCTGTGAGCATTTTGCATGTAAATCACCCTTTAATTTTTTTGTACACTTCTGTTATTAATACTGTTGCTGTTACTGGTGGACTTCTTATCTCATTGCTGTTTCCAGTAAATTCTTAGCTCAACCTGTAATTTTCACCTTTTTGTGTCTCCAAGTCTCAAGTTCATTCCTGGAGCCGGAACTGGGAGGGGAAGGGGGAAGAAGCAAGTGAGCAGCATTTGGTTTAGAAGAGTCTCAGTGTGTGTGGCAACACTAAGTGCCACACCTAGACCATGACAGCAGGGTCTTTCTTTGGGACGTAAAATCCCAGTCTGGTATTTTATTTTGTAGACCCTTTCACAGGAGTAAGGAGACAAGGAAATTAAGAAATAAAGAAAATTTAAGACATAACTAATCTGCTAGGAGCAGATGACACAGCTGGCCCCATTCCATGCTGTCACCCATCTCTACCAGGACTTTCCTGCTCAGCCATGGAGGCAGTGGGAACGACAGGCAGGTGGTAATTCCTGCCAGAGCTGAGCCTGGTGTCCCGGCACGCTGCACTTCAGCGGCTTGCTCTCAGCATTTCTTGGACAGACTTGAAGAGGGCTGACAGCCTGCCAGGGCCCCACTGACGCTCTAACAGGGCTCCTGCTGCGAGTGTGTCGGCTGGGGCCAAGCCCAGCCATGCAGCACAGCAGTGGCTGTAGGATTCCCTCCACCGAGAATCAGGCAGCACATGTTGGTCAGCGGGTTCCCGGACAGCAGGTCCCATCTAGCATCATGTCACTGTGTTTGTGCCAAGGCCTCAGGTCTGTGCCTGGAGCATGGAGCCAGGGATTGGATGCTGGGATTTTACAGAGCTGTCTTGGCATCCCCTGACTCCAGGGGGTGAAAACCTTGGGCAGCCTGGGAGCTCTGCAGCACACAGGGACACTGGGGATGACAACCTGGTATCCGTGCTGGATGTAGCTATTGGCATGGCTGGGGTGTCCATGTGGCAATCCTGGGGCTGGCAGTTGCAGAGGCAGGTCTCCACCAAATACCCACTGTCCTGGAGCCAGATGGGACATTCATGCTGTGAAGGGGACATGGGGGTTGGAAAACAAACCCTACAGATGTGAAACTAACCCAGGCTAGGGGAAGAGGTTTTGCAAGGGAGCTCGTGCTGTAGTGACCCATGGATATTTCCCTGACCGGGAAGGGAGGGAGTGGTTTGGTTATGCACAGCTCTATTCAAGGCCAGTGGCCGCAGGGGAGATCAGACAAACTCAACACTCACAGCCAGGTGCTACAGCTATGGAGCAGGCAGGGATGTGACACCTACTGCTACCAGCCCGACCATTACCCCAGCAGCAAACTGACCCACAGGTGGGATTTCCCAGCCCCTCATTCCCAGTCTATGCCATTCCTATGAGACGGGCCAAAAAGCAGATCCCAGAGAACTATCACAGACTGCTTTGGGTTGGAAGGGACCTTTCAAGGTTATTCAGCCCAACCCCCTGTCATGGGCAGAGACACCTTCCACTAAACCAGGCTGCTCCAAAATCTAAAATCCCCATACAAACCGGCCTTAAACATTTACAGGGATGGGGCAGTCCGTTTCTCTTGGCAGCCTGTGCCAGTGTCTCACGNGCGGAGCGCTGCTGCTGCTGCTCGCCGCGCTCGCATCCTGCCCTCTGCGCCTCGTCCATTCCGGTGAGTGCCCCTGCGGCCCCTTCAGCCCTTGTCCGTGTGCTCTCGCTGCCCCCGCCGATGCTCCTGTGCCCTCCCGCGCCGAGCCGCGGTGCGGTTCTCCCCCTTGCTCCCCCATCGTCCNTCCAAAATCTAAAATCCCCATACAAACCGGCCTTAAACATTTACAGGGATGGGGCAGTCCGTTTCTCTTGGCAGCCTGTGCCAGTGTCTCACGACACTCACAGCCAGGAATTCCTTCCTAATTCCTTCCCAATACCCCATCCAGGATGGGCCCTAGCTGGCAGGCCCTCGGGCACTCCCGCTCGTCCCAGGCCGCTCTCCGTGAGGGTCCCGGCGGGGTCCGTGAGGGGCGGGGGGCGGCTCCCGGCGGGGCGTGTCCCGGCCCGGCCCCTCCCTCCGCGGCGCCGCGCCCTCCGTGCCCGCGGACCNGCGCGCCTGGGTGCTCATGTTCTTGGATGGAAGCAAGGTGAGAAATGCGCCCCCTCCCTCCCCCGCCCGTGCCCTCAGCCCTGCTGGGGTGTCTCGCACCCCGCAGCGCTCCCCGGGGACCGGCAGCGCCGCACCGGCACCTCCTGCCCGCCGCTCCCCGGCCTGGACACGCTGCAGGGACCCAGAGATTCGGGGGGACAGGGCAGGAGGGAACCGCAGATGTGGATCCTGGAGTGGGGAGACAGCATGGAGTCATGGGAGTGGCCCACAGGAAGCACCTTTATTAGCAGGAAAAAAGCTAAAATAACACAAACCCCCTCATCAAAACAAAGGGGGAAAAAAAAAAAAAAAGGTGCTGCTGTGACTGAGCTAAACAGGGGAGCCACTCCGGGGGCTGTGCGGGAGGGAGGACTGTTTCCCACCTGCCCCATCACCCTGGGAGCGGCTGCAGCATCGCCCTGCCGGGCTGCACCCGTGGCATTTCTGCTCTCTGCCGGGGCAGAAGGAATGGGTGGCCTTCACTCCCTCCCCACAGCACCTCCCTCAGCTGCCCTGCTTGTCTGCCGAAGGGTTGTTTTGGGGGATTTGGGGTTGATTTCTTTGAGTTTTGGGCTCTGACTTAGGGCATTTTTCCTCCAGGGGGGTCTGGCACTGGACATGCTCACGTCCCCTCGCTCTGTGCCCACTGCTGGGCTGTTCAGGGCTCTAATGAGCATAAACACCACCCTGAAAAGCTCAACCAGCCCTGAGCATTGCTGCCTGCGGGGAAGGCTGTGGCTGCCCAGCACTGCCCACACCGGGGAGGTGTGGTGTCCCGGCCTATGGTGCAGCCTGTCTCAGGCAGGTGCTTTCCGCCTCGCTGGCGCAGGAGCTGGGAAGGGCCTGCTGGCTCCCAGCATTGTTTGCGGATCCGATATTGTTTCCCTGGGCCGGCTCCCGGCGGGGCAGACGCCGGGCAGGCGGCCGCTGGGCAGGCAGCCTGCTGTCAGCCGGGGCCCAGGCAGCCTCGCCATGTTCCAGCCTGCTCGGAGGGTCAGTGGGAAGGTGCAGGAATTTTTGAATCTCCCACTGGATCAAACATCTGGATGCTTCCATGCTGGGATGTTGAAGGTGGAGGTGGGGATGCTGCTGCACTCCCCCTCTTCCCATGAGCCAAGGATGGGGTGGCCCAGGCAGAGGTGCTGCTGACGCAGGCTGTGATGGCAGGAAGGAGACCCAGGCGGCTCCAATGCAGCCACTAGTAATCTGGCATAGTCTCTGCTGCTCCTGGATTTAAGGGGTTGGCATGGGATCATCTGGCCTGGCAGTGCTCCTGGGGCAGAATCCCTCGAGAGGCTGGTGGGGTGGCTGTGCCTGGAGGCTGTCTAGGGAGGTGGTTTCCCATTCCCCTCCTTTCCCAGCCCTTCAAGTGCTGCTGGAGGTGAGGCAAGCATGAGGGCCTGGCTCTGCAGCAGCAACCTGCTCCAGCACTGGGATATCTCATGCTTTTGTCACAGGTGGAGTTGAGATTTTCAGTTCAACCTCTTTGCCCCAGGAGATGCTGGGGACGGTGTCTTTGAGCTGGTCCAAATGACAGCATCCCATTGCCGGGAGGTTGAGGTTGTGTGGCAGCGTGGCATTTGGGAGCTCCAGCCAAGTGTCTTGTGGGGATGGCTGGAGAAACATCCCCAGAATGCTGGGCAGGGAAGGGATCCATTGAGTGCAGTGGGACACAGGAAGCATTGACTTTCTTCCCACTTTATAATTGCCCTTCCTGGGTGGATGGGGCAGAGCTTAGCTTTCTCTGGGGATGACTGCGAGGTGGAGGTGGCAAGGCCAGGGGCAGCTCCCGCCTGTGGTGTCCTGGTGAAGCTGGCTCATGCAGGGCAAGGAGAGAGCAAAGGAGAAAGTGCTGGACCACCATAGCTGTGTCCTCCTGCCTCTGTGACTTTATCAAAGCTTTTTCAGATGGGGGTTGGCATCTCCTCCTCCTTGTCACCTTCCTTGTCCAGCACTGTGACCCAGAGCCCCTGCAGCAGATGCAATCTCCCAGGATGCAGCTGCACATGGCACAGTGACATCCTTGTCTTGCTGAGGGCCTGATCTGGGCTGAAGGAAGGGCAGCAGTGCTTTGGAAGTGTTGCAGGGTGGTTTAGGTTTGCTTACTGCTCCTCAGCTATTTCTTTTCCCTCACATATCTCTTTCCAGTGCACCTGGTTTTGGGCAGGGCCCCTGCCTTGCCTCGTTTTCTGGCTTCATTGGCTGGAACTTGAATGAAGCTAGATTTCTGCCCGCTTCTCAAGTAATTAGATTGCCAAATTTCATCTATTATCATCATCATCAGAAACGAACAGTATTTTACAAATGTGATGATGGGCTAGAACGCCTTCTTTTAATAATCCTGAACTACCAGCCCCACTGCCACAGTCAGCACTTCACATCCCAGACATCCAGAGAAGCCGCTCAGCAAAACCTGAGTGGTTCTCTCCAGTCCAAGTGACCTATATGGCCACATGTGACCTGCTAACTCCACATTGCTGCTTCTCCTTGCACTGCTCTGCCAGGATGCAGGTGGGAGCTTGGATGCTGGTGCTGATACCAGCTGCTCCAGCTGTGTGGTGGTGCAGGGACTGCTCAAGGTCCCCAGCTGGGCACAGCAAGGCAAGAGCCATCCCCAGGAAAGTTCCCATGGCTCAGCCTTTGGTGAGATTGTCCATCTCTTGCCTTTTTCTTTGCCTGCTTGGCCATTGCTGCACTGGAGAGGTGTGAGTTGCACAGTGGGCACAGTGGCTCCAGAGACCCTCATGCTGACCACTGAAGCTGGGACAGCTGCTGGGAGCAAGGCAGCAGGGCTGGTGCTGTGCCTGTGGTGCCTGAAAGGGCCTGGTTGCCCTGCTGAGCTCCCTGGGGCTCTGCCGGTGGGTGAGCAAGAAGTGGTCTCTGAGCCCCCTGACATCCTGTGGATTTGTCTGCAGGAAGCAGCCCCAGCTCTTTCTTGAGGCGCAGAGAAGGTTGCAGTGGCAGTGGTGGACAATGATCCCACTCAGTCGCCCCATCCCTTTGAACCCCCTCTGGCTGAATGTCAGGGTGTCCTCTGCCATGCTGGTTCAGACCAAGTGTTGCCCCATGCTGCAGCTGGGGTGCTGCTTCCCTGGAAGGTGTGTGCTGCTCCTGAGTTTAATTTTCCATGCAGTTTTATTCTTGGAGATAATGTCCCCACGTTGTCCTCTGAGGTTATATTTGCTCAGCTGGCTCTCCCCACAGGAAAAGATCTCTTGTGGGGGTGAGATGTGGGAAACATGTGGCACAGGCATCCCATGGGGTTCTGCAGGCCAGTACCCAATGCAAGGACTTGGGCAGGCCTCCATCCACAGGCCTGAGCGGGGGGAATGGCTGGAAAGAGGCTCCTTATGTCCTTGATCTCAATTGCAAAAGGAGCATCAAGGAAGAGTTTATGGAAAAGACGGGGTGAAAGTCCCTCACCTCTTTCACTGTAGCTAGCTGGAGACCCACAAACCCATGTGCATCTTAGCCATGCCCTGTGGGTGCTGGTGCAGGGAGAGCTGGAGCTTGTGGCAGGTAGACTGTGGTCCTGGAGCCTGGGGCCTGTTGTAGGGTCAGGTCCTTTGGATCGTCATTTTCCCTGGCAGCTCTGGAGTTGAGTCCCCCACCCCAAGGGCCCCGTAGTCCATGGAATGCCCAGGTTCTTCTCGCAGCACAGGGGGAAGATATGTTGGGGATGTTTGCCTGAAAAGCCTGTTCTGGGCCATGGGGGCATTAAAGGATGTAATCGGCTTAGCCCTGACAGATGCTTCCGGGGGGGGCACGGGGACAGTGTGATCAGGACACTGGGAATACGGAGGTTGATGGTGGGTGCTGGAGAGTAGAGGGGTGATGGGGATGTTTGGGATAGGAGGGGTGTTGAGGGTATCAGGGGTGACGGTGTGGCAGAGGCAATGGGAACAGGAAGAAGGATCATGGGATGGACAGTGTGCTGGGGACAGAAGAGATGTGTGACTATGCTGGGGACAGGAGGGACCGTAGTATGGCAGGTTGGGAAGGTTGGTGGAGTCTGCTGGGGACAAGAGTGTCAATGTGGTGATGGAGATGTTGTGGACAAGGTGGGTGGTGGGGGTGCCCAGGGGCAGGAGGGGTGATAAGGTTGCCCAAGGACAAGAGGGGCGATGGGATGGCCACTCCTCAGGTACAAGGTGCTGGGTCCCTGGGCACAGGGTACAGTGCCCGCCATCAGTCTCATCCCTGCATTAATTCCATAAACACAGTGCTGTGGTGCTTGGTGTCCACAGGAAGCTCTGAGTCCTCTAAGGGGGACAGTGGCTCCCCAGGCCAGCTCCCCCTCAACACTCCAGGGCCTGGCCTCAAAGCCACAGCCAGCACTGGAGCATCTCCCTCTCATGCCTGAGTGTTACCCAGCGCTGATGCCACAGAGTGACCAGCACTCCAAATGGCAGCTGCAGGCCTGTAATTAGCCACTTTGTGAGCTAATGAGAATTGCAGCGGGAAGAAACTGGCCGTTAAGTGTCTGGAGTGAGTTTTGAATTGGAGGAAGGAAACGCAGCTGGAGCAGGTCCAGGTCTCTGCCTTATCCTGTCCTGGAGCACTGCGGGCTGGCAGCTGCCCATCTTAACCTGTGTAACTCTGGCATGTGCTGGGGTCCCTCATGCATGGATGGAGGATGGCAAAGCCTTTGTGGGGGGAGATTTACTCTTTGGATGGAAACCTAAAGGTGGGTGACATGAGGTGACATGTCAGCTGAGGGTTGGCAAGGACCATGGCTCATCATGGCACAGGAGTCCCCTGGGATCCTGGCCTCTGTTCCCTTCCTATAGAAAGGAGACTGTGCTGGAGGTGGAGGCAGGAGGTATGGAAGATACAGCTCTCCAGTGCACCCACAGCACCTATGGGTGCTTCCTGGGCTCAGCTGTGGATCAGCAGGAGAGCACTTCTGGAGAGCCCGCAGCTCTCGTGTGCAGGAGGAGCTCTGCCTCAGGGATTTCATCATCTTGCATCTGTTGGGGATTATTTCCCAGCCACTTGCTAAATTGGGAGAGTGGGCCGCCCCCAGTGAGCTGCTGTAATGTGACCCATCCTGTTGCCATCATTTCTGGCTAGGAAGGAGTTTCCCTGAGCTTTCTCTTCCTATGGGGCACGAACCCCAAAATCTCTAGGTCCAGCCTTTCAGCACCATTTGCAGCCCTCTTCCAGAAGCCCTGGGATGCTGCATTCATCAGCACCCCTGGGATGCATCTATGCTTCCCATGGGCCCCCAGTTTCTGGGCTCATGGGGGCTCCCCAGATTTGGGTTGATGGGGCCTCTCGGTTTCTGAGCTGGGCCCCACAGGGTCTTGATGACCTTGCAGGTCTTTATCGCTGGCGGTGGCTGAGTCAGTGTGGGCGCAGCCTGGGGCACAGCCCCAGCAGGGTGGGGAGCTGCTGCCCCAGCGGGGTGTGGAGCTGCTGCCCCTGCGTTTCCACCTGCTTCTAACCCTGTGTGTCCACCGACACTTGGTGCCCGCCCAGTGTTCCCTTGCCAGCCCTTGTTCTGAAGGCTCTTGTTCCAGTGGCTGTTCCAACAGTCATAAAGGTCAGCCTCTATCACCCCGGTACCCACAAGTTGTGTCCCAGACGTGTGTTTAGGGATGATGGGCTGGTGGGAGCACCAGGGCTGGTGCCAGGCAAGGAGTGGACAAGAGGAGCTGGACAGACAGACTCCCCACTCTGAGCAAAGCCACCTCCAATCTCTCTGAGGGTGTTTCATCAGCAAAGTCATGCCAGTGCCTCTTTCTCAAAGGCTGCAGGATGGCACGGGCCACAGCAGAGGGTGGGATGGCTTTGGCTTTGACAAAGAGCATCTGGCCTTGGTGGGCACAGCAGTGCTGCCACTCTGGGCGGGTATTTCCAGCCTGGCAGTGGGAGCCTGTGGCTGCTTGCAGATGGCTGAGCTGTGCTGGCCCCTGGCCTGGAAGCTTCTTGTGTGCTGGGATAGGGGGTGGTTTGCTCTCTCCCACTTCCCCACCGTCAGTAGTGGCTCCACAGAGAGAGCTCACCTGAGTCTGTGACTCTGCTACAGCTCACCAGGCAGGTGGGCGTCATTGGAGTGCTGCTCTGCTGATGGGCCAGTGCCCAGGAGTGCCAGGAGGAAAGAGCTGGACTCTAGCCCTTCTCTCCAGACTGCTGCTTCAGGTGGGTCCATGGTGGCAGAGCTGCCCACTCCCTGTTATATCAGCACAGCAAGGGTCCAGCACTGTGCTGTGCTGCCCATTGTGGTGTCGCAGAGCACCCCAGGGTGCACATCCAGGGATGCAAGGAGGGGTCCCCTTGCCAGTGCTTGCTCTACACCATGGCCCTGGCCACAAGCTGCTTCACCTGTGGTGTGGTGCCAAACCTGCCCAATAAAAAGCGAATTAAAGAACCCCACCCCTGCCCCAGCACTGGTCCTGTCAGTCTCAGGGCAGGTATGAAGTCCGTTGGTATTTACTTCAGCAAAACTTGATAAACAAGACCTAAAGTGGGTGATTCAAAGAGCAGCCAGGTGCGTTTTGGGATCAGGTGGCATCAGGGACCTGATCAGGGCGAGGGTCCCTGGTACAGGTAGGTGTGCAGTCAGCAAAGTGGAGCCAGTGGCAGGTTTGGCTGGGCAGCCCCAGGGAAATGGCATATGGCACGTGGTTTGCCTTTTGCTCTTTCTTTTATTGCTTTTTGTCTTCCTGAATACCTGAAGCCACTTGTGGCTGGAGTCACCCTGGTACGGTCGGGGCACAGTGAGGACACAGTGGTGCACATCCTGGATGCAACACAGCCTCTGTGGGACTGGAGGTGGGGCTGGCAGCGTTCAGGGGTGCCAGAGCTGAGGTACCAGGGGTTCTCACTTGATTCAATGCCCCCCTGACCTGCCACAGGTAAGGACAGCCACGTCCTCTGCTGCCTCCTAGCTCTGCTGGTGTCTGGATCCGTGGTTTGCTGGAGCTGTTTCCATCCATGCAGGTGCCATCTCCCCTTCCCACAGCCCTGCCACTCCAGCTCTTCCCCTTGCACAGCAGGCAGGCTGCCAGGGCAGGAAACAGGAATTTTTCTGGCCATTTAGCAGTGATGATACAAAATCCCACTCCCTCAGCCTCATGGAGACTGCCTGGTGCCGCCCCAGCCTGGGATCACAGGAGCAACTTGGGATTTCAGGGTGCTTGTAGATGAGGTCTCCTCTAGAGCAGGGACAGGCTCAGGGAGAACACCGGTGGTTGTGAGGTGATGTGCTTGGGCATGCCAAAGGTTTGGCATCTCCCCAATGCTGCAGAAGCCTTGCTCAACCCCTCCTGAATCTTCCTTTCCCCCTTGTTATTGAACCTGGAGCAGGACAAGGCTCTGGAAGCCCACTGCGATGCCCTCAGGGCTGCAGAACTGCCTGTGCTGCCTGTAGCCTGGGGCTCCAGGCTGGTGGCCCCAAAGCAGAAGCAGCAGTGTGGGTGTGGGGTGAGTGCTGATGGAGCCATTACCCATCATTCATGGATGTTTTTGGTGGGACGGTTCCCCAGGTGGGAGGAGGGTGCAGCAAGATGTTTGCTGTACAGGCAGGGAGGATGCTGCCAAGGGGGTTCCTGGGGAGATTCTCCCGTTCCCCATTCTGCAGCACAGGGCTGCTGACACTGTCCCTTAGCCATGACAGAAGCTGTGCTGGAGATTGTCTCTGCTGACATCAGTGCCCACCAGCTGAAGCTGGGAGCCACGCTGGAGCCCCGGTGGCCTCGGGGACAGGAGCTGGTGGTATGTGGCCTCTGCCTGACCAAATCTGCTGAAGCACAAAGCAGACAGCTGTTCCCTCTTGGTGGGCCGGTATGTGCCAGCACTGCTGCAGGGTGAAGGGCCAGACTGGTTGTCTTGGTCATGCCACATGCTCTGTCCCCAGCAGCAACGTGATGTGGCCAGTGTCCCACTCACTCCCAGCTTGTTGGGTCAGCACTGCAGAGAGCCCAGCTCAGCTGCTGCATTTTCAGGAGCTGGAGCACAGTGGTGATGTGACCAGCTGCTGGCAGTGGCAGGGCTCTTGTGGGGGCTGTCCCAGCAGTGGTGCCACCTATGCCCAGGAGTGGGGGTTGTTCCAAGAGTCCAACCTCGCCCCCCACTGCCTGCTCCCTAATGCAAGAAGCAGCAGGGGAGGGGGATGCAACTGGGTTGGGAAGCCCACCAGATCTCAGCCACCAATGTGATGTCTATCCTCCAGTCACCGTGTGTCACCTGTGGTCAAGATGTGGCACCCGTGGCCACTGTGTGCAGAAGTTGCCATGCCAGGGTTGGGATACCCCAAGCATCCAGCCTGCCATTGGCTGTGTTACTGCAGCTGTTGTGCCATGACCACCTGACTCACCTCAGAGGCCATGTTCCTGGGCACGGGCAGTGGAGCTGGGGCATTTGGGTACACCAGCATCCCTGTTCCTGCCTTCTGCTGGGCAGCAGCACTGCCCTTGCCCAGGGAGGCTGTGGGCAGGAGGAAGTGAGACCTTGGGAGTTGGAGTGTGGTGGAGGGCATCACATCAGCCTGCCTGCCCAATGCCTGCCTGTCTGCCTGTCCAGAGCACTCCTTAAGAGCCAGGAGCAATTCGCAAAGCCAGGAGGGAGCCCCAGACACTGCCAGCTGGCAGAGAGAGCACTGGGAGAGCAGGCAGGCTGCAGGCAGGGCCCACAGTAGCTCCCACGTCACCTGGCTGGAGGAGGAGAACCAGGAAGAGGAGGATGAGGAAGAGAAGGAGGACTGGCTTTGGTGTAAAGCTAGCAGACACCACACCACGGCAGGCTCCATGGGAAGCTGCTGCCAGGATTCTGTCATGCCTTTGCCATGGTCTTTCCTCGGCCACACTCATGAGCCAGTGTGCAGGGGCTCAGCAAGGGAGTGAGACGGGCACCCCTGTTCCCACACACCCTGATATACCCCCATGCCCTGGCACAGTGCTCACATCCCACCGGGGACCGTGCCATGCTGCCATAGTGGTTCTGAACCCCAGTGATCCCTGGCAGGCTGCTCCTGTGGGCAGGCTGATCCATGCCCATGTGGCTGTGTAGCCAGTGCCCAGTGGGCTCTGCCAGATCATCCTGCTGGCACCTGCGCTGGCAGGAGGGAGAGGCTGGATGTTGGTGTTGCTGGTGCAGGGATTGTAAGTGTTCATGCCAGTGTTCATTACTAATTAATTGTCTTCTTACATTTACTTTTCTCTCTCGGTGGCAGTGACGCAATAAGGGCAGTCCCTGCCTCCCTGGCCACCCAGATGTCCTCCTTGGGTTTATTTTTGTTTCTTTTTCACCTGTATGTTTTGTCATGACTGTGGAGACCTGCCTTACCCAGGCTGTGACTGCCAGCAGCATCGTGCCCTGCCTGGGCACTCCCTGTCACAAGCATTCTGCTGACCCCAGGTTCCACCCTGGGTGCCCAGAACAGCTCTCCCGAGGTTGAGTCCTTGCGGATGGGGGATTGTGCTCAACTCTTCCCCATGGATAACACATCCAGGGTCCATGTGCACACCTTGCAGGTCACACACCCTCTTTTCCTCCTAGGCACAGGACTGTTCCCATTTCCATGTGTCCCCAGCTTGTGCCCACCTGCTGTCTGTGCTGGCTGCAGAGTGTGCTGTGCACCTGCTGGCCTTGGGCTCTGCACCTGCCTGGGATCCTGCCTGCATGGAGCCACTCGCCCTCTCCAGCACTGGCAGCTCAGCACAGCCCAAAGCTCAATTTAAGGTGTTACCCCAGTTGTTCTGGGCTTCACTCACTGCCCACCTGCGCAGGAGCTGTGCACCATGGCAGGGCAGTGACAGCAGCTGGAGCAGCCCCCTCCTCCCAATGCCCCTGCTATGTCTGGAGAGCAGCATTCTGGCTGTGCCATGTCCAGCACTGGCCACACAGTCCATGTCACTGCTCTCTCCTGTGGTCTGTACTGTGCTGCCGGCAGGTCCATGCTGCCCATGCATCCCCATCCCTCAGGATCCCAGTCTGAGTCCTTCCTGACCATCCCACCTGAGGCCTGGCCATGCTGACCTGCACTGATGCCAAACAGGGGGCATGGTTGGGACAGGGGGATCCCAAATTCTCCCAGATTCGACAAAAGCCCCACAGGAGCAGAGACAAGACCAGGCAACTGCAGTGGGCATGCCGGCACTGGTTCAGGTGAGGGGCATGGTGGTGACAGCCACAGCTGCGTGGAATTGGGTCCCATGTGCTGTGCCAGTTCCACTGCCTGCCTCTGAGTGAGTGTTCAGGAATGTGAACCCATGGCCTGAGCACTGGGGAGCCAAGGGATGATGGTAAGGGTCAGGTAAACCCCAGACAGGAGCTGAACCCTCCCACATGCCTGCTTGAGCATGGACAGATGGTACCTTGGGCATGTGTGAGTGTGCAGGGCTGGGGCAGCATTGGGGGGGGTGGTGACAGGCCCCAGGGTGGCAGTGGTCAGGGTTGGAGATGCCCCCATGATGCCTGGGTGCTGGCACACAAAGCGCTCAGTCTTTGTCACCTAGCATGGCACTGAGGTGCCTACTCCCACCAGCACAGGGCTCTCACTGCTGGCTTTGAGGTGGGCTCCGAGAGTGGCAAAGCCCCATGGGCCCCTCAGCCCACAAGGTGCCCACACAGTGATGCCAGCTCACCACCCACTGACTGGTGACACATGGAGAGCTCTGAATCGCAGCTGTGACAGCTGGGCAAGCACAGCTCGTTCCTCAAACAAAGATAACAGCCTTCACTGGGATCCAACCTGGGCTTTATTTATTTACCTGGTTGCTGGACTCTGGCTTGTGGCTGTGCCCCCGTTGCCTCTCCCACTCTCCAGAGAGGCTCTAAGGGTGTTTGTCAAGGTCTGGCACTGCGGGAGTGACCCACCTTTCTCCACCGGTTACCAGCTTTTGGCACCACCTATTTTGGGGGAAAGTGTTTCCATGAGTCTGTGGCACAGACAGAGGCTCTCTGGTGTCTCCCCACAGTGACCCCGGGGCTGTGGTGTGTCCCCAGCCTGGGGCTGTGTGGTGCCACAACCTCCTACCGCCCCTGATTTTTAAACAGTGTCCTTGAGAGTAACCCCAGGGGGGTGCAGCCAGCAGCCAAGTGCTTAAACA
This sequence comes from Formicarius rufipectus, assembly GCA_013399695.1. NCBI lineage: Eukaryota > Metazoa > Chordata > Aves > Passeriformes > Formicariidae > Formicarius > Formicarius rufipectus. Next base: position 114,741 of record VXAU01004698.1, on the reverse strand, counting down.
CCTGATTATTTTCCCATTAAGCACTAAATTGCCCCCCAGCCACCTGTCTGAGCCCCACGCCATTCCCAGGGAGCAAACCTGGCTCCCATGGGCACAGTGGGCTCTGCCCCCCACCCCTCGTGAACACCCTTCCAAGTTGCTGTGTCTTGTGTGGGGTTCAGCCAGCCCTAAAACTGCAACTGCTGTAGAAACCTCTACAGTTGAGGGCAGGCAGGAAGGGAAGATGATGAGTGCCTCATGGGGTGCAGTGGGGAGCAGGCTGGGCACAGGCAGGGGCCCAGCAGCAGCAGTTGCATCCTCCAGTGAGCAGGTCTGTGGTGAAATACGGCCGTGCAGAGGGAGGGGTTGCTGTGGTTGGCATATCCCACTTTTGTGGCTCTGGGATGACATGCCTCCTGTGCCCTTGCTGGGGGAGCAGACCTATCTTGATTCCTGTCCTGGCAGTTGCATCTTGTTCCAGAACCCTCCATTGTGCACAGGGTGCTGCCTTCCTTGGCTCTGGTGTGCTGCAGGGATGGGCCTCCTCAGGACAGCTCTGACCGTTGGGGTGCCCCTCCTTGTGGGGTGCTCAGTGCCAGGGATGTCTCCTGGTGTTGCCATCCCCAGAGGGCAGGGATGGGCAGATGGCAGGTGTATTGCTGGTGTGGGTGGCGAGGGCTGGCAGAGATGGCTCAGGGCACGTGTGCCAGTGCTTGGGAGCTGGCTCCTGCCATGACTCATCGCCAGGCTGGGGGCGGCCAGCCTGGCCCTGCTCCCAGTGCGGCCCCACAGCCCTGCTCTCTGCCCAGTGCTGCCTGCGGGAAACCTGCGGGCATGGCCACGTGTGGCAAGCTGAGGGGCAGGGTAGGGCAGCTGTGTGCTGTGCCCCCATTCAGCTGCTCAACCCCATCCAGTTCTGACCCCATCCTGCTCTGTCTCCTATCCCATTCAGCTGTACCTCTCGTTCAGCTGCACCCACTCTCCAGCTGTACCCCTTCCAGCTGTGCCCTCTCCTACTGCACACCCCCATCCAGCTGTGCCGTCATCTCCGCCTCACATCCAGCTGTGCTCCCAATTCAGCTGTGCCCCATCCAGCTCTGCCTCCCACCCAGCTGTGTCCAGCCTGAATGCAGGGCATACTGAGGAGCACCTGGTTCCACACTGCTACACCAGCCCGTGAGGGAGAGACACTCATGCTTGTGCCGTGGTAGGACCAACAGTGTCACCATCTCAAAGCCAGAACCTCAGCATGTCCCTGCAGTCCCCCACTGCAGGCGACACCTGAATCCTGGCCCTGCATGTCACTGTCCTGTCTGGTCACATTTCCTCTCTCCAGCTCTGCACATGGTTTGTCATCATCACCCAGTCCAGGACTCAGCTTTGTATAGGGCACGGGGACTCTGTGTCCCCCCAGGAGGTCCTGCTGGCTTGAGCCTGGCAGGGGTGATGAACCAGGGTGCTTCTGGCCATGAAGACACTGCCATGGCATGATGGGTCAGGTGAGGTGGAGCATGGGGGGCTCATGCCTGTTCCCAGGGAGCAGAGATGCCCTGAGGTTGGCACAGACATGAGACACCCCAGGAAGCTGTTAAGAGAGGTTTGGGGTGTGGTGCTGGGAAGGTCTGGCTCCCACTGCTTCTTCTGGGCAGTGCCAGAGGGATGGAGTCCTAATTGCTGTTGCCAGCGCTGACCTGTCACAGCCCCACTGAGACTTTTAGGGGGTTGATTTGGGACTTTTGGTTTGCCAGTCACCACACAAGCATCAGTCTGTGCTGGTTGGATTGCAGGTCCCTGTATGGGACAGGCTGGGGTGGGAGACCCTGGTCATTGCCAGCTCTGCGGGGCTCAGAGTGTCCTGCAGCATATCCTGCATGGGATGGTGGCAACCCTGGGGCTGGGGACCTCTGTGGGAGGATGGACACTGCCTGCTCCTACCTGAGGCAGCAAACTGCCTTGTGCAGGTCTTGGAATCACAGACTATCTCGAGTTGGAAGGGACCCATAAAGATCAAGTCCAACTCCTCAGTCATTAAGCTTGTGCTTAATTGCAGGCAGTAATGCCTTTCTGGAGGCAAAGCAGGGCCAAGGGGTGGCTCTGGTGATGACCATCCATACCTGGGAACTATGGCAGGAGCATCCCGGGGCAGGTGGATCCCAATCCAAGAGGCTATGGACAGGCCTGTAGGCGCGTTTGACCCCTCTCCTCTTCCTGAGTTCTTTTCTCCTGTCCTCACAGCAGTGTCGTGTCCCCGGAGCCTGGACTGTGCCCTGCAGCGCCGAGAGTTCTGCCCGCCGGGGTCAGGTGCCTGTGGGCCCTGTCTGCCCCCCTTCCAGGAGGATGACCACGGGCGCTGTGTCCCGAAGCAGTTCTCACCCAGTGGTAGGTGCACCCACCCCACAGCAGCCCCATCACCCCCTGCCTGCACACCTGCTCCACACCGCTGCAGCTCTGGGAGGTTCTGTGCTTCAGGGCAGCATCCTGCCCCAGCAGCACCCTGTTCTCTGCTCTCTCCTTTCCATGGCAGCCATATCCCTGTGGGGATGGTGGCTTTGCTCTCTGTCACCCCTCTCACAGCAGCTGGGGCATGGTTTTGGAGTTGGTGAGGAGCATGTGGGCCCCACCCTGCTCCAAATGCATCATCCTTGAGTGACCGTGTGTGGCCCTTGCCAGCACCCTGGGGGGCCCAAGATCACCGGGGACCGGAGGGGGACAGGCAGCTTCCAGGGCTCTCTGGGGTCTCCCTGGCTGTTCTGGAGTGCAGGCTTTTCAGGAGCATGGGAACAGTTTTCGTCACGCAGAGCTGTGACTTGTGCTGACCCTATGGCCAAGGCAAATGGGTGCCTACAGCCTCACCCATCCCAGACCTGAGTTGAGACACTGGCCTGTGACTCAGGGCTGCTGCCTCTTCCTTGGGTGATGCCCAGCATCTGTGCCAGGAGGGCTGGAGACAGCAGCACCAGGTAGGACCCCTGTCTGTTTGCACACTAGGGTCATGAGGGCTGTGCAGGATATTATTTCTGACTGCCTTCCCGAGGGATCTGAGGGGCTGTGACAGCCTGGGTGGCTGCACTGTACCAGTGGGCAAAGACACAGGCAGAGCATCCTAGGAGCAGCAGTCCATGTTCACCCATCCCACTGCTACTGCACTAGATGAAGGGTGCTCCCAGTACAGTCATGGCACTTGTGCCCCAGTTCAGCTGCAAAAACAGTGCCAGGCACAGGCATTTTTTAGCATGACCCTCAGCTCTTCATGCAGCTTGGAAAGCTATGGCAGAGCTGTTTCTGTGCTCCCCATCATGGGGTTTCATGCAGGTTCAATGCGCAGGTGAATTAAGGCCATAATTACTGCACCACATGATTCTTTTTCCTATAATTAAAGTGGAGTGGCCTCTATGTCTGGGGAAGAAGCCAGGACTGGCCATGCCCTTGGACCGCTCCTGTTGGGTTCTGCTGAGGATCACCTGGATGCAGGGTGATGCCTCTGGAGCACCTCTGAATCACCTCCTGCTGCAGAGCATATTACTTCTCCCTCCAGCCTGCCCTTCTCCACCTGCTCCCACTGCCCCTAAAACCCTTTTGCTAGCAGGGTCCCAAGTCCTGGGGAGCTTCCAAAAGCATGCAGAGTGCCTTGTGTGCCAAACAGGATGGACAAGGGCTGGTCACTGACCCAGAGAGGCAGCTTCCCTTATATCTGAGTTTCATGCAGACATGGAGGGGTCCCCTGGGGATTGCTTTGTTCTTGAGCATATTTGGGGTCCCATCAGGGGGCAGCCAGAGCTGCCCTTTGCCCAGGACAGCCTGAGTGAGCACATGGGGGATGGTAGAGCCTTTGGTGCCATTCCTCTTGGCACAAGGATCACCCTTTAAATCAGAAGGGAGACCCCAAAGTGAGGCCCTGTCTAAGTTTAGAGGACATTAAGAAATTTGTTGGACTAGAAACCAAAGAAGGGGACAGCCTTCCTTTGGATACAAAACAAAATTTAATTAAGATGTGATAATAGCAAGGATAACAGTTCTTAACTACACTATGTGTATATATATCTATATACCTATATAGATACATCTATTCAAGAGAAACAAAGCAACCAGAACTAAACGACCAATTTGTGGGTATTCCCCCCCTGAGCCCCCCTCAGTCTCTGCTCCCGTTGGGCACAGCAATATTTATGCACGGCAGGTGGTGATGCTGCTCCTCAGCTGGTGCTGAGCTGCCCCCGGGTGTGGGTGGAGAGGGCTCGGTGTGTCTCCCTGAGATGGTCGTTGTGGAGTCAGTGGGAGATGCAGTGCAGAGAGGGAAAAAGAGCTGGGATCCTTTTTCTTGGGAAAAACTCTCTCTCTTAGTCCTTGGCTGGAGGAGGGATGGTGCTCTGGGCTGGGGGCTCCTCACGCCCAGGCCGGCAGCTGTCGGCTCTCTCAGGAAGCCTGCCTCAAAAGTCCTGGGTAGCAAATCTCTCTCTCTCTCTGTCTCTTGCTCTCTTAAGCACCATGAAACTCCGAAATCCAGGGATTGGGAACTGGAGAAAAAGGGAAGGAGACTAAACTCCCAGGGCAGAGGTTTCTCCCAGCAAAAAGAAAACCCGTCTCTCTCTCCTCCCACAGCAGTCCTCCCCCCCTGCAAGCCAAAAACCAAAAGTGCCCCCTTCCCTTACCACACGCCAGTGATTTCCCATTGCTAGGTAACCCCTTCACTCATCACCTGCCCCTTTGGTAGTAGCAGTGGAGAAAGATAAGGGCCATTAACTCCTCGCTTGGTGGTAGGGGAAAGAAAAATTCCATGAGATTCTAAAACTATAACAGGCCTTTGGCTGAAATGAGAGTGATGGCTGGAGGATATGGCACAGGGATGGAGTCCAAGCTTGGCATTTGACAGAAGTCAAAGATCCATACCTCCTACCACAGTCTCCTTATCCAAAAGTACTGAATGGCTTTAGCAGTTGTTTATAATTTACTTTTTAATGTGAAATCTTGGGAGCAAATTCCTCTCTCAGAAAGGCTGCACATGCGCTGGCATCTCCATAGCAACACAGCTCCTTTCTGAAGGATGCAGCCACAATTGCATCCTCACCCAGAGAGATGCAGGACCATGGTACCATCCTCTGAGGACCCACCCTGAGAGGATGATGACCATCTGGGTCTCCTCCAGCCCCATCCTGTTTCCCAAGCAATTCCACTAGCTTTTGGTGGCAAAAGTGTGGGTACTGGGGGTAAATGAAAAAGGGGAATACTCTCCCAAATCCTCTGTTTTAGCATGCTGAGGATGCCGAGCTCCTCTTCATAGGGAGGCACTGATTTTTTTTCATGGGGGCTTTTGCATCCTGCCTGTAACTTGGTCTAGCACCAGCAGCAGAGAAGGCTGTAAGGATGAGGAGGGGCTGTGATTGCTGCATTCTGAGGGGGATGCAAGGCAAACGGAGAGGGGACTGCTGTGGTTCAAGGTTGCCAAACCCTTTAAAGCGGTTAGCCTTTAAATGTGCAGCCCCTTTGCTGCATGAGCAGCCCCTGTAAAGGGTTAGGCATCCTTGAGCCACTTGCGACTGCTGCTGATGCCAGTCTCAGGATCCCAGCTGCTGCCAGATCCCTGGCAGGAGCTGGGGATCCTCTCCTAAGAGCAACTTTTTGGAGTGAAAAGTGTTATTTTGAGTCTCAAGAGGGCAATGCATGTCAGTGGCATGTTCCTGCCATTGGTGACAGTGTGGGGAGGGTCCTCAGTGTACCTGGCACAGGATCAGCACAGATGTGAGATGGGATGAATGGAATGTCAATGCAGTGCATCCTACAGATGGCTTTCTGCACGTGGCTGGTGCTGTCTTGCACAGGGGTCTGAGCCCCTCAAAATCACATGCACACCATGGTGCTGCATGTGTGTGTGCTGTAACAGGTTTGAATGGTGTGCTTTGGGCTGATGAGTCCCATCTCTGCTTCCACTTGACTAGAACAGAGACCCACCAGGCTGCAGGAAGCACTGTGGGAAGAGAGGGGAAAGAGGATCTCAGCTCACAGGCATGGGGATTCCCATTCCCCACTTGCTGTGCTGCTGGCACCAAGGAGAGTGTCAGCCATCCTGGGACAGGACTATAGAAAACAGTGGATTTGTAGGAATTTTGTGCCCTCCTGTGGACACTGTCAACCTCAAGTTTCCTCTGCCCGTGGCAGAAGTCACACTTGTCTTTCTTTGGTTCCTGTTGTCCCCACATCATCACGGTAAGTTATGAGACCTAGCTGTGTGTCCCAGGGTTGAACTCTGAGTAGAGGGAAGCCCTGAGGATGGTCCAGGGGCAGAGCAGAGGGGCTGTGGCGCTCTGTGCCATCCTGCTGGAAGCCGTGATGGATGGAACCTACCATGAGAGGGCACCCGTGCCCTGCCTGCACCTGTGAGTGTCCTGTGTGCCCTGTGAATCCCCTGTGCATGCCCTGTGCATAGCCGGTGTGCCGTGTCTTCGCCCTGGGTGCCCCATGTGCTCTGGCCGTACCCTGCCTGTCTCGTTCCTCCCCAGCACGGCCAGTGCACTGCAGCATCTCTGGTCCTCCTGCACCTGGGGCAGTCAGGCAGCAATTGGGGCTCACCCTCGCCGCCTGATTCCTGGAGAGGCCCAGGGCCAGTGTTTCATCACAAGCTGCTGGTACTATCTCACCTTTGTATGTCTGGGTTTACCCTCCAGAGCTTTTCACAGGGGATAGCCTGAATATGGGCAGAGGGAGCCCAGATGGGCTTGGGGATTGGAATGGGGTCAGGGATAGAACAGGAATATCTCCTGCCTTTGAAGCTGGATTTAAGCCGGTTAAAAGCAGTGGGGAGTGTCAGACCTGGACTCTGTTCAGTGCATCTGAGAAGAGCAGCTCCATTCCTGCTCCATGGGTGGGCACCTCTCAGTTAGAGTGGGGGCTCTGCCCATGCCTGATGCCACACAAGCCCTTTGCAAAGTGGATGTCCCTGGTGAGCACTGTGCATGAGATGCCACCCATGAGATGCTGGGCCAGCCCCTGGGAATACAGGATACTCCTCACTGCATGGAGCTGCATGGACTCCCTCCCCAAAGGGGCTGCATCCTACCAGGCAAGAACCAGACCTGGCGTGAGGGCTCCCACACTCTGTTGGGCAATCCCAGCTGAGCCTTGCTCTGGAGTGGCTTCCAGACTCCTGGGTTGTAAAGGACAATTTGTAGTCAAAACCAGTGTTCAGGTGTCCCCTGCCTGCAACTCAGCCTGCTGGAGCTATCCTTCACCCCTGCAGTAGTGGGGCAGCGGTAGGTTGTCCATCCTGGTTCAGCTACCATCTCTCCTCACTCAAGACTGCTGTGTGGCCCCAGAGACAGAGACATGGAGCAGGTCCTCTGCTCACACCGTGCCTGCTACCATAGGGTCTATAGGACCTGCTACCTCTGGCACAGGGGCAGACACTGTTGCTCCTGCAGCCTCTGGTGTTAATGGGGTGAAAATCCCTCCAAAAGCAGCAAGGATGTGTGGGTTCAAGTCCCAGCTTTGGGAGGGCCGCATCCAAGGTGGCTTGGACTCAGCACCACCAGCTCCTGCTGGAGGTGGGATATGAGCCCCTTCTTGGGAGGGCCTGGGGGTGGGCCCATGACTGCACCCTGCAATGCCCACCTCATGCCCACACTCTCCCACAGGACGGACTTCCATTCCCAGCTTGGAGGCAGAAATTGATTTTCTGGCAGATGTGCTGGCCAGGCAAGAGGCTCCTCGTCACCACCCGCTACAGGATGGCAGACCCAGGAGTAAGTGCTTGCTCCCTACTCCCTGTGGTGCCAGGGACCCCATGGCAGTCAGACCCTGACTTGTCCTGCAGAGCTGCCTGGCAGCTGCTCACAGCTCTGCCTTCTCCTGCAGCCACCCTGGTGCCTGAAGACAGCATACAGCATGTGGCCAGCAGGCTGAGAGAGGGGCAACTGCAGCGGGGTCGTGCTGGCACTGCAGTAGCTGCCACCCTCCCCACCACTGCCACAGTTCAGAAGTACCCAGTGGAGGCATCCCCCATCCCTGCAAATGACAACATGGTGCTCGGTGAGACCCTGGGGACTCGTGGTAAGGGGTTTCACACCCTCCTCAGGGAAGCATCCTGTGGTGGCACCGTGCTGCTGTCTCACCTGCTGTCCCTCGGTGTCCCCTCTGCCTCCACAGGGCTGATCGTGGTGTGCACAGTGGCCGGGATCTCTGCACTGATCGTGGCAGCCGTCTGCTGGTGCAGGTGAGCTGGGGCTGCCGATGCCAGCTAGTCCCTTGGTGGCCCTGTGCTCTGGGCAGTGTATTCCTGTGCTTCCCAGGCACAAAAGGTTGGAGGAGAGGCAATAGCTGCCCTTGCCGGTCTCCCCCAGCCGTGGTGTCTGCTGCTCAGGGTAGGAGGACAGTGGTGAGACACTCCCATGCCAGGTGCAGGCTCCTGGGAGTGGGTGGCACCTGGTGTGAGCATCGCTGTGGTGCGAGGTGCTGACACTCCCAGCATGTCAGTGCCTCATGCCCAGGCCCTGTGGGATGGAGGTGACTGTGCATAGGTGTGCCACCTGTTGTGGGTGGCATCACAGGGAACAGGGATGTGGGCGAAAGGACTGAACCCCTCTGCCCCCACTGGCCCATGAATGGAGTCATCTGCTCCCATAGCTCCCAAAATCCACTAGGATGGACTAGAGAAGTCCACCACAGTGGTCACTGGTGAGGCACTTTCAATCCTGGGGTCAGTTTTGGGCCCCTTACAACAAGAAAGACATTGAGGGGCTGGAGCATGTCCAGAGAAGGACAATGGAGCCAGGGAAGGGTCCAGTCTCATGAAGAGCAGGTGAGAGAGCTGGAGAAAAGCCTGGAGAAAAGGAGTCTCAGGGGGACCTTCTCACTCTCACTACTCCTTGACAAGGGACCCAGGTGGGGGTTGGGCTCATCTGCCAGGTAAAAAGTGATAGGACAAGAGTAAATGGCCTCAAGTTGTGTCAGGAGGTTTAGGCTGAATGTTAGAAAGGATGGTCAGGCACTGGAACAGGCCTGCACAAGGAGATTGTGGAGACACCATCCTAAAAATGTTCAAAAAATGTGGATGTAGTGCTTGGGAACATGGCTTAGTGGTGAGCTTGCCAGTGCTGAGTTTATGATGGACTTGATGATCTTGGAGAGTTTTCCAACCTTAGTAATTCCATGATTCCGATTCTCCTCCTGGTAGGCTGCAGAAAGAGGTCAGGCTGGCACAGAAAGCAGACTACTCAACCCAGCGAGCAGCCAGCCCCCTGCCCTACGACAAGATCTCGGTAAGGCACCCATGTCCCTCCCTGTGGGGTGTTTGGTGCTCTGCTAGAGGGATTCCCACACGGTGGAGGCGTCCCCCCACCAGCCAGGCTGGGGCACTCCACAGCTATTCCTGCTCTCTCTGCAGCCCGGGGACAAGACGCTGGCCCAGAGTGCCCAGATGTACCACTACCAGCACCAAAAGCAGCAGATGCTCTCCCTGGAGAAGTAAGCAGCCCGTCAGCACACAACCATTAACTGGGGTGCCCCTAATAATTCCCCTGGGCTTCTCCCCCTCTCTACATCCTCTCCCCCACAGGCATAAAGAGGAGCCAAAGCTGCCGGACTCTGCATCGTCTGATGAGGAAAATGAGGATGGAGACTTCACCGTGTATGAGTGCCCCGGGCTGGCTCCGGTATGTGGGCACAGGGTGGCTGGGGATGTCTGTGTATGCGGGGGGCATCCAGCATGTGCCTGGGATGTGCAATTCCTTGTAAGGAGCTTTTTCCACATGTTCGTCGTCAAACTTTGAGGTAGTCCAACCCCTCAAAGCCAGGAACTGGCTGGCAGGGGACCCCGGGGAAGGGCACCTCCTAACAGCCCTGGGTACAAAGAGCACAAAGGGCTGGCGAGGAGCCTTTCACATGGTAATAGCTGCGGAGCCCGGCCATCAGGGCCCAGATCGAGGGTCATCACTGGGTCTTTACAGGCCCATTAAAGGGCACTTGATGGCAGGCAGTCTGGGCAAGACACCCCATTCCTGCTGGGAGGCCCATCCTGGAGTCCCCGGTCTGAGCAAGGAAACCTATTCCTGCCAGCCAGGCTGGGGATGCTGTCCTGCAATCCTCAGCCCAGCTGTGGGGTCCCATCCTACCCGGGACCTTGGGTTTTACACATAACCCCAGCACCCCCTGCCTCCCCTGGCAGGGAAACAGCACCTTTCCAGGAGTGATGAAGGTCCTGTTTTGTGTCACCCCATCACAATCCACTAGATCACCCCCCTTCTCCTTCCTCCCTGCTGGGCTGGGGTTCAGACACAAACCCCTCGGAACGGGGCAGCTGAACCCCAGCTGTTTTCTGACCTCCTCCCTTTTCCTTCCCGCATCTTACTCCCTCCACCACGACAGACTGGAGAAATGGAAGTGAGGAACCCGCTGTTTGACGACTCCTCCTTGCACCCCTCCAACCCCAAGTCGCACCAGTAACACTCCCCCCGACTCCTGCACCCGAGCTCGCTACAGACGGTGCCCGCAGCCCGGGCCAGCGAGGCGGCCGTGCCGGAGGGGCACCCACAGCCGGGCCAAGGGCCGCAGACCCCGCGCTGCCAGACTGTTCGACGCCTGCCCAATAAACACCCGCTAACAGCTATGGGGGCGGGGATCGCCCCCGTTTCCAGCGTCCTTGTCCTCTTTGCTGCTGTGATCGCGTTCCTGCCTTGCCCTTTGCTCGCTGCCCTCGGGAACATGCGAGCCCCACGCGGGGGTGGCTGCTGGTTTGGCACAGAAACGGGAGTGCTGCGACCCTAACTCTTTGCAGTTGGCTTTGAGGAGGGGGCTGCTGCCCTGGCTGCAGCCAGGCTGGTGTGCAGCAGCTGGGGCAGGGCTGGAGAGAGGGTTAGAAAACAGGAAAGGGCCAGAAGGGCCAGGCATGCTTATGCCTGGCATCAGGGCTGCCAGCCTGCCCAGAGCCCCTCTGCCAGATATGGAGCTTTTCCCTGAAGCAGGTGGCATCACTAAGGGTTCTGGTGCCCATTCTGCCCCCTCCTCTCCAGACTGGACAGCCTGTAGCAGCAGGATAGTGCTCTGGAAGCCAGTGGCAGGAGCAGGAGCAGCTCAAGCAGGTGCTGGCATCGCTCCCCAGGATGCTCCTTCAGATTTTGCCCTTCACTCTATCCCCTTTAAGGGTTCTTGGCCTTGGGGGCCCCAGGGGTGCAGACAGCCCCAGTTCCACTGTGGCCAGGGAGCCCTTGCCAAGCTGTGCTGGCAGAGGATGGGCCCTTTCTTATCCCAGGCCTTGGTGGCTTGAAAGCTCAGAAAAAGGGTTCAAGATTTGGTTTTTAAGCCTATTTGGCCATGGAGGAGGAAGGAGCAGGACTGGAGGGAGCTGGGATGTCCGGGAGGGGTAGCCAAGGCATGGGGACTTTGCTGTGCTGCATCAAATCTCACGGAGCCCATCCCTTGACAGCATCCCTGTGGAGTCTGGTACTGTGCACTCTCTGGGCATCCCTGCACGGCAAGAGACAGTCTCCATTGCTCCATTCCAGGCACCTTCTGGACCTCAGACACCCCCTGCACCCTTCTCTTACCTGTGTCCAGGCTCATCACCCCTCACCAACACATCCCTCCTCAGACCCCAGTGCTGCTACCCAAGGCCTCATGGGTGCGTTGGCCATGACCCCTCCAGCAGAAGTCCCAGGACAGGGTTTGAGTTACTTTGCACAGATGTCGTGTCATGTCCAGACCCTGTTGTGGACTGTCACAGCCATGGGTGATCTGTTGCATAGGTCTGTTGCACCTCTTTCACTCACGGAAGCTATTGCACACTCAGGCAGGCACAGGCAGGGCAGGCAGCAGTGTCAGGGACGTGCAGGTGAGCAGCAGTGGCATGGGACTGTTCCTGTCCCTGGCAGAGTGGCTGACAGAGGCTGTCACAGCACAGATCTGTCCCCATCTCCTGCACTCCCCCTCCCCATGGGCTGCTGCTCCTCTCCCCACACCTCTCGTCGTTGTTGTATGAATTGTAGTTATTTTAAAAGATTTTATTAAACGACCATGTTTGAGACCCATGTGAGTGTGTGGTGTGGGGCCCACGGCTCGGGGGGCTCCTCTCGAAGTGGGATGGGCCAAGGAGACAGGGAGGGAGGATGCTCTGGGTCCTCCAGCCCCAAACCTTCCCTAGGGAACAGCAAGTAGCCATCCTGCTCCTGCAGCCGGAGACTTTAAACCTTTCCCAAGGGTTTTCGCATAATGAAAAGAACTGATGGCAATTTTCTTCTCAGTCTCTGCCAGGAGAGGTTTCCTCAGCTAAGGGGGTCGGGTGGAAGTCCCCGCACCCAGCCCTGCAGCACCCAGCACCCACCTCCCAGCCCCCTCCCCTCTCGTCCCCAGGGCCCTTCGCACCTCGGGGATGGCAGATAAGGGCTATCCGTCCCTGCATTGTGTGCAACCGAGCTCCTTTGATCACGCCAGCCCCCCCATCAGGCTGATACCATCTCTCCTGGTTTCAGCAGCCGGAGGTGGGTGCTGACTCACCTCCAAAGCACCCAGCTGAGATGCTTCTCTCATGGGTTCTCCAGCTGCAGCCCTGAGCAATGCGCACCCCCAAATAACCCGAGAACCCCCGAGGACTCAATCCTGGGGAAACGTCACTCTCCCTAGGTCCCCAGATTTGTCCTTCCTTTGCTCTCACAGCCCAGCAACCTCTCAAAGCATATCCAGACTTTATAGGAAGCTCTAGCTTGGAGTAAAATCTCTCCCTTCTGGGAAGACCCCAGCAGTCACAGGAGCCCAGTGTCCCCTCAGAATCCGTGTCCCCACAACATGTCTGGGCATGGAAGGCTCATTTGTCCAGGGACACGGGCACTTGTGCCACAGACATCCCAGAACGCCCCGAGGCTGGGTGCAGGGTCTGTGCTCACTCCCTGCCTCAGTTTCCCCAGCTGTAGCACAGCAAGGAGGACAAGCTGGTGCGTTCTGGCAGTGTGGTGGTGAGGGTATGAATGTAATGACAGCCCGGGGTCTTTTTAATCAGGGGACAGAACTGGACTAGAACATCCACTGGGATTTTCCTCTCAGCCAGGTTTGGAAGAATCAACTCCAATCTGCCCACCCAGGCCGGCTACAGCCCGGCAAGCTGCACTGACAGGTCAGTGTTCCTCCAGGAATGAGGCTTCTGGAGCTGAACCCCCCGCTCAGCCTTCCCTAGAAGGTCCTGAAGTGACCCCTTCATCATGGGACCTTGACCCAGCACGTGCAGCCCCCCAAGATGTGAGTGCTTTCAGTGGGCAACTCAGGGCGATCCAGCACAGCCTCAACGGCTTCTCCATCACCTGCCACAGGGAACAGTGGCCTCACTATGAATAAAACATCATCTGTGGTCACCCGCTCTCTTTAAATCCGGTCCCCAAGCCACACCAGTGCCACACCAGCACCACACCAGCACACTCAGCAAAGGGAGGATGAGCAGATGTGCACCTCTGCCCATCCGAAACTGCTGCCATCTGAGCAAGCCAGAAGAACAGATACCTTTGTTTCTGTTCCCCTTTTCCTGAGAGGATCCCACTGATCCCTGGCTACCTTAGACCACAGAATCTGGCCAAGCCTGAAGCACCAGCAGGTTCAGCCACAGCATGATGGAAGGACACTCACCCTCCTCCTCTAGAGCAGGCAGAGAAGTGTGGCCATTGGTGCACAACGACCCCACACAATAACCAGGCAGCTCACATAGTCCCCCCAAAACCGCCCCATTGAAATGTATGGGGGGGGGGGGCACACACCGAGAAACCCCACTGACTCCCTCCACATCCCCCAGCTAAAACCATCACCGCCACAATGGGCCTCGCTCCTACAAAGGGGCCGGTTCAAAGTCAACGTCTCCCTTCCCCTCCGTCTGTATATGAAAGGAGCAGGAATGCGTTTGAGGGGGAGGGGGAGGGAGTAGGGGGGTGTTGTCGAGGTGAGGGGGGTGCTTCCTGGGGGGATGGAGAGAAAGAGCAGGTTGGCAGGAGGAGGGGGTCCAGCCCGGGAACAATAAATCAAAGGGAAAGGGAGTTACTACTCGGCCAAGGAGCTTCTGAAACCCTGGGCCACAGCAGGAGCCCGGGAGGAGCAGGGTTGATGGCTGCCATCGGGGTCCCGCAGAGAGATTTCCTCTGCCCGCTGGCAGTGGGAGAGGCAGTCGGCAGGCAGCGAGCAGGCCTGCCTGCACAGCTCTGGGTCCAGCATCCCTGGCAGCACGATCCAGGGTCCAGGTCCTGGGCACAACCAAATTAAGTCCCTGCTCAGGAAGGTGCCTCACCAGCACTGGATATGGGGGCCCTCAAGTCCTGCACCCACAGGGCTCATTAAAGGTACATGGGGTTTTAGCATCCTCCCTTCATTTTCCTGGGGTTGGCCTCCGTACTGGACCAGTCTGACACAACTGCCAGGATGGGCAGCCTGGCACATGTCCTGCCAGGAGTCAGGAATAGACATTAATTCCATCTCATCCACTTGGACATTTTTTTCCCTTATAGGAATATCATTAGGGGAAGTTAGCGGTTCCATTTCCCTCGACATGCAGCAGTGCCATGTGCTGGGCCACTGTGGGTACCCGTCCCTGGATGCCAGTCCCTGCATGTCTGTCCCTCGGTGCCAGTCCCTAGCTGCCATCCACTGGATACCAGACCCTGGGTACCAGTCCCTAGATGCCAGCTATTCGTGTGAGGCCTGGGGTGCCAGTCCCTGGGTCCCAATTCCTGAGCGCCAACCGTCTCAAGATCCAAAGCAAGTGCTTCATAACCGGTATTCAAGAGCCTTGCCCCAGTCCCTCCCACAGCCCCATCCCAGTTCTGCCGCAGGGGAGGCTGCTCCAGCCTATCTCTTCGGCATATCAGTGCGAGACAGCACTAGCTCCCTGTAATCCGGGTTAATAAACACGGAGCAGTGTCGGCAGCAGGATTGCTCCTCATCCTGCCCCAGCTGGGGTCATGGGGTGCCAGCAGCGGGGACACCTCTCATCCTGCTCTGGCTGGGGTTAGGGGGTGCCCACACCATCGGTGCCTGCCTGTATGAAGATGCTGGCATTAGGTGGATCCAGACACTGATATGATGGCAATGTTTGGATCAGGAAAGCTCCCAGTGCTGAGGCAGGAGGGAAGGAAGGGGGAAATGCCTAGAGCTGCCCCTGATAGTGCTATTGTGAAGGGTAGTGTGAGGGGAAAAGCTTCAGAGAAAATATGAAGCATGCTCCATTGTGGAGCCTATAGGCCCAATAGCTTGGCCTGCAAATTCCTCTCCAGCAGCACACTTCTGATCTCTAGGGTCTCACGGTCAGACACACTCCACACCACAAACCTTTCTCTGCACAAGGAAGAAGAGGAGTAGGGCAGTGGGAGTGTGAAAGGTCCAGGGAGGTCCAGTTCTGTCCATGCTCCCCATGGAACCACAAGGCTCAGTCGACATGACTCGGTGTCAAAGAGGGGCAAGAGGTGATGGCCAAGTCCTGGGCCATCCCTGCTGCAGCGCAATGACACCGGCATTCCGGGGCCTGTCCTCTGTCCTGGGGCCAAGGGGCCGCAGCGGGACGGTGGGTACCCTCACACCAGCCCCTGGTCCTGGTTCTTGACGCTGCAGCTCCCCAAAGCCATCCCTCCATGCCCAAACCCCGCTGCGCCCGAGGGGGTTCCAAGTGGGGGGACCCCGGGGCTGGTGCTGTCCTATCACTGTCGTCGGTTCCCCCCCCACCCCCGAGAGCAGCGCGGGGCCGCAGAGGTGTGAGGCCTCGAGGGAGAATAGGTGGCCACCCCCCTCCCCGTTCCGTCGGGGCCGCCCCGTCCACCTCCCTGCGGCCAGGGTGCGGATGAACGCAGCCTCCTCCCACCGCACCTTCCCCCAGTGCCCCCCGCCCCCCCGGGGGATCAAGTTCACGCCCGACCCACTGATGGAGGGCCCAATGGGGCCGGGGTCCATTTCCATC
>VXAU01004698.1:203-98690 GCA_013399695.1 Formicarius rufipectus | reverse complement strand
CCCCCGCCCTGGGCCGGCCCCGCGACCCCCGGCCCCGCCGCCCTGCCCGGGCCTCCGTTCCCCGGCCCGGCCGGCCCTGCCTTCCCCGGCCCCCAGCTCTGCCCCGGCTCGCTGCAGCCGGGCTCCGGCGGCACCTCAGGGCTCGGCAGCAGCGGCAGCTCCAGCGGCGCCGCCAGCGAGGGCGGACACTCCAGCGACAGCGGCGAGGAGGTGAGACCCGACGGGACGGTGATGGGCGGGCTGCCATACCCCTTTCCTGCAGCCCGCATACGGCGTGTCCCGGCTTTCTTCCCCGCCCGGTGTCGCTGCCGGGACAGGGACTAGAGTCCCGACTCACCAAGACCCCGCAGGTGGCTCCTGTTTGGCCCCGCCGTCGGGTACCCCCGGGAGAAATCCTGGACCCGTGGCTATGGCTCATCCCGCCTGGGTGAGCCGCGGAGGAACCTCCTCAGTGAGGCTGGTTTGGGGTGAGAAAGTGGGGTTTGAGGGCTTTAGGGGAGCAGCCTTCCCTTTATTTTGTCGCCCCGGGTACGGGATACAGCGGGGCCGTCCCGCGTAGCGATGCCGACGGCCGGTTCCGGCGGGGTACTGGGGGCACCTCAGCGCGGTCGTCGGACAACTGGTGGACTCCTGGCAACCCTCCCGGTCGCCCTCGGCTGCGTCCCCGGCCGCTGCTCCCGGAGGTCCGTGGGCACCGACGGCTGCTGGGGCAGAGACAGCCCTAAGATGACGGCAGGGGGTCGGCAACAGTGGTTACTGACGCGCCTGAGTTTGTAGTTTGTTAGTTTTATAATATTTTTAAATGTTGGCATAATACGAGCCCGCTCCGGGGGCAGCAGCGGCGGCCGATGCCGGGGCTGCTCCGTGCGGGGTTTGGGTGTGTTTGCGCAGCCGGGCCGGGCCCGCGGGAGCTCCCACGGCACCGTGGGTGCGCGTCCCCGGGCCGCAGCCGGCCGCGCTGGGGAGGGGTTGGTCACGAGTGGTGTTTCCCGGCTGCGGAACGGTGAAGAATAATGCCCATTGGGAGGGACACTCGGATCTTCCCGATGCCGATGTACACCGGGAATTAAAAGCCACGGCTCGGCGATAGGAGGAGTGCGTAGGGAACACGACACTGTGATTAAAAAATGGAAATTGGGTAAAAGACTTGAAAATGCCACTGCAGTGGCTGAAGACTGCACGGCAGAAAGGTGGAAAGTGCCTAGGTGACCTCTCGACAGAAGGAAGGAGCCTGCTGGTGACAAAGAGAAGCTTGAGTCTCATGCATCTTTTGGATGCTTTAGCCCCTCGGTTCACGGGAGCCCTTTCCCTGCCCCGAACGCAGGCGGGTGAGCGGCTGGTGAGGCGCTGCCCCAGCGCGAGAGCCACGGGAAAGTGACCTACGCCGCGGGAGACCCGAATTATGGTGTCGTGTGGTGGGATGCGTGGGAGTGGGGGGCGAATCTGGGGCCGTCAGCCAGTGTGACCATCGGTGCCACCTCTGGTCAGGCCAGGAGCGTGCGAGGCAGCCGACAAAGGTGACTTTCCCAGGGCGTGATGAGACAGACCGGGAGGTCTGGGTGCTCATTGTGCCACCTCTGGCTGCTGCCACGCCAGCATGGGTTCATCCGGACAGCGTGCGTGGGCCGGTGGGGGTTCCTGTGTGGGGCAGGATGGTCGTGCTTCTTGGTACCCGAGCAGAGTTCTTCAGCCGGTGGCTGGGAAAAACGCCTCTGTAGCCCATGCCATCACCCATGGACCCCATCACATGAACCTGGTGGGTGTGTCGCTGCTGTCCCCGTTCCATGGGGACCTCGACAACACGGCAGACGTCGCTCTTGGGCAGACCCTGGGCGCGAGTCGTTCCCCTCTCAGTGTCTCTCTGCCCCTGTCAGGATGCGCCAACCTCTGGAGAGCTGGAGCAGTTCGCCAAGGACCTCAAGCACAAGCGCATCATGCTGGGCTTCACCCAGGCTGACGTGGGGCTGGCCCTGGGCACACTCTACGGTGAGGGACCGGGGCGGGTCGCGGGAGGGCCCTCGCCTCCCTCCACAGCTTGGGGGAAGGGAGAGGTTCGGCGGGGGGATGGTATTACCTGGGCCAATGGAGATTTCTGCTCCTTAACGACCTGCAAAGGAGCCGACAAGCACCGTCCTCGGGGCTCCCGGTGGGGGGTGGTCCCCAGCCCTACAATAGGTGAGCTCGAAGGGTTCGATAACAGGAAACTGGTTTAATAAAATAGCTACAGTTGCTTATTTTCAGGGATTTAAATCTCTGCTGAAACAGCAGGAAGAGTCTCTTCCTGGTCTCCTAGGGACAGGGGAGGCTTGGGGGTGGCAGATCCTTGGGGGAGTGCAGGTGGGGGGAGGTGCTCGGTGCATGACACTCTGCCCACCCTGCCCGCGCAGGGAAGATGTTCAGCCAGACTACCATCTGCCGCTTTGAAGCGCTCCAGCTCAGCTTCAAGAACATGTGCAAGCTGAAGCCGCTGCTGCAGCGCTGGCTCAACGAGGCGGAGAACACGGACAACATGCAAGAGGTGCGGGCCGGGGAGGGTGGGAGCTGAGGTACCTCACACCTGTGAGGCCTCAAGCTGCAAATTCTCCTGTTTCCAACGTGCTTTTGGGGAGGGAAGAGGGGAACAGAGGTGTCTTGTGCCACAGCAGCATCTCTCTGCAGGTCTTCAGTCTGGCTTGGCCGGAAATCACTGGGTATTGCCTTCTGCCAACCTGGGGGGGAGCCCAATTTCCCCACAGACACCTGGTGATTGTGGGGCCTCCCATTTTGGAGCAGACAGGTCCTACTGGAACCTGACATAGGCTAAATGTGCAGCTTGCTTCTCCCTGGGAAACCTGGTGGGGGATGGAGGAAGGGGTCTTCAGCCACTCCACACCAGCTGCTGGCAGGACTGGGAAACTGGAAATGGCCCCAGTCACAGTGGAGTGATGCTCAGTGGAGAGTCAAGAGTCACAGGGACACAGGCTGTCCCCAGAGCTCTGCAGCCAACCACACGTGTGCCAAGAACCTGGTGGAGACTCTTCACTGTGACCAGTGTGTCCCCTCTCTTGTTCCCAGATGTGCAATGCAGAGCAAGTACTGGCCCAAGCCCGGAAGAGAAAACGCAGGACCAGCATTGAGACCAATGTGAAGGGGACACTGGAGAGCTTCTTCCGCAAGTGCGTGAAGCCCAGTCCGCAGGAGATCTCTCAGATCGCTGAGGACCTCAACCTGGATAAAGACGTAGGTTGGGAACTTGGGAAAGGGTGGGTGCCCAAATGGCAGCAGCGCTGGAGCAAGGGCATCAGGCCAGTTTGATAACTTTGTCTCAGAGCAGAAGTGAAATAGGAACATGGAGATGTAAATAGCTGAGCTTTAACTCCGCCAGATAGTTGTGAGATATAGCTCATCAATATAAAATAAAACCCTTGGCACCAGAGAAAAGTTTTGTTCACAGATCAAATTTTTAAAACTGAAGAGGAACAAAAACAATTCCCGGACCCAACAATAACACCCTTCTCTGTTTGTGTATATGCTCAAAAATATATAAAAGTAGCCCTATGATACTAATTCATCTCTGAAATGGCTGATTTTTGCCCCCAAGAACCCATGTGGAAAGTGAAAACTTTTTTTCTTCGTCAGAAGTGGAAATGTACCAGAAGACCAACAAAACCCAAACTACTAACAATACCCACGTTCAAGTCACAAATGCATATTGGCTTCATCTGGTTATGCCACCAGTCTTTGGAAAGAAACCTTTTTTCAATTCATTATCTTCTTTCCTATTTAACATTTGCTGTCTCTCTCAGCTCTGGATGCAGTGGGGAAAATGGTCATGGCTGGAGTGTCAGAGCACAACCCAGGAAGGAGCTGTGGCAGGGAGGGGGCTGCACTGGCATGTTGCAGTGCTGTGGAGATGCTACCAGCAGAAGGGTTTCCTTGTCACCCACACAGCGCCTGGGGTCACCGTCTCACCCATCTCTGTCTCTCTTCCTGCAGGTGGTCCGGGTCTGGTTCTGCAACCGTCGTCAGAAAGGGAAACGGCTGTTGCTGCCCTACGGTAATGAGGCAGATGGGATGATGTACGACATGAACCAGCCCCTGGTGCCCCCCACCCTGCCCATCCCAGTGACATCCCAGGGCTACAGCCTGGCGCCCTCCCCTCCCGTCTACATGCCAACCTTCCACAAAGCCGAGATGTTCCCACAAGTGCTGCAGCCTGGGCTCTCCATGAGCAACAGTGGCCACTGAACCGGGGGCTGTGGAGTCACTGCAGGTGGTCTGACAGCCCCCTCTCTTTGCTCTGGGCTGGCACAGGCAAAGCCCTGCTTCTCCTTGTTGGGCTGCTGTGTGGGGCTTTTTAGGGTGCAAGGGGCTGGGAATCTGTCGCAGAGATGATATTCGCTCTCTGCAGTGCTCCCAGCCATTCCCAGTTATGTGAGCTTACTGGTCCCAGCAGCATTGGCCCCTCTCTGACCTCTCCTGGGTACAGCTGCTCCTGCACCCACTGAAGCCAAGTGACCCTGGGTCTCTGAGTGGAACCACCTGTGCTGAGATCCAGCCTAGCCACTCCCCTGGAAGACCCAGAAAAAAGTATTTTTTAGATTTTGGGGTGGGGGGAGGGGGGTGCTTTTATTATTTTTTAAAATGGTTTTTGGTTGTAGTTTTTAAAGGGCAAAAATTTTTGTAGTGATCTAGTTTCCCAGGTGCCTCCTCCCTGTCACCTAGAGCAGGGCTGGGGCCCTGATGGCTCTGCCCACCCTCCTGGGCAGCCAGGGTGAGCTGAGGGCTGGGGCAAGGGCTGGAGGTGAGCCCCTGCCATCCCTTGCCCAGTGGCACAGGAGAGCTTCACCCATCTCTGGGTCAGCTTGTGAGGCTTGTTGGGATCAGGGGGGTTCCTCCCCAGAGGTTGTGCCCAGCACAAGCTGGGCACTGGGGACTGAGGACTCTCAGTCCCCTGGGTCCTCCTCACTCTCCAGCTGCTGTCTCACTACCCCAGCCGGGCTGCCCAGAAGCCACCTTTCCCTGAGAGGTCTCAGCCCAGGGGGCCAACATCACCCTGTCTGTGCTGCTAGCACCCCATGCCTTCCAGCCTGCTGTAGTTATGATGATTTTTATATTTTTTGTTCTTAATCACATTCCTTCTGGCAGTGAAATAAATCTCAAGAGTTCTTTGGGGCAAGAATGAGTTAACCCTTTCCTTGCCTTCATTGCATCCTTTTTCCTGCAGCACAGCTGTGCAGATTTGGCTGCATGTGGGGACACAATGGTACTGGACCAAGGCCACCAAAAGATGATAGTTTGGCCCTAGAGGGGCACCAACTTGCCAGGGCTGTTCCTTACTTCAAAGCAGAGGGGGTCAAAAGTGAAGGGAGGGATCAGCTTCCAACCTATTTAAACTGCTGGTTTGCTGGGAAAGCGGAAGCAGTGGGATCTCATTTGCAGGCTGCCTCAGCAGCAGCCATGGACAGGGAAGGACTGTGATGGATGTAGAAGGTAGGTAGGGAAGAGGTCTGGGAAGCTGGATCTGTCCTCATCTGTGGGGCTGCTGGTGTGACACTGATGGGCAAAGGATGGATGCTCCCATATGTGTGATCCAGCTGAGGCAGCCTTGTGGTGGGGTGATGGCCACCCATCCAGGCAGGTCCAGTGGGCATGGGGAGCTGAGCTAGTGGTGGGATCATGGGGTTGGGGGATGGAGGACACATATCTGGAGGATGACTCTTCACTGTTCCTCACCATGGTTTCAGCAGCTGGTTTGCCTCCAGACCTTTCCCTAAGCAGAATGAAATTCCCAACTAAGCCTGTAGGGAAGCTTCAGGAAAGTCCCATTGGCAGCTCTGCAACTGGTAGTTGCAGTTTGCTCTGTGGAGCTGCCTGGAGTGGGGACACTTCAGGCAATTGCTCACAGAGCACGTTGGGTCTCTGCTGGGCTGGGTGCCAGCCCTGTAGGGCAGGACCCCCTTGGCACACTGCGTCCCTGCTGCTTCCCTAGGGTCAGGTCCCTGCCTGCAGGGTGGGGGCACAGCCACACTAGAAACTGCCCCTGTCACAGCTGTGCTCTTGAAAGTTGTGGGAGGCTGGTGGGGTCAGGAGCAGAAAGCTGAGAAGAATGTCACCTCTCTGAGGTTTGCTTCTCTCTGCATTTCCACCATCTGATTTTCTGCTTCTAGTCAGGCAGGAGCCCGTCCTCCAGGGAATCCCCATATCCCACTACTATGGCACCCTCCCTACGGGCACCCAGCACCTGTCTGTGGGCACCCACAACCCCTCCTGCTCCACTTCTGGTTGACCCAGAAAATGAAGCGGAAATCAAAAGCCACAAAAGTCAGATGAGCGGGGCATGCCCATCCAACTGCCACCCAAAACAAGGGCTGGGCCAGAACAGGGATGTCCCTTCTGCCAAGAGGTACCCTGGGTCCTACTGGGTGCCCAGCAGCTCACGGGATGGCAGGGGTGAAGTGCGGCTTCTGAGCTGCAGGAAGGAAAACGTGGAAACCTGTGACAAGCAGTTGTTCATGTCGGTGGTGTTGATGACACTGAGCAGGGGGGCATGGAGCCAAGGCGTGGGTGGAGCAGTTGTGTGTCACGCCCTGGTCCTGTCACTCAACCCCGGCACTGATCCCAGATGGGTGCCTGTGTTGGGGAGGGCTCTCTGTACAGGGCGTCCATAGTGCATGGTGCCCATGGTGCAGGATGCCTGTGGTGCAATGTCTGTGTCCACAGGGTAATGATGGGACAGGCTTTGCTCCAGGCTTGTGCAAGGCTCTGGAGGCCACCAGCTCCCTGGCTTCCTGTCATAGCAGCGGGGAATGACAAACCACAGCACCCCTCTGCCTGGCTGACTGAGTTTTCCCTGAGAGCATCCACCGCCTTGCAGCCCCTCACTGGCACAGTGACACCCACAACTCGAGGGGCATGGAGGGGATGGCTGCTGCTGGGAAGTGGGGGAGCAGAGGCTGTGCTCCCTCCTGGCTGTGGGGTGCTAGGCCCCTCTGGACTGCCTGAGGATGGCTCCTCCATCTCAGCCTCAAATGTCACCATGGGGCCTCTGCCACCAGGGCTTTGGCACCCAGCAAATGGTGCTGGGGAAACACTGAGGATCATGGGGGAAGATGAGGACCCATGAGCCACCCAGCAGCCCCCTGCCCTGTCCACACCTTGCACCACAGGGACAATCTTGGCAGCAATGTACCATTTATTTCAAAAGCACCCTCTGGACCTGCCAGCACCCTGGCAAGGTGGTCAGTGTTGGGTCAGGGGGGTTAGTCCCATTTTGCAAGAAATAAAGTCATGGGGAGTTGCTCAAGGTCCCAGTGTGGCAACTCTCAGGATTGGGAGGAGGGTGGTGGCTCCCATCCCTCCCTGCCCCACATCCTGGTCTGCAGGTGGGTGCCCCATACACCTCCCACCCCTGTATCCTCTGCCCAGATTCATCACAATGGTCCTGGTACACACTAGGAGTTGAACCAGCTCTGCAGGTTGGGATAGAGGTGGCCACGGGGCAGGTGGGGGTAGGCGGTGCAGATGGTGCAGATCCGTTCCCTCCAGTCAGTGTAGAGCTTCACACTGAACCTCCTCTGCCAGGCAAAGAACTGGTGGTAGCGACTGGAATTCATGGTCTTCAGGAAGGTGGCCAGCTCCTCCAGGGAGCCAAAGTCATCAACATGGATGAAGGAATCTGCAGGAACAAACTGCTCATAGTTGGACCGAGGTGGCCCCAGCACCACAGGCACAGTGCCAGCCAACAGAGAGTTCCTCCAGAGCTTCTCTGTAATGTAGTCTCGGTGGATGGAGTTCTCAAAGGCCAGGTAGAACCTGGACTTGGATGTCGTTGGCAAGAGGCAGTCCTTGCAGAGGGGCTTCTTGTTTGCTCTCCCGTATATATTCACATGGAGGTACCTGGAGAGGTTTTTGTAGACTTCAGCTCTTTTCTGAGTCCTGTGGTAGTTGCTGATAACCCAGGATACCAAGTTGGTCTTTGCAGGAATGTTCATAGTGGCTGACTGGTTGGGCACAAGTTTGCCATAGGGAATAAAGATATCTGAGTCCTTTCTGTAGGTCATCACCCAGTTGAAGGTCTGGTTCCATCCCTCTAGAGCTCTGCTGTTGGAGGGGGACTCCAGGGAGACCCATACCCAGTTCTGCCCGGGTGGCCTCTCCTTGGGCAGCCTGTCCTGGCCAGGATGAAGCCTGGCATGGGGGAACACCACCACGTCGGCCTGGTGCAGGAACTGCCTCTCTGTGGTGAGCTGGCACCCTGTGATGCTGTACAGCTCACGGCACACATCCCCACTGACATTGGGGACCTGTTTAGAGGGCCATTCCCACACCAGCACCACCAGTGGCTCCATGTGTTTGGAGTCTTCTCTGGAGCCCTTGGAGGAGTTGAGGAAGCACCTCAGGTTCCAGAGGGTGGTTACAAACACTCCAGCAGTGACCAAGGCCTTCACACCAGGTCGGCCCCACGGTGACCATAGCAGTGGTAATGCCCAGGCCATACTGGAAGGCTGGCTGTCACCTCCTTGGGTGACAGAGTTGACACCTGGGAGAGAGAAGTGACCATCAAGGGCCATCAGCTCAGCTAGCTGGGGGTAAAGGGGTGGTGGGTAGGTGCTGGGGTTGGAGGGGCCAGAGAAGGGGCTTCTCCATGAAACCTGGGCCTCAGTGTCACTCCTGGACCCTCTGCTCCCCGTGCCACAGGGTTACCCATGCTGGTCTTTGTTCACGCTTCCATTGTCCCTGGTGTCTCCATCTCTGGGGGTGCACAGATGCTGCCAGAAGGTGCAGAGCTGATGGGAAGCAGCCACCAGTGCCCCTTGCCCAACCTACCTGGCCCCACTGCCCATCATGAGTGGTCTTTGATGCTTGCTTTGTGTCTCAGTTTCCTTACCTGACTCACAGCCATGGCCCCACTCCTCATTTCTTATTTTGTCCAGAATAGGTCAATCCTGATACACAGCCAGCCTTGCTGCATCTGTGCACCAAAGGATGAGAAGGAACATCCCATTCCCACCTAAATAACCCCACAGTGAGGCTCCAGCTGGAAAATGAGGTGTTCCTGGGACTGACTGTGAAGTCTGAAATTCCATTCAGGGCCAGACTGAAGTGTCCTGCCCAAGAAGTGCTCCCTTATCCCAGCATTCTCCTGCAACAATGACAAGGCAATCCCCAGGCCCGAGGTGCCCTCCCCAGGTCAGGGTGCTGACCCCAGCCCACAAGGACTTGGGGAGCTCCAGCAGGCTGGGAGGTCATAGCCTCAGTACTCCAAACACTCAAATTTTATATTCAGGATGTCACAGACGGTCAGTGCTCCACTGTGCAGGCATGGAGGGCAGAAAGGGCAGTGTGGGCAGGGAGGGTAGGACAGCACTTGGGGCTGCCACTGAAGTGGCTCAGCCCACAGGCACATGAGCCCCCCAGCTCATGTGGGATACTCGCTGCTACAGTGCCTACCTGCCTGACTCATGCCTCTGCCAACAGTGCTGGGGTTTAACCAGCAGCACTGCTGGGAACTGAGCAGTGGTGGAGGCGGCAAGGAGGATGCTTGGCTGGGCTGGGGACCAGCCACCAGCTCGAGCTCCATCTGGAGTGCCAGTCCCAGGGCAGGGCTCAATGCCTGCAGGTCACCCGTGGCATTTAGCAGCAAAGGTAGTTTCTCCTTTGTGGAAACCTCTGGAAACACACGGACAACCTGCACCCTGCTGCCAGCTGGGGCTGGGCCCGTTCCTCCAGAACTGGAGTCTCCTGGAAAGCAGTGCCCTACTTTCCCACCCACCCCAGCACTGCAACTTGGCTGTGAAAAATCCGTTCCCTGCCTTGGCCCGCTCCATCTGTCCTGCTAAAATGTACTAGCTAAGTTTAGGTTCCAGATAAAGCTGGCACAGGAAGCAGAGAGTGCTGGGATAGCTTTGCTGGTTCCCTGTACCACACACTGGTGCTGTGGGTCCCTTTCTCTGGCAGTAGGGATGCTGCCCCCACTTTGGGGATGATGCAGAAGGGAACCTCCTGCTACTGCAGTGCCAGGAGCTGTCCCATTTCTTAGCCTCTCTTCCCTTGGTGGTCAGTGATGCTGAGCTCAGACTTACCGGGATGGAGGTGTGAAAGATGCCAACGTCTGCCTGGATGCTGCTGCACTGGGCTGGAGCGCTCAAGGGCTTCCTCTTTTCTGTGGTTTTTGCCTTGTCCCAGCCCCACGGCGGGTCCTTCCTCCCCCATGCGGCAGCTGGCACAGCCTTCTCAGCACTTCCCCTGTGCCACCCCAGGGGCTGGTGAATGCCCACAGCCGGGTGGGGCCCCTATGGCCAAGTGGGTACCTTGTGGCCCGAGTGTGTGCCCCATGGCTGGGTGGGTACCCCATGATTGGATGTGTGCCCCATGGCTGGGTGGGTAACCTCTGGCTGAGGGGGTGCCCCATGGTGGATGCATGCCCCAGAGCAAGCTGGGCTCCCTGTGGCTGAATGGGCACCCCATGACTGTGTGAATGTTCTGTGGCTGAGTGGGTGCTGCATAACTGAGCATGTGCCCCATAGATGTGTGGGTGCCCCATGGCTGGGTAGGTGCCCTCAGCTTCAACTAAGTGCCACCCATCTGGCACACACAGCCTGATGGCAAACAGGATACAATCTGACTCCAGCTCTCACTGACTCATCCCGAAACTGTCAACTAACACAGCCCCAGAAGCCCCACAGTGCTGCTGAGCCCTGGGCACTGCCCTGCCCAGGATGTTTCCTGCCAAAAGGGGAAGTGGGCACGTGTGAGCCTCAGCAGTGCATGCACGACCTGGCTCCTGGCTCCTGGCACCGATTCTGCCCTGCTCCTAGCCTGGCTCAGTTGCGTTCTTTGTTGATTTTGTTGTCCAGGACCTAAGACTCCATGAAAGCTCTGATAGGCAAAATGAAATGGGAAAACTGAGTCAGGGTCATGGAGGGGAGCACTGAGGTGTGCAGCACTGTTCTTGAAGCTGGCAGGGGTATGCCCTATGCCCTGGAGCACACAGTGCTGAGAACAAGACCCCAGATGGGACTTCCCTGGAGGTTCTTGGGCTGCTCCAGTGCCCCTGAGGCCTGCACCTTCACACCTGCCAACTGCCAGGTCCTTGGGATCCCTGTTGGGTGTGGTGCCATGTTACCATGTCAGGGTGTACTGTGGCTCTGTGGTTTCAGTGCCACCCCAGGAGCCCTCAGAGGCCAACTGCAGCCCCAAGGCAGGGTGTTCCTTCCTCCACGACCATTTCCCCAGCTTCCTGTCATCTTTTCTCACTCTCTTTCTGCCTTTGCACTGCATGATTGTGGAAAGATTGTGGGCACCGCTCCCAGCCTGACCTGCCCCGGCCTTTTCAGCCATGGGCAGCAGTCTCTGCCTAGCCAAAACATTCAGCATCATCCTGCTGCTGTCCCATATCTTGAGGGCCCAGGGCCACACCGGCTGGGGTCATTCCCCTCCACGGACAGCACTGGGGATAGAATTTCCATGGGGGATTCAGGATGTTTGGTGGAGCAAGAGTCAGTTGGCACTTGTAGCTGTCACCCATAGGTGCTTGCCACAGAGATAATGCCCAGGAGGACTTTCAACCAGTGGGTCTAGACACCCTGACCCTGTTGCCCAGGGAACATGGCTCTGAGTCAGGCTAGGAACCAGGACCAGCACTGCCAGGGTGGGCTGGAAAGAGATCAGGGCCAGGGCCCAGGCCATGGGACCACTGGGGAGCATCAGATGGCACTAGCACAGAGCAGGAAGCTGTGGGTGGGTACCACCATCTGCAGATGATCACATAGATGACCACTCTCCTCACATAGTGAGGAGTTTGGCCACGCCAAAAGGAAGTCCCCTGAGAGGTGCTCAGGGCTCCATGTCCCTAAGGCTTCAGACCCCGGGTCCATAGAAGATACTGTCCCCAGGGCTGTGCTGCCCCATAATACACTGCTGTGTCTATCTCTTGTTGACCCCACAGAGAGTTCCATGGTCGTGCCAAGCACAAAAGAGAAATTCCTCAAGACCCATGCAAGGGTAGCAGGAGGGAGGGAGGAGGAGACCCAGGTCAGGGTTTTGATCTACGTGTGAAGCCCCTCACTGCACGCCTCCAGGCTGAGGACCCACTCTGCTGCCGGAGAGGTATTTTGAGGTGCTTCTTCTGTGGGATGGGGACAACCCATATGCAATTCCTTGCGGGGAGCCAAAGGTGATAGCTTCTCTCCTTCCCCAGGGACCCAGGAGAAGCCCAGCTGCTCTCAATTCTGAGCAGCTCTGCCCATACCCCTGCCCACACCTCTGCTGCATGCCTCCCAAACTAGCCACCCTCCCCAGGGCACAGAGCTGGGCACACACTACCTTTTCACCACTGCATCACCAAGCATGCCTTATTCTCCAGCACCTCAAGCACAGTGTTTCACCCAGAAGTTTGGGGAATAATGGTGCTTTATGTTGGACAACAGGAGATTTTGTTAGTGCCAGGCAGCTGGCAAAGGGCCTTTCCTGAGCACAGGGCACCCTTGACAGCACCACAGGGTTTGGAGTAGCCAGGGGGGGATTCACCACTCCCAGCTGAACTTTGCCAAGGAAGCCGCATGGAAGGGAGATAGATGGTTACAGAGAGTTGGAAGGAAGGAGAGGAGGCTGCAGAGAGCAAGGGAGAGGGAGTGAGAGGTGGGAAGTGGAGAGAACCATAAGGATGGGAAGAGGGAGAGAGGGAGGTAAAGAAGGATGGAGGGATGTATGGAAGCAAGGATAGATAGATAGATAGATAGATAGATAGATAGATAGATAGATAGATAGATAGATAGATAGAAGGAAGGGTGGATGGGAGGAAGGAAGAGAACTAGCCTGGTTCAGTGCTTACTGCTGCTTGCTGCTGATGGCATCCTTCCCAGCCCTGAGGTCAGAGCTGGTAGTGAACAGCTGTGGCAGCAGGTTGTTTCCTTCAAAAACACCCGTGGATGCCCCAGCACATGCCCCTGGAAGGGGTCAGGCAGGAGCAGGGTGGGCAACAGCCAGGAGCAGGAACAACAGTGGCAGCCTGGCCGCAGACCCCACAGCCACAGGGCCAGTCCGTCCTGTGCGGGGGCAGCACGAGGGGCAGAGGCGCAGGGATAACCTATGTCTGACTGCGGGGAGCGGGGGCGGCCCGGGGCCACCGAGGGCTCCCTGGGGCAACAGCCCCGCCGCCTGGGGGCTGCGGCTGCGGGGAGAAGNGGCGGGCAGAGGCGGCGGCCGGGCGGGCATGGCTGTGGGCAGCGGGTGACCGCGGAGCCGAGCGCGGCGCGGTCCCGCGACGGGGCCGACCCGGCCATGGGGTTCCTGCATCAGCTCCATCTCCTGCTCTGGAAGAACGTGACGCTGAAGCGGCGCAGCCCGGTGAGCGGGGGCGGGGGGCTCTGCAGCTCCGGCGGGCGAGGCCAGGCCCTGCGGGGGGTGGTGCCGGGGACTGCCCGGAGCGTTCCCCCACCCTCCGGCCCGGCGGTGTCCGCTCGCCTGGGGCAGTCCCTACGCCGATCCCCGGAGCGTCGGGAGCGCCTGGGCCGCCACCGCAGCCTCGGGCCCGGCGCGCCCGCCGTGCGGCGACTGCGGCTCGGGCTGCTCCGCCCCGCTCCCATCCCGTGTCCGTGGGACCACCCGGGGCTGGGGGCCGCAGGAGGAGCCCCAGGACGGAGTTTGGATGTCGGCCCCCCGGGTGGGATCCCTCCCCCGGCCCCCATACCCGACGGCTGTAAATAGATTCCCCACCCAGATGTGGGTCGGAGCCGCCTCTCTGGAGAAGAGCTCTGGCTGAAGAAGAGCTGCGCGTCGTGGGGCTGGGGGTTGGGGGACTGATGTGTGTCTCTCCCAGGGAGGGCTGAAGGGGCGAGGGGGCCCCGGCCGTGCTGAAGCCGCTGTCGCACTGCCGTGGACTCCCTGCGCGGGGTGACCCTGCAGCCCCCCGCGGCAGCGCCGGGGCCGGGGCCGCGGGCAGGGGGAGCTGGTTATTTTTAGTGGGTGGGGGAGGGAAGCGAGCTGCTGCTCCCAGGCTGGCATCTCCTCTTCCCCTCCCAAATATCCCGCAGGCCCAATCCTGATCTCCCTCACCGGCAGCCTCCAGCACCAGGCCTCCTGTGTCCCGGTGGCCAAAGCTATAGAGACCCCCGGGACAGGAGCAGGGCCCGGCCTGGCACTACAGGCAGGTTCCCCTGCACGGGCAGCCCCGGTGCCCCCAAAATGGGTGAGGGGGATGATGCTCTTTGGCTGCGTCATCGCCTCTCACCCTGAGCAGAGCTACGTGGCCACGATGGAAGGCTGCCCCAGACCCCTGCTCTCGAGGGCGAGCAGGCTGGCATAGCTGGGCCCTGGCATGTGCTGGCTAACCTGGCCCTGGTTGCCATGTCCATTGGGTTACAGACTGGGAATGCACACAGCTTTTGGGGACCTTTTTGTCCATGATGCTCCCCAGCCTTGTGGGCAGCATGAGGGTGCAGTGCAGGAAGCTGTGGTAGGAGGATGAGGAGCCCAGGCCCTGTCACCCCCAGGTGTATGGACTGTCACTGGAATGCCACTGCTGCAGACAGAGTGACAGGAGCAGCCCCTCCTTGCCCACCTAGTGATGCCATGAGGGGGTGGGGTATGCAGGGGACCAGCCATGTGCTAGGGTGAGAGCTGCCCCCAATGCTACAGGTGCTCATGGATGGATTTGGTGCAGCCCCTGGAACAGCTATGCCCTGTGCATGTCACCTCCTTCCTCTTGCTTCTGCTACATGTGAATCCCAGAGTGACGTCGTGTCCCCGGTCGGTGCAGGGGCCATCATCCAGCTCGATCCTGGGGTAGCTCTGCCCTCTCTGAGCAGCCCTGAGCCGAGCTGCCAGCACTGGGTGGTCAGGGCAGAGCCAGGCCCTGTGGCAGAGCTTGGTGGCAGCTGTGCCTGATGCTCAGAAGTGGGTTCCCCAGCACAGATCTGCCCTCACACTGACCAGAGATGGGTGTTTCACTGAGGGAAACCAGCTCTGTATCCCACTAGGGTGATCTTAATGCAGCAGCCAGAAGTGGGGGCTGGGAGGAGGGAAGGGGGAGTGCACAAGCCCCCTCTCCTGCTGGGCGTTTGCCCCGGCAGAGTGGAGTTGGGGATTGCTGGGCTTTTTCTAGCCTCACAGAGGGAATGTGTTGTGTGCCAGCAGCAGCCCATTGGCACAGCCTAGTGCTGCCCAGGGGTTTGTGTCTTGGCACCAAACACTTCCCTCCTGGCAGCATGCAGAGCAGCGGCCCTGGTGTGGTGGGCTAGGGTGGGAAGCAGACACCCCATGTTTGGCTGAGGACTCTGGGCTGGGGCTCAAGAACTGGAACAGTTCCCTGCACTGCCTATGAGTGCTGGTGGCCCAGGGGGAATCCCCATTGTCCCTGGCACAAGGGGCTGTTTAGGAGCAGGATTGCAGTAAGGTGCAGCCATGGTTTTAGGACAGACTTTGCAGGTACTTGGTGAGGGCTTGCCGGGCAGCTTGCAGATGCAGTGGTGGTGAGTGCAGGGAGACCTGCAGCATGGCCAGGTGCTGTGCTGTAAGATCTCTGTAAGGTCTTGTACCCAGCCTGTGGGAGCTTTGGGCCTTGCCTGGTGTGGCTGAGCTGTTCGGGGCACTGCTGTGGAGTTTAACACCGATTTTGTTCTTCTCAGAGTAGAAATTCAGGCAGAAGCCCTGGGGTAATGGAGATCTGAGCAGAACAGCATCAGCAGTTCTTGATGGAAGGAAGTCAGGGCTGTGGAGTCCCCCAGGATGCCAGTGGCAGCCCTAGCAAGTATTGACTGGGCATTGGTTCTGCTGGAACAGGAATGTGTTAATGGATGGGCTCTCCCATGACTTTGGTATCTGGTTTAAACCTACCTTGGATATGAAATTACCAGGTGCTCTCTCAAAAGTCACCAGAGGCTCAATTCAGAATGTTCCCCCACCTGTCCTCTGCCTGCTCTCTGTGCCCATTCATTTGGGATGGGCAAGCAGCTGCAGCTGGAGCTGCCAGTGATGGAAATGTGCTGCTGCATTTGCTTGGTCCTCAGGAAGCACTGGCAGGTGGGGGCTCTCTGGAGGAAAGACGAGTGGGAGCTGAGGTTCTGGGTGCTGCTTTGATGCTGCAGCGTGTTGGTAGGGCTCCCTGTGGCATGGACTGTGAAGTGGGGGGGATGCAGGGAGAGTCAGGCAGCAGTATGGCTGCTGTGGCCTGGTCAGGATCTGTGCCTTCTGCTCCTTGGCCCAGAGCTGAAAAGCTCTCTCCACACAGATGAGCTAGCCTGGAAGTTCTGTCCATTTACCTGGCTGGTGCTAGTGGAGCTGGGGAATATTGATGCGTCCAGGTAAAGAAAGACTGAAACTTGGGATGCTGGGACACTGTAACAGTGCCTCTGCTGGGGTGCAGCATCCCTAGGGGACAGTGCACCATGTGCCCGTGGCACTGCCAACTCAAGCTGCTAGGGCTGGGAAGGGTGTGGTGCCAGATCCTGCAGCAGGATTTGATCAGGCACTTCCCTGACTTCTGGATGCTCTTTGCCCCCTGACTGTTTGCGACAGGCATGGTGAGGGGAAACAGGATTGGCAGGAACGTGCTGTCCCTGTCAGTCAGTCCCTGCTGGCTGGGCGGCCAGGGGGCACCTGTTGCAGTGCACCTTCCTCTACATTGTGTCTGCTGGCATGATGCTGTGCTCAGGCCAGGCATCTTGTGCTGGTGGGAGGGGAGCCGTGTCCCAGTGCCATGTGTCCCTTCAGCCCAGCACACTGGTGCCTGGCTGACATGGAGAGAACTGTGGTGGGTGATCCACGGGCTCACAGATTACGAGAGGTGTTGGCAAACCCCAGCAGAGATTTCCTGCTCCTCCAGCTTCCTCAAGGCAGGACCCCAGGCTGCTATCCCAGGGCTGCTGGCAGGGTGTGAGAGGTGGGAATGTGCCCATGCTGGAGTCAGGGGGCAGTGGGAAAGGAGGTGATGGACACAACTGGCAGTGACCAAAGGGATGACCAGAGGCCGAAGTGAAGGTTTCCAGGCCTTAGTGGGTGAGGAGTTGGCAGCCCCTGGGCCTGTCCTTGTCTTTCCCCATGGGGCAGGTGACCTCAGGGAGTCCTGTTGGTATACTGCTGGGTGGTGACCATCAGTGGGTGTCCAATGATGAGGTTCCCCCTGGAATCAGGGGGCTTCACATAGCCTGGTGGATCTGCCTGGCTGGGGGGGCCAGGCTGGCTCCCCCTCCAGTGATCATGACTTCACCTGTCTGTGCATCCTGGCTGTGGGCAGAAGTGGGTATTTAATGTGCTTAAAGTCTGGAGCAATCAAGAAGTTTAAGGTATTTCCTCTGCCAGCCTTAAAATACTGTTGGAAAATTTGGCTCCTGCAGGAGCTGAGCCCCATCCTTTGGGGTTCCTGGAGTCTGGCACTGCAAGCAGTACTGGCATGGGCAGAGAGCAGGCAGCAGTTTCTTCCTACTGGGAGGAATGCAGGCAGACTCTGCCCTGGCAGACCTCTGTCCTCTGGTGGATATGTGGGGCTTTTGCATGCTGAGCTCACCCCAGACTGTGTGTGGTGCTGCTTCACCTGTGTCAGGCCAATAAACCCCATCGCAGGTGCCAGGAGAGGGGGTCTGGCGTGACAGGTTTGGGATGCAGGAGCTGCAAGCTTGAAGGTGGGGTTACCCAGGCACTGGCTGCCCATCTGCTATACTGTGCTGACTGGAGGCTATGGTTGTGACATTGCTGGGAGTGGGCAGAAGAGAATTGAGCAGAATTTTGGGTGGCAGTAATGGACCAGAGAGCTGTCTCTGCCTGGGCTGGATGGCCCTACAAGGTTTGCCCACTGGGCCAGTGGGATGTGAGTGCTGCCACATTCTGGGGACACCTGTGGAGTTGTCCATGATCCAGCACTCACATGCGTGCTGACTCTGGCTCCAGCACATATCCGAGCTGACCTGGTTCTGGCCAGAGGGTGGACATGGTGACACCATTGTCCCACGCTGGGCTCTTTGTTCTTCCCCTGCCCTGGGGTGCTTGTCTGGCCTTTTAAACTGGCTGTGTGGGAGCTGTGTATCCTTGTGGGCACTGCTGCCTTGGCCTTGGCCTCCCTGTAGCCCCTCGCTCCCATCTGACAGCATGGCAGAGGATGGTTGCATGTATTGAGCTGCTGTCCTGGTGCTCAGGGAGAGATGTGTCCCCCGGCCAGGGGCCAGCACCCTGCTGTGGCACCCACTCAGCTCTGCCTTCCTGCCAGGGGCAGGGCTGAACGTGGAACTCAGCCGGCACAGGTTATCCCACTGTCCCTAGAGTGGCAGGTGGACACCTAGCACTTGTGCAAACCCAGACAGCACTCATGGCCTCATCCTGCTCACTTCCAAGCAGACTGAGGTGAACATGTACCAGGGGAGGAGGATGGTGAATGCCACCATCCAGAATTGCCCACAGCCACTGTCACCTGGACACCAAGGCCCCTGGGACCGGCATCCTATCCTGGGCCCTGCACGCGTGTCCTTGCCAAGAGAGGAGGGAGGCAGGGGTCAGATGAGAGGGCAAGGTACACAGATTGGTGCAGGCCATGGCCAGCTACTGGCTGGCGTTGGTGCCTCTCCTCTCCCCAACCCTACCTGCTGGGAACCATTTTCTTCCCAGTTGCCTGCGACGGACTAAAGATACAGGCTCAGATTTTGTCAGGTAAAAAGCAAATGGCAAAAGGCCTTTATTAACTACAAACTTATCTTTTGTACTGTTTTTCTACTCTCCACGCGCATCTGTGCTACATCTCATTGACTCGGTGTTCTTGTCCACGAGTCTTAGTCCATTTTCTGATAGGTGTTCAGCATCCTTCCTCATGCTGTTAAGTCTCAAAACACATCTTATTATTCACAGTTATTTTTCTGCTTCTTCTGCTTTCCCAGGGCTGGCACAAGGCCACAGGTGTATTTTTTCTGCTTTCCCATGCCTACAGCTACATCCTCTCAAGGCCGCTCGCAGCCCAACCATCCTCCACAGCCACCTTCATCCTGACCTCTCCCTACTTCCTTGCTTCCTCACACAATCCCAAAATGTCCCCCAGTGTCCTACACCTGTGGGCAGGGATGCCACCATCCCCAGGCTGTGCTGGCGTTGGGTGTCCCTGCTGCATGCCTCTCCTGGGGACTGAGGCTCCCTTAGGGCCCTGCTGTGTGCTGGTGCCTCTGTCCCACTGTGGGTGTGTGGCAGCTCTGGCCTTGTCACCCCTGGGGACCAGGGGGGCAGGATCAGACCCAGAGGTGCTGCCTGGGGAGTGCCCCTCTTCTGCCATGTCTGCTCATCACCCTGTCGCTCTGGGCACTAAAGGTGGGGGACTGCCTGCCCTGGCACTGGAGTATGTGGGGACAAGGGACATCTCTGAGGATGGCGATGAGCAAAAGGTCAATAACCCCAAAAAAAAATAAATTAACAACAAGCCGGTTCCTGCCGTTACCACCAAGGACAGTCCTCATGCGAGCCTGGTACAGCCCAGCATGAGTGTGGGGGGATGGGTCCCCTGGTGCCTGGGCACAGAAGACCCATTGTGTGCCTGGTAAACAGGCAGGGGGTGGGGGCAGGCAGCCAGGAGGACAAAACAAGGGCCACTCAACAGCAGTGTGGATCAGAGTGCCCTGTTACCCCACCTTGTACAGGAACAGTGATGCCAGGAACTGTCCCTGGGACTGGTGGTACCAAAAAGATGGGAATCCTCTGGCACTGCTCCTGGGTCATCCTCCAGCCCCTCTTCCTCTAGTCTCCACCTCCCCCAGAATCGGGAGTACTGAGGTGGTGAGAGCAGCATGATGGGGAACACCCATCCATGCAGTCATGCTCATCCCCCAGCAGCAGCACTGTGGCTATGTGCCAGCAGGGACCCAGGTGTGAAGGATCCCTCTGCTTACCACTGTTTGGGGCTGCTCTGACTCTTTGTTGACAGTGTTGGGAGCCCCTGGGTGAGCCAGCATGGAGGTGATATTGGAGACAGAAGAGCCTGACCCTGTCACATGTTGCCAACTACATCCTTCCAGGCAGCTTCTGCCATGTTAAAGCCCATTCTGCCCCCCTCACTGACTTGGCCCTTGGCACTGGGTCACTGGTGGGAGCCCAGTGGAGGTGTGGGTGCTATAGTGAGCACCCTCCCAACAGTGGAGCTGGGCCCTACTTTTCCATCCCCATGGTGGCAGCAAGTTTCAGGGTCTCAGCACCCGCCTTGGGTCTGATCTGGCCCTGGAGAGAGCCGAAGCTGGCTCACCTCACACTGTCTCAGTGTCCCCACCTACAGTAATTTCCCCACACTGGGCAGTGGGGCTGTGATGTTCCCAGGCACTCCTAGTGCAAAGTGGCAGCAGCTGCACTGGCAACATGCCAGGTGCCCACTCCTGCTGGAGAATGAAGGCTCTGATGCCCATCCCCAGGGCCTCTGGGCATGGAGCCCAGCCTGGGCTTCCTGAACCACTGTAGCCAGGGATTCCTGTGGATCTGCTTTGACTTACCATATGCCAACCAGGGGAAATCCTGTGCAGCTGGAGCCTTTTATGAGGGTGCCAGGGCACCCCAGTTGCACCTGGAGCTGGTGCCTGAAGGTCTGCCCCCTGCTATGGGCCTCACCTATGGGACCAGGTGGAACCCAGCCGTGGCTAGGTGGCAGGGGGATATCATGCCAGGCAGCTCCAGGCTGTGAGGGCACAGGCTGTTCAGGACTTGGGATCCTCTCCCTGGGCAGCCCTAGCTGCAGTAGCCCCTTGGGGCTGGGCTTGAGCCCCAGCACACTGTTTGCACTGCTGGTGAAGGGATCTATCCCTCGGTGCACCATCCTGTCCTGTGGTGCTCCAGGCAGGATGGAGGAGGCAGGGTGCAGGCAGGAGATCAAGGGGTGCCCAGGAACCTATTTGCCTCTGGCCGAGCTGTGACAGTGCCACCAGCTACCTGCAGTATGTGGGCCCAGTGCCACACTGCCCAGGATATGGGAACCCCTCTCCTGCCCACCCTTCTCCCTGGTACCTGAATTCTGTCCCTAAGTGTCATGATCCCTCTGCTCTGTGTCATCCCTAGTGGGTGCTGGCCTTTGAGATCTTCATCCCTCTGGTGCTATTCTTCATCCTCCTGGGGCTGCGACAGAAGAAGCCAACTATTCCTGTGAAGGAAGGTGAGTGCCAGTGAGGCAATGCCTGAGGTACTCCTACACTTGGGGGCATCCTGAAGCTCTGGGGAAGTGCTCCAGCCCCCTGGTGACAGCCTGGGGACAGGGGGAGGACCCAGAGATGCCTTTTGGGGGCCATAGCACTGGGCAGGGGCTGCAGCCAAGGGCTGGTAGGGCAGACATGGCAGGTGCTAGTGGCAGAGTCTGTCCCAGCCTGGGAGGCTCTGCTGTGGCTGCCATCAGCAGGGAAGTTTTGTTGGGGGAAGGGTGAGCTGGATGATGCTGGGACAATCATCTTTCCCCCAACTATTTGAAGAGCAGCCAGAGTCATTCTGGGAAGAGCTCCCCAGCAGCAGGGCTACAGTCCTGGGGGAAGCCTTGTGCCTGGGGAGCTCAGGGGCCTGGCAGGGTGACAGATTGATGGGACTGGAGCTGGGGACTTCTGGAAATGTCCTGAAGCTCTGGCCAGGCCTCTGGGCTCCAGTGCCTGTGAGCTGTGCTGTTGGGAGGAGGTGGCAGAGTGGAGCTGCCAGTTCTCCAAGGCCTGTTGGATAACCACCTTGGTGAGTGCCCTGGCACAGGGGAGATGCTGGGCCATGAAGGTGATCCCACATAACAATGGTTCAAGCCTGTGTTTCAGTGTGTCCTGGTGAGGGAGAGCTCAGCTGCCATCGTGGTCCGGCTGCGGCAGGCACTGCCCGGGTTCCTGCCCTGGCGCTGGCGTGCACTCTGTGTTGTGTATTTTTTTGGTTTGTTTTTTCCTTCTTGTTTGCTCATGTTTTCTTTTTCGCTCATGTTTTCTTTTTCTTTCCTGCCATCTCCCCTGCCTGCCTGCCCTTCATGCCTCTACTGCATGCGCCAGTCTGTAAGTTGGTGGGGTGGGTGGGTACCTCTCCCCCTTCCCTTGCCTGTGCCAGCCTTATAGTCTGGGGAGAAAGAGCCTGATTTAGATCGACTCTCTGGCCTAATTTACACCTCTGCAACCCCCTTGCCTTCCTCTGCAGCTGGTGAAGATGAGCTTGGGCAGCACATCATGGCCTGCTCCTTCCTGGGGGCTAACCAGGCGTGGTGGTGTCCCAGCTGTCCTGATGTTGCTGCATTCTCCAGGTGTTGGGGCCACTGGTGGCCATATCTCCAGCCTCCTGGGCTGCAGAGGGTTCTCCAGGAAAGGCTGGAGGCTTCTCCCTACCCCTTATTGCCTCCTTTCTGGGGCAGGGTATGCTGGGGGCTGTCACCCATGTGATCACTGAGTCTTGCCAGATCATCAGCGGGGTGGGTATGGTTCCCATCCCTGCACCATCACCAAAGCACCATCACCAGGTCCTCATCTTGGCCCTTTGTGACTGGGACAAGCCAGGATATGGCACTACTAGGAGTCTGGAAGCCAGCAAGATGCCACCTGTGCACTGACTTTGTCATGAAACTGTGGCATGGCCACCAGTGTGGGTTCCACCACCCCAGCAGACTGCTGGCCCATCTGATGATGTGCCTGTCCAGGCCCTGGGCTGTCCTTTGTCCCTGCCTGAAGCCCATCTTCACCAGCCCCTACCCATCACAGCCATGCTAGCAGCACTGACCTGTCTCTAACCACAGGGCCACTGGTTGGGATGGTGAGAGTGGGGTCCCTCCCTGGCACTGCCTGGTGTCAACCTCTGATATCCTCCTTGAGCAGGGCCATTTTGGGCTTACCCTGCCCCAAGGAAGGACACTGGAAGGTTCCAGCAGGGATCATGGCTCAGTGCCAGTGGAGGGAGAGAGGTTTGCCAGCCCCTTGCTGCTCCTTGTTTCTTTCATCTTCTCAGCGTGTCTCCATTTCACCTACCTCCAGTCACTGCATGTCAGGGCAGGCTGGTTGGGGATAGGCTGGGGACTCTGGGAGCTGCAGGTGACAACTCTTACTTTCCCTGTCATATTCTTCCTCCTATTCCTCTGGACATCTGCCAGTGCCTCTGAGGTTACTAACAAGAGGGGCCAAGAGCTCAGCGGAGGTTGGTGGCTGTCCTGAAGGCAAACGGCAGAAGTTGGCATCATCTGGGGACTCATCACCCAGGGTAGAGCGGGTGGGAACAAGAGGGCTGGAGCCAGGGTGGCAGGAGCTGCCTGCATCCCCACGGGGTAACCAGCCAGGACAGCCCTGGTGGGAAAACTTCCCCCTTCTGACCACAGCCGCCAGCCTCCCATGGACTCGCAGACCCTGACGTGCGCTTCTCTGAATTGAGTGTCTGTTTCTCTGGTGGCCCCTTCCCTCTCCCCTCACTCCCACCTTCCCTGGCCTCTTCTGCGCTCTTGCTGGCTCCAGCTTTCTACACGGCGGCCCCGCTCACCTCGGCCGGGATCCTGCCTGTCATGCAGTCCCTGTGCCCTGACGGCCAGCGTGATGAGTTCGGCTTCCTGCAGTACTCCAACTCCACGTGAGTCCTGCCTTTGCCACGTGCTTCCCCTCCTACCCGGAACGGTACTGCACACTCCTCTGCATAGCCTGCCCCTTCCCACATTGGCACTGCAGCCGTGGGGATGAGGCACAAGCTGGTGTCCCCTAAAGTGCTTGGGTGCAGACCACCGTGTCCTTGGGGTGCAAGGGACACCTCTGCCCATTCTTCTGCGGGCACCTGAGTGTTTGGTGCTGGGAGGAGGATGGAGGTGGCCTCTGTGGACACTTTGAGGCATTGAGGCCCCGCTGTGCTCTAGCACACTGTATTCAGTGTGCAGGCGGGGGCAGTGGTGCCCCATTTCAGGCAGCACTGCTGCCCCCTGCACTTGAGACACTCGTCCCCCCCAGGGCTCTTGGGAAAGTGTTTCCATCCCTCTGTCCCTAAAGCCCGGGTGGTGCTGGGTTCTCACAGGGTGACACAGCTCCTGGAGCACCTCAGTGAGGCAGTAGAGCAAAGCAGCCTCTTTGACCCACGACACCCTGGACTGGAAGAGGAGCTGGAGTCACTGCGCCGGCACCTAGAGGCCCTCAGCAGCTCTGAGCCCAGCTCCATGGAGACCCACTTCAGCAGCCAAGCAGGTGGGCCTTGTCCTGCCTGCCCCAGTTGCCTGTGTGGGCAGGGACAGATGTGCCAATTTACCTGGCATCCAGCGATGTGATGGTGCCCTGCTACTGTCCTGCATTGCTGTGTTGGGCAGGGCCAGCTTTGGGGCCGCACTGAGTCCCTGATGTTTGTGGAGCTGCTCTTGACACCCTATCTTGCTCTTTCTCAGGGTCTGGCTTCACACTGGCATGGGCAGCCAAGGACCAGGACGAGTTGCAGCGCTTCCTTATGCAGAACATGTCCCTCCCCAACAGCACAGTTGAGCTGCTCTTAGGCTCCAGCATTGATCTGCAGGAGGTGGGTGACAACATGTGGGAGATTGGTGACCCCTAGGCTTTGCAGAGGTCTGTGCTGCCCTGTGAATGGCCATATCCTGACCCAGACTGAGCCACGACCATCAGACCCACAGGGCAGGGGCTACCTGGCACCCAGGTGGGATTTGTCCTGCCCTGCCACCCTGTGCCAGGGCCTTGCTGGGCAAGTGGATGCCTCCTCTCCCAGCACACCTGGCAGCCCCACTCCTGTCCTGGTGCAGGTATACCGTCTGTTTTTTGGTTCCTTTCCTTTGGTACCTGATGAGATCCATGAGCGAGACCTGTGGGATGGGTTTGGCCCCAGCGAGAAGATGACGTGGCTGGAGGTGAGGAGTAGTACTGCATGCAGGGAACGTGGTAGGGCAGAGCCTGTCCTCTTGTCCTCTCCATATGCCACCACAGGGGTATCTGGGTATGTATATCCCGGTAGAGGGGCTGTGACAGGACCTTGTTAGGGGGCAGAGCAGCAGCAGGGATGGCTGGTGTCCATCCCAGTGCTGCCACCAGTTCCCTCAGTGCTGTGAGGCACACCAGTGCCTATGCCTGGGTTTTCCACTGCAGTGGGGGATGGCACTGCCTGGGCAGTTACTGTAGAGGAAGCAGGGGAAGATTGTTCCCTCCTTGCGTGCAGGGGACTCTTATGCTCTTTGCATCTGCACATCCCTTTTTTTCCCCACTCCATGGAGACCACGGGTACTGTGGGGCTGTTCATGTATGCTTGAGGACACACATGGAGGGAGACTTAGGGAGCTTTCACTCCACCAGCCATCCCTGTTCTTTCTCTTGCAGAAGAACCTCCCCAGTGGCTGGAGAAGCTTGCGGGAAGGGCTGGTTCACAGGGTGCTGTGGGACCCCAGGGCAGCCCCACACCGGCCAGCACTGCTCCGCATGCTCTCCCAGGCCTTGGGCCTTGCCAGCGCTGCTGTGGCACCCTCTGCCTCCGACAACCCCCAGGCCTTTGTCACTGAGATGGAGGTGAGCACCTCGTGGGGCCACCTGGGCTGTTCTGCCAGGGCAAGCACTGCCGCACCGTCCCCACAACTTCCTGTCCTGTAGGGTGTCCTCTTCACTGGGCCAGTGCTGGAGCAGCTGACGTGTGAGCAGAGGCCGGGGGGGCTGCGCCGCCTTTTGCGTGTGACCCCCAGGCAGCAGCCACTGCTGGCAGCGTACCGGGCACTGGTCTGCAATGGCAGCCGGGCCACCCGCCAGGAACGTTTCGCCCAGCTGGCCACTGAGCTTCGGGAGCAGCTGGACACCCCCAAGATCATCAGCAGGGTGAGAGCAGGGCAGGTGGGGTGACCTGGGGACAGGGATGTGTCCTGGGCAGGGTTTCTGCTCACCTAGAGATGTGTTGGGATGGGGGACTCCGCTACATGGTCTGGCCTCTTCTGGTCACTTCTTTCCATGACAGGAGCACTGCGCACCCAGCTCCATGGTAGAAGCCCAAATGATTGTCCCTCTAGCACCCATTTGGACATTGCCTGTTGGGAGGGCCTGCATGTTCCCAACATCCTTGAAAGTCTTCCTGCAGGCTTCTTGCTCCAGGACTGGCAATGCCCTTAGTGGCACAAGTTGAGGCTGGCTCTGAGGTTCCTTGCCTCATCCCACCCAAGCCTGATGCATCCTTTGCAGTAACAGAGGACCACCTTTCTGTCTTGAGTGACATCTCATGTCACTCAGCAAGTCCCTGCCTGTGTTTGCTACCACTCCCACTACCTGATAGCCATGGATGCACAGCAGTGAGCCCAGGGCCCTATCTGGGCACATCTTCAATCTTTTAACCAAGAAAACTGAGTTACCACTGCTTGGGGTCCCCATTGTTCCCCTCCTTCAGGACCCCGTTGCCCCAACAATGGATAACTCCTTGTCCACTCATGCCTGCAGCTGAAGCTGGATGAGGTAAACAGCACAGCTGCTCAGCACCGCCTCCACGCCCTCCTTGAGGACCTAGTGGAGATGGAGAAGGTTCTCCGGGACATGGACATCCTTTCAGCACTGGCCAAGCTGCTGCCCAGGGGAGCCTGTGCCAGCAAGGCCCCGCCACCCACTGCCAACAGCACCAGCTGGGCCAGCACCAATGCTACAGCTGGCAATGCCACGGCGGAGGAGGAGGGTGCCGAGGAGGGCCCAGCTGGCAACGACAACTCCCAGGGACAGTTCTCGGCATTTGTGCAGCTCTGGGCCGGGCTACAGCCCATCCTCTGTGGCAACAACCGGTAGGAGGGCTGGGGGATGGCTCCGAGTGCTCCCTGGTTGGCCCAGGTGTGTCACTGCTTGCTGAGGAAGCAGGATGGATGCTGTACTGCATCCTTGTACTGCAGCCAGGAATGCTCCCTTGGGTTGGGCAGCACTGTGTGGGCATGGGAGCCAGGGTGAAGTCCCCTCATGGGCAAGGGTGGGTGCTGCCTGCAGCAAGGGGTGCTGGGGTTGGAACAGAGCAGGCAACTTGAGCCCCTTTTGCAGGACCATCGAGCCTGAGGCGCTGAAGCAGGGTAACATGAGCTCGCTAGGCTTCACCAGCAAGGAGCAGCGGAACTTGGGCCTCCTTGTGCATCTTATGACCAGCAACCCCAAAATCCTGTATGCACCCATGGGCACTGAAGTGGACAAGGTTATCCTGAAGGTGGGAGTGCATAGCTGGGGTCCCCATCCTTCTCTCCTGTAAGCCACCATCTGCAGACAGGCTGAGTGGCAGGGAAGAGGCTGACTGTCGGATACACGGCTGTGGCCCTTGCTGGGGTTGTAGTGCCTGTGGGAGGTGGGCAGGTATCTCTATGGTTACTACCCACCCCAGGGAGCAGAAGGCTCCTGCGTCTGCCTGACTATGTGACCTTCTCCCTGGCCCACAGGCCAATGAGACCTTTGCCTTTGTGGGAAACGTTACCCACTATGCCAAGGCATGGCTGAACATCTCCCCTGAGATCCGAGCCTACCTGGAGGAGGGCAGGCTGCAGAGGCGCATCCGCTGGCTCCAGCAGGTAAGACAGTGTGGTGGGGACTGAGCCTGCCTGGGATTTACTGCCCTGCCAGTGGAGAAGGGGGTGTCCTGCCCCCAGGTACCCTGTAACTTCTTCATGGGCTGCTCCCTGGTACCAACCTTGCTCTTGTGGGGACTAGTTTGGATCTCTGCATAGGGTGCATGCTGTCCCCCATCCCCAGGAAGAGCTTTGGGTCCCACCTGTGTCTGTGGGGAGGACAGTGACCTGAGAGGCAGGGTCATAACCCAGCTTCTCCCTCCTGTGTCTGTCTCAGTTCACCGCTGACCTCCACAAGCACCCAGAGATCCTGAATGTCTCTGACAGTGATGTTCTCCACAACTTCCTCCATGGCAACTTCTCCCTGCCCAATGCCAGCATCCTGCTCCAGCAGCTGGACACCATTGACAATGCTGCCTGTGGCTGGGTCCACTTCATGGCCAAGGTGAAGTGGGAATCTGTGGGAACATTGAACCCACCCACAACCAGGCTCTGGGATGAAAAGGGTCAGGTCTGTTCAGGCCTCCTTAAGAGCATGGGACAGAGCCCATG
This sequence comes from Formicarius rufipectus, assembly GCA_013399695.1. Classification (NCBI taxonomy): domain Eukaryota; kingdom Metazoa; phylum Chordata; class Aves; order Passeriformes; family Formicariidae; genus Formicarius; species Formicarius rufipectus. The sequence goes on along the minus strand of VXAU01004698.1, from coordinate 70,738 downwards.
GGGCATGGGAGAGATGGTGGCTTCTGCAGTGTTGGGAGATTTGGGGTAGATGTCAAGGGTGGAGGTGCCCACACACTGTTGAGTTCAGGGGCTATGGGATGGCTTAGAGTGGTACTGTGTGCAGGGTCTGTGTTCTAGACCCATCTTTGGTCTTGGGGTCTACACTGGCCTGCTGTAGTGTGTACAGGGAAGAGCAGCAGAGCTAGGGAAGGGTCTGGAGCACAAGTCTGATGGGAAGTGGCTGAAGGAGCTGGAGTGGCTCAGCCTGAAGAAAAGGAGGCTCAGGGGGAACTCTACAATTACCTGGAAGGAAGATTGTAGCCAGGTGTGTGTCTCTTCTCCCAGGTAAGAAGTGACAAGAGGAGATGGCCTCAGGCTGTGGCAGGGTGGGTTTACTTCAGATACTAGGTAGAATTCCTGCACTGGAAGGGAAGTCAGGCACTGGAACAAGCTGCCCAGGGCAGCTTGTGAATTTGGCATCTGGGGGCATGGTTTAGTGCTGGGCTGGGCAGTCCTTGGGTTACTGGTTGAACTTGATCCAATCTTAGTTGATTCTGTGATTCCACTCCCACTAGGTCAGCGTGGACGTCTTCAAAGGCTTCCCAGATGAGGAGAGCATTGTCAACTACACACTGAACCAGGCCTACCAGGACAACGTCACAGTCTTTGCCAGTATGTCTCTGGGAATCAGCCCTTTTGCAGGGGTCCCTGAAGCCATGTACTTCTCTAGCTGTGCACTGGACCCATTGGCTTTGGGATGTGGCTCCCTTGATGCATGCATTGGTTGGGTGAACGGGCTGAGCATCTCACAATGCCCATCCTCTGCCCTGGCTGGAGCGCTGCCAGACGCAGCACCCTGCTGCTCTTCTGGCTTTCCCACTGCCACTGCCTGCCACTGACATGCCCTCACATCCCATGGACGTCTCACATCCCAGGCCCATGCCACCCTCCTCATCTGCGGCAGCCCTTATGGTGCCCTTGGCTGGGACATGCTGCACCCCTCCTCATCCCTGCCTGTCACTGTGGGCTGGCCAATGTGGCTGTCTCCCAGTGGACTCTGCCTTTCCTACTGCCCTCAGGCGTCATCTTCCAGACCAATAGGGATGGCTCGCTTCCCCCCCACGTCATGTACAAGATCCGGCAGAACTCCAGCTTCACAGAGAAGACCAATGAGATCCGTCGGGCATACTGGCGGCCTGGCCCCAACACCGGCGGCCGCTTCTACTTCCTCTATGGCTTTGTGTGGATCCAGGGTAAGGGTCAGTGCCCTGCCGCAGCTGCCCACATCCCTGGCCCCTGCCCTCTCAGTCTGGCCTCTCCTCCTCCTCCACAGACATGATGGAGCGCGCCCTCATCAACACATTTGTTGGCCACGACGTGGTGGAGCCTGGCAATTACGTACAGATGTTCCCATACCCATGCTATACCCGGGATGAGTGAGTAACACCCACCTGCAGGACTCTTCCCCTCCCTCTCTTTACAGACCAGGAACTTTAGCTCAGTATAGGGGACAGTGTTAGGGGCCTGAAAGATTGATGACATTAGGAGTGGTAAGCAACCAGTTAAGCCAGTTCCTTGGACCGCTAGGCTTAGGAAAGTGGGGGTGGGGGAAAGGGACGGCACGTGGGTCTGTTTGTGGTTCTTGATCACAGTGGTTTGGAGTCAGCAGCTGGAGAAGTCCCCGAGCCACTAACGCTGCTGGGCAACAGGGCGGGGAGAGCCTCATTCACACCAGGCTAGGCAGGGCCCTGGGCTAAGCCTATGGCTGCCACCTCCCTGCCTGCCTGCCAGGGCCTGCTAGCCAGGAGACTTGAGTTGTCCTGTGGGCTTACTGGAGAAGCTCTTTCAAGGGCACTAAGGAGGCACTGGGCTGGAGATTGGTTGTCCACTGGAGCAGTGGGAGAGCCCCTGCATGGCCCTGTGCCCCAGAGTCTCCTAGGGTCTCTGTGGGACTGCCATCATCCAACTCTCCCCTCTCTACCTCACCAGCTTCCTCTTTGTCATTGAGCACATGATGCCCCTATGCATGGTGATCTCCTGGGTCTACTCAGTGGCCATGATGATCCAGCACATCGTGACTGAGAAGGAGCATCGCCTGAAAGAGGTGGGGATGGCGGGAGAGGTATCTGGGGAGGAGTGGGTATATTTGAGCTCTGCATTCTGTGCTATGTTCCTGGTCACCATCCCTGTGCCTCTGGGTCACATGAGCTGGGGCAGATGTAGATCCTGAATCCCTGGGCTGAGCTGGTCCTTCTGAGTGTCCCCAGCATATCTGGGGGCCTGCCCAGCGCTGGAGGGAGCTGAGTTCCTTAGCACTCGGGCACGGGGTTCTGTGTCCAGCCCACTCTCAGTAGCCCCTATAACCCCCTGGTGCTGCCCCTTGCTCTCCCAGCCCAGTGAGAGTGCCAGCAGAGGCACATAGGTTCAGAAACAGCCCCACTGAGCAGTTTTGGCCTCACAGGTGATGAAGATGATGGGCTTGAACAACGCAGTACACTGGGTGGCTTGGTTCATAACTGGCTTCGTCCAACTCTCCATCTCGGTCACAGCACTTACTGCCATTCTCAAGTACGGCAAGGTCCTGATGCACAGTGATGTCCTCATCATATGGCTTTTCCTTGCCATCTATGCTGTGGCCACCATCATGTTCTGGTGAGTTGCCTGGTCCACACTAGGCAGCGGGAATGGGCAGTGCTGGGTCCTTGTGCCCTGGGGCAAGGATGCAGGGAGCTGTGCAGGCAAGGACTGGTGAAGGAGCACAAGTGCACCCAGGCAGCTGATTTGAGGAGTCAGTTTATCACCCCAATACCACTGAAACCAGATGGTGTGGGGAAAGCCCTGGTGGGATGGGATCTGAGGTGATGCTGTCCTCCCTGTAGCTTCCTGGTGTCAGTGCTGTACTCCAAGGCCAAGCTGGCCTCTGCCTGCGGTGGCATCATCTACTTCCTCAGCTATGTGCCCTACATGTATGTGGCCATCCGAGAGGAGGTGGCGCATGATAAGATCACTGCCTTCGAGAAGTGCATTGCGGTGAGTTGGCTGCAGCTTCTGGGGAGGTGCTTGTCCCCAGGTTTTCCCTGGGCTCCGCATGTCCAGTATGAGGCCACCAAGCTGCCACCAAGCCCTGGGCAAGCCTCTGCCTCTGTGAACTAATTCCCTATGGGGCTTTGGAGGCATCTCCAGAAGGTTTGGTGCCCCTCAGGGCCAGCAGCATCTCCCCCCAGCTAGGTGGGGTAGCACTGGGTAGGAATTTGCCCCAACCTGTTTCTCTGAGACTGGTCTGTGGTTCCTGCTGACCTCCCATTCCCTTCCCTCTACCTCTTCACAGTCCCTCATGTCCACCACAGCCTTTGGGCTGGGCTCCAAGTACTTTGCGCTGTATGAGGTGGCAGGTGTGGGTATCCAGTGGCACACCTTCAGTCAGTCACCCGTGGAAGGAGATGACTTCAACCTCCTGCTGTCCATGATGATGCTGGTTGTGGATGCTGTGGTGTATGGGGTACTCACATGGTACATCGAGGCTGTGCACCCAGGTATATGCAGGTAGAGGGGCATGGGGACATTTTGGACCTTACAGGAGCCTTGCTGCGGGGGTCACCTGCCCACGAGCCCTCACCCACTGGTGATACCAGCAACTTCCTAGGTGATCTTCAGCTGAGTGTCTCAGTTCAGGGGTCAGCTATAGAAAAGCCAGGTGTCCACAGCTGGGATACTGATCCCCCTTATCCCTTGTCAGGAAAGTGTCTTGCCTGCTCCCTTTTCTTTCTTCATAAAGCTGAAGAATGAGCCAACCCAACCCAAATCCCAAAGGACTTTGTTTGCTGGCACAGCTCAGCAACACTACCTCAAGTCCAGGTGGCCAGAGTGCTCACAGCCCCCACCCCACAGTGGTGACCCTGAGCTGGGGGAACCCCAGTGGCTGCTCCTGTCCAAGCTCTACCCCAGCCCTCAACCAGCCTGTGTGTGGCCCTGGGTGGCGGGGTTGGACCTGACTTGGTGGGGCTGTGATTGCAGGAATGTTCGGCCTGCCGCGGCCCTGGTACTTCCCTTTCCAGAAGTCTTACTGGATGGGCAACGGGCGCGTGGAGACCTGGGAGTGGACCTGGCCCTGGTCACGCACCACCCGGCTCAGCATCATGGAGGAGGATCAGGCCTGCGCCATGGAGAGCCGGAGGCTGGGTGAGGTGCAGCTGGGGGTGACAGTGGGTGTCACAGGGAAGGCCCTGGCTCTGCCACAGGGTCTTATGGCTGTGGACTACTGTGCTCGTCAGGGTAGGATTCTGGGCCAGGCACTGTTGTCTCTCTGGGAGCTGCCACTGTGGTATGGGAGGGGAGGCTGGTGAGAAGTAGAGGGGAAGGAGCCATAAGACAGCACAGCCACCGTGGGGTGGAGGCAGGTTGCTTCATACCCTAGGAGCCATGCTCCAAGCCTGGCTTTCCTGGCTTGGAGCCATCCCATTGTCACAGCAGAGGAGACGCGGGGCATTGAGGAGGAGCCAACCCACCTTCCCTTGGTCGTCTGCATCGACAAGCTCACCAAGGTCTACAAGACAGACAAGAAACTGGCCCTGAACAAACTGAGCCTCAACCTCTATGAGAACCAGGTCGTGTCCTTCCTGGGGCACAATGGTGCGGGCAAGACCACTACCATGTGAGTGCCAGTCTGGACATACAGGGACCATGTCCCTCTGGCCAGCTGCAGGTAGTGGGGAAGGGGCTGTGGGATGTCCCTGCAGGGGCCTGGGGCAGCTGGTGCCATGCCCAGAGGGCAGCAGTGTCAGTGTGGTTCTGGCACAAACATGGGACAGACTCATGGCCCTGTGCTGATGTTGCTCTGCCTGGGGCCCAGCAGATGCTCCTGGAGATGGTGGTTGGGATTAGGGCCAGATTGAAGAATACTAGCTCATATTGTTGCCTTTCTCCATCCATCCAGGTCCATCCTCACTGGTCTGTTCCCTCCAACCTCGGGCTCTGCAACCATCTATGGGCATGATATCCGTACGGAGATGGACAAGATCCGAAAGAATCTGGGCATGTGTCCCCAGCATAACGTGCTCTTTGACAGGCTCACTGTGGAGGAGCACCTCTGGTTCTACTCACAACTCAAGAGTATGGCAGAGGAGGAGATCCGCAAGGAGATGGACAAGTAGGCACCCTCCAGCTCCTTTAGCTCCATCCATGCCTTTGGCATGAGTCAGTCTCCTTCCTGCTGACTGTGCTGGGGGGGTTGATCTGGTGGCAAAGATATCCCCTGGAGCAGCTCCACCCTTAGGGTGTCAGGCTGTGGAAGCAAGCAGAAGATGCTTATAGCCTGACCACAGCTGGGCAGTCCCAGTGGCCGAGGCCACAGGTACCGTGTGGGGAAGAAGTGTCACGTACTCCCCACAGGCACTGAGCACCAGTACAGCTCTCCCAGCATCCTTGATGCTTCTGCCCTGTTCCCAGGATGATTGAGGACCTGGAACTCTCCAACAAACGGCACTGCCAGGTGCAGACCCTCTCAGGTGGCATGAAGAGGAAGCTGTCAGTGGCCATTGCCTTTGTGGGTGGATCACGAGCTGTTATCTTGGATGAGCCTACAGCTGGCGTGGACCCATATGCTCGCAGGGCCATTTGGGACCTCATCCTCAAATACAAGCCAGGTGAGCAGAGCTGGGCAGAGCCTGGCATGCTTGTTTGTTTGCAGCAGCCCTAGCCCCTCTGCTGAGGCTTTGTGTTGCCTTCAGGGAGGACTATCCTGCTCTCCACACACCACATGGATGAGGCCGATCTGCTGGGGGACCGCATTGCTATCATCTCCCATGGCAAGCTCAAGTGCTGTGGTTCCCCACTGTTCCTCAAGAGCACCTATGGTGACGGCTACAAACTGACAGTGGTGAAGAAGCAGTCAGACACCAGGAATGGCACAGGTTTGGGGAGCAGCAGGACCCTTGGCTTAGAGGAGTAGGTGGGACTAGCCCTTCTTCAGCCCAGGAAAGGAGCAAGAGGTCAACACCTAAGTGCTTCCATCCTGAGTCTTAGGCCATGTGGAGAGCAGAGGGGATGGGGCAGGGGTGTAGGAGGTGCCATCACTCCACTGTGATTTCTCCCAGCTGAGTCCTTGATCAGACTCTGCATGGTGATATTTGCCTCCAGGTGCTGGTTCTGACCAGCCTGTGCATTGCCCATCAAGGCATCCAGTGTGGGCCACGTTGCAGAAGCCCATCCCCAGGTCAGGTGGGGTGACTGGAAAGCTGCCTGCACACCATGATGGAGGCTGGAGGAACCCCCACAGCAGTGGGTGGTAGAGGGAATGTGGTGGTTCGTGGTGGGAGGCCAGGTGCAAGTTGACTGACGGGTGTTGCCCCTCTGCCCCAGAGCCAGGCCAGCCACACAGCCCCCTGACCCACTCCTCTGTCAGCCCCTGCTCTGAGCCGCGTGTCTCCCAGTTCATCAAGAAGTACGTGGCCTCCTGCCTCCTCATCTCAGACACCAACACAGAGCTCTCCTACATCCTGCCCAGCGAGGCTGTCAAGAAGGGCTGCTTTGAGCGACTCTTTCAGGTACCTGCAGGGTCTGGTGGGGTGGGAAGGCACGGGACTGTGGCACTGTGGGTATCTCCTGCCCCCTTCACACAGCACTTTCCCCCCGCCAGCACTTGGAGCAGAGCCTGGAGGAGCTGGACCTCACCAGTTTTGGGTTGATGGACACCACCCTGGAGGAGGTCTTCTTAAAGGTGTCTGAGGAGGACCAGTCTTTGGAGAACAGTGACGTGGGTATGGATGCTGCAGGGGCTAGCAAGGGGCTGTGTGCTCTTCAGGGGCTTGTGACTGCAGGAGTCTCCTCTTCTAAGAGGAGGAGATGTCTCCAGCAGAGCCCATCCCAGCCAAAGGCAGTCCACATCTGCTCTGGGTTTACTCCTGTCTGGAACACTGTGCAGCTCTGGAATCCTCAGCACAGAAAGAACATGATCCCAGAGATTCTCTGAGGGCTGGAGGACCTCTGCCATGGAGACAGGCTGAAAGAGCTGGGGGTGTTCAGCCTCAAGAAGAGAAGGCTCCAGGGAAATCCTAGAGCCTTTTCCAGTGCCTAAAAAGGGCTTGAGAAAATGAGAGAGCTGGGGTCTTTACATGGGCAGATAGTGATAGGACAAGGTGGCATGGTCTTAAATTAAGAAAGGGGCTGATTTAGATTAGGTGTTAGGAGGAAATTCTTCCCTTTGAGGCTGGTGAGGTACTGGCACAGGTTGCCCAGAGAAGCTGTGGCTGTCCAATCCCTGGAAGTGTCCAAGGCCATGTTGGATGGAGCTTGGAGCAACTTGGTCTTAGTGGAAGGTGTCCCTGCACATGCGGGGTTGTGGAATGAGATGAACTTTTAAGGTCCCTTCCAACCCAAACCAGTCTGTGATTGTATGATACAATCCATCCCTGCTCTGTGCCACACTGCAGTGATGAGTAGCATGGTCAGTGGCAACCCACCTTTTTCTTTCCAGACATCAAAGAGTCCAAGAAGGATGCCCTGCAGCCACCTGCGCCTGAGCTGGGCCCAAAGCCTGATGCCAATGGGGAGCCTCTCACTGAAGCAGCTATGCCAGAGAAGCCTGAGGTGGAGCTCAGCAACCTGGTGACCTGCTCTAAGCTGGCACAGTCGCAGGCATCCCTGCGCTCAGCCTCCTCGGTGGGCTCCGTGCGGGGTGACGAAGGTGGGGCTTATTCCGAATTCTTTGGGGATTATGCGCCCTTGTTCGATAACCAGCAGGACCCCGATAACATCAGTCTGCAAGGTTGGTGCCACTGGTGCCCGGCCAGCGGCAGGGGCCAGGGGAGGCACTTGGCTGGGATACAGAGGATTCACTGGGGCAGGACAGAGCTAGCCCTGGTCCTGCAGGATATGCAGTTGTGTCAAAGATAGGGGGGGGGGTGTGCCTGCCGGGAGGAGAGCCTATGGGGAAGGGTGCATCCACCAACACTGCACCCAGAGAGTGACAGCCTGGGTGGGAGGGCTGGGAATAGGCTCTTCCACCAGTTTGCACCCCAAACCAATAGGTAGGGTGTGTGTAGCGGGTCTCGTGCTGAGGCGTGCAGTCAGCAGGGGCAGGCAGTGTTGGCTCTGCTTCCTGTGGGTCTCCAGTGCCACCTTGCAGACTTGCCCCACTAACATGTTGACTCCCTGTGCTGGCACCTGTTGGGTTTCTCCTCCTGGCCCCTGGGCACAGAGTCGCCCTCCAGCTGGTGACTTCACCTGCCATACCCTACCCCAGCTGAAAGGCTCTCCCTTCCTGAGTGTTGGGTTTGCTGGATATGGAGCACGCAGGCAGGTGCCTCAAGGTTGCTGCTGTAGTCACAGATCCTGTTCTGGGTTATTTTATCAGCTCTTGTGATTAATTCAGAGATGTGTAACCTTTACCCACCACCACAGCAAGGCTGCTCCAAGCACTGTGATTTGGGCTGTGGGAGGCAGAGCCAGGATAGTGTCACAGCAGAGCTCCCACTAGCTTGCTGGGACCTCCACCTGTGTCCTGTACCCTATTCATGACTGTGCTGACCCCTCACCAGCTGGGACAGCTGATGGGAAAATGGAGGGGTCTCGCAAAAAAGCACTGATTTAGTTTGTTTGGTTTTTTAAAATTACTGTCTAAATTTCCGATTTGGGGCCAAGAGGAACCTGCCAGCCAGCTGTCTTGCTTCACACCACACTGCTGCTGTGGCTCTGTGGCAGAGTCAGGATTGGACACTGCCCTGTCCTTTTGGTTGTTGGGCTGGGTGACTGGCTCAGCTTTCTGGGAGCCCTGGCTGGCATGGGAGCAGCTGTGTCAAGGGACTGACGTCCCTCTCCCCTCCCAGAGCAAGAGGCAGAGGCGGAGGCAGAGGAGCACAACCTGGTGGGGCAGGGGAGCTTCAAATTGGAAGGCTCGTGGCTGAAGCTGCGCCAGTTCCATGGGCTGATTGTCAAACGCTTCCACTGTGCCAAGCGCAACACCAAGGCCCTCTTCTCGCAGATCCTCCTGCCCGCCTTCTTCGTCTGTGTGGCTATGACTGTAGCCCTCTCTGTGCCTGAAATAGGTGGGTGTGAGCCACCCACCTACCTGCTCACTGGGGGTTCCTGGTGACCTTTTCTGCCTGCCCCACTGTGGCTGGTGTGGACACTGGCTGCAGGACAGGGTCAAGGCAGTCCCTCTGTGTGCGGTGGTGCTGTGGGTGCGAGCAGATTCCTGTCCTTGTCCCTACAGGTGACCTGCCACCCCTCATCCTCTCGCCATCACAATACCACAACTACACCCAGCCCAAGGGCAACTTCATTCCTTATGCCAATGAGGAGCGGCATGAGTATCGGTGAGAGCTGCTACTGCTGGTGAACAGCATCCTGTGCCCCGTCTCCATCCCTTGGACCTCAGGGAGGGTGGGGGGAATGCAGCCACAACAGGCCTGGCACCAAGACTGGCTCAAGCAGGGAGTAGAGCCTGGCTAGTGCCACATGCCCTGACAGAAAGCAACCCCTGTCTTGGCCAGGATGTTTCTGGGAGCGGTGCCAGCCCTGAAGCTGCAATCAGCAGCTTGATCATACCAGGCACAGGCTGTGTGTGCCTATGAGAAGTGCCAAGGCTGCAGGCAGGTCCCAGCAGAGTATGGCCAAAGTGGTGAAAGCCGTGTCTTGTGCTCCTTGCTCATCCTCACCAGCTCACTTTCCTTGCAGCATCAGGCTGTCTCCTGATGCCAGCCCTCAGCAGCTGGTGAACACTTTTCATCTGCCCTCCGGTGTGGGGGCCACCTGTGTGCTCAAGACACCATTCAACAACACTCTGGACCAGCCTATGCAGACCCTCAACCTCAACAGCAATGAGTCCAAGATGCTGGCAGCCAAGTACTTCGATGCTATGTGCATCGACTCCTTCACCCAAGGCCTGCCGCTCTCCAACTTTGTGCCACCACCTCCATCTCCAGCTCCTTCTGACTACCCCATCTCCCTCGATGAGGATCTGCTCCATGCCTGGAACTCCACGACCTTCTCTACTGTCAAAGGTGTGGGTGCTGGGTACGCAGGTGACTGGGATTTGTCTTCTACAGGGAGATGATGCCTCTCCCCATAGAAGAAGCTCCAGGGACCCTTGGAAGGGTCTGTCAGTCTGGCCTGGCCACAGCAGCACCTCGTTGGGCTGAACTTGTGGCTCAGGACCAGTGTTGGCCCTGGAACATTGTCTCTGTTCAGCCCCCACCATGCCAGTAGAGTCTCTGGGATGGTGACATTGTCATGAGCACTGGTGCCAGCCTTGTGTAATTGCCTTTACTGGGCACACTCTTCTGCCATTGCTTTCTCCAGCCAAACTTCATGGCCCCTCTCTGAACTTTTCTGTTCTCCTAAAGCTTTTCCCTACTGCCATCTCTAGGGACTTCTTAGTCACCAGGACCTTGCCTGGCCAGCTCCTCACCCTCATGCTCTCCTCAGCAGCCAGGGCAGGCAGGAGCCTGGCTGTGAGCCACCCTTTCTGCTCCTCAGGGACTGTGACCTCAGCCCCTGCCCTGCCCCGTATCATCCATGAGCCCATCAAGTGCACGTGCTCCATGCAGGGGACTGGCTTCTCCTGCCCCAGTGGTGTGGGGGGCCACCCTCCGCAGATGAAGGTAGTGACAGGGGACATCCTGGCAGACATCACAGGGCGCAACGTCTCCGAGTATCTGCTCTACACCTCGGACCGCTTCCGGCTGCACAGGCAAGAGGGGAGGCTGGGAGGGTCTGTCCTGCACTGTGCAGCAGCAGTGAAGACCAGGGACTTGGGGATACCTGCCCCAGCGTGCTGGCTGGAGCCAGAAATGTGCTTGAGTGTGGCCCCACTCCCAATCACAGCTTCCTCAACAGTGCCTTGTCCCCCAGGTATGGAGCACTCACCTTTGGAAATGTCCAGAAAGCCATCCCAGCCTCCTTTGGGGCCAGAGCTCCTGCCATGGTGCGCAAGATCGCTGTGCGGAGAACAGCCCAGGTGGGACGGCACTGCGCCCTGGAGCAGGGGGAGATGGGTGAGGAGGAGAGAGGGGCAGGTAGGGACCCCAGGCCCAGTGCTCTGGTGCAGTGCTCTCTTCTCCAAGGGCTCTGGAGGGATTCCAGCCCCACTGGGAGTGATCAGTAGGTCTGGCCCAGCTCAGTCAGCAATGGCCTGCCCTCCCTGTAGCCCTGAGCACAGGGCACCTGCACTGTGGCTGGCTGTTCACCCCATCCTATCCCTTCCTCCTACTGTATATGTGGGCCCAGCTCTCTTGCCATCTCCCACCACTCCTCCTCCTGCAGGTCTTCTACAACAACAAAGGCTATCACAGCATGCCCACCTACCTCAACGCTCTCAACAATGCCATCCTGAGAGCCAACCTGCCCAAGAGCAAGGGCAACCCTGCTGCCTATGGTGAGGACCTGAAGGGTGTTTGAGGACAGGAGCGTGTCATGAATGGCATTAAGGCATGGTCCAACCAGGCTTCAGAATGCACTGTTCCACCTTGGGCAGAGCTGGGTCAGAGGTTTCACATACCTTGACTCTCAGATGAGACCTGGGCTGGGGCCAGGTCTCATCTGTGGTGCCAAAAGTGCTGCCTGATGGTGCCTGGGCTTGTGAGAGTGTTCTCCAGTGAGGGAGGGCTTGGTCTCCAAAGTGCTGGTTTACTTCAGAATGTTCATCTCCTGGTGAGCTTCAGGTTGAAAACTCATCCTGTTCAGAAGCCAGGACCAGGCAGACTAGGGGCAAGGTTCTGTGTCCTGAGCCAGTTTTCATGCTTCCATGTTTATTCTTGGTCCTTCTTACAGGCATCACAGTCACCAATCATCCCATGAATAAAACGAGTGCCAGCCTGTCACTGGATTACCTGTAGGTCCAAGGAGCAGGTCTGAGGGGAGGGTGGCTGTCCCGTGGGAGGTTGCAGGGGAATCCTGAGGCTCCTGCCCTGCAGGCTGCATGATGGGGGACAGGGTGACTGTGATGTGGTGGTCTCTGCCTTGTGCACAGCAACTGTCCCCCAGCAAGGATGGGTGGCCCTTTCCCGGTCCACTGAGAGTGATGGGGTCCCCACTCTCCTTGCTCCTCATTCAGCCTGCAGGGCACAGATGTGGTGATCGCAATCTTCATCATTGTGGCCATGTCCTTCGTCCCAGCCAGCTTTGTGGTGTTCCTGGTGGCTGAAAAGGCCACAAAGGCCAAACACCTGCAGTTTGTGAGCGGCTGTGACCCCATCATCTACTGGTTGGCCAACTACGTGTGGGACATGGTGAGCAGGGGATGTGGCCCTACCAGCCAAGCCCCCAAGGCTGTGCCAGGGAGTGGGCAGCCACAGAAGTTTCTGTCTTCTCCAGCTGAACTACCTGGTACCAGCCACATGCTGCATCATCATCCTGTTTGTGTTCGACCTCCCGGCTTACACCTCTCCTACCAACTTCCCTGCCGTCCTCTCCCTTTTCCTGCTCTACGGGTACGTGGCTCAGAGGAATTTTCAGGAGGCACTGGGGATCCCTCCAGAGCCGCTTGGGGTGACGGTTTTAAACTAGAAGAGGGGAGATTTAGACTAAATAAAAAGAAGAAATTTTTCACAGTGGGGATGGTCAGATACTGGCTCAGGTTGCCCAGAGAAGCTGTTGCTGCCCCATTTCTGGATGTGTTCAAGGCCAGGTTAGATGGGGCTTGAAGAAACCTGATCCAGTTGAAATGGTCCCTGTCCATGGCAGGGGTACTGGATTAGATGACCTTCTAATCCAAGTCTTTCTATGATTCTATACTCTGTCTTGTGCTGTGGCTGCACAGGCAGGACCCGCTCTTGGGGCTGATGTTCTGCAGCCCCCATAGCTGGTTGGAGTGGGTTGACTCTGGGGGCTGGGGTGTGAGAACCCAGGAATACCAGGCTGGGAGATCTCGAGGCTGGGAGTTCCTCTCCTGCCATACTAACGCGTGTTCCCACTGCTTGCCTCCCCAGCTGGTCCATCACCCCCATCATGTACCCTGCCTCCTTCTGGTTTGAGGTGCCCAGCTCCGCCTACGTCTTTCTCATCGTCATCAACCTCTTCATTGGCATCACAGCCACTGTCGCCACGTTCCTACTGCAGCTCTTTGAGCATGACAAGGTATGGGTTTCACAGTTCTATTGAGGGCCATCAGGAAGGGAGGTGCTGCCATTGGGGTGTGGGATGGCTCGGGCTGGAACAGACCTCAGAAGGTCTCTGCTCCCAGCAGGGTCAGCCATGAGACCTGATCACGATGGATTTTGGGGGATCCTGATCCTATTGCACACTCATAGTTGGTTGATGCTTGTGTCTTCTCCACTGTTCCACAGGACCTGAAAGTGGTGAACAGCTACTTGAAGAGCTGCTTCCTCGTGTTCCCTAACTACAACCTGGGCCATGGCTTGATGGAGATGGCCTACAATGAGTACATCAACGAGTACTATGCGAAGATCGGTATGGCTTCTTCCTCCCTTGCTCCAGGGCATGTGGGACTGGAGGGGACCGTGATGCTGGCACATCCCCTCCACCTGTCCCGTGGGGTATCCTGAGGTCCAGAGCAGCCTGGAACAAAGAGCCAGGGAAGTGGACTAGACATGGGAAGAGATATGGCTAAGGAAGGGTCAGCAGTGGCATGATCTCAGGCATGCTAAAAGTGGTTCCTTGAGCCATCCCGAATAGCCGCCCCATGGGGAGAGGATGGTGTGAGCGTGCATGATTCTGCTGCTGCTGCACACTGCATGTGGTGGGTTATAGTGGGGCTGAGGTAGAGATGTGGAAGACCATGGTTGAACTGTCCTGGGCTGTGGTGGGGCTGTGCTGTGACAGGAGGGATGGGGGATACCAGGGCTTTCTTCTCCCAGCTGGGCTCTCCTGGGGGCTGTGCTGTCTAAACAAAACAATCATTTTGCCTCTCGCCTGGCCTCAGAAGCTCCCTTGCTCTCTGCTTCTTGAACAGTTTCTGTACATAATCCAGATGCTGCTGGCATCATGAGGGGAAGTTTTGGGTCAGGATCTGATGAATCCAACCGATACCACTCTCAGTTGGATTGATTCATCCTACTGAGGTTGAAAAGCTGCCAGATGATTTCTGCAGTATCTGTGCACTCACCTGCTGTGAGTGGTGAAGTGTGCTGTGGCCAGCCCAGGCTGCTGTGGTGGGGAGCATGGGAGCAGTGTCATTGTTACAGGTCAGCTCAGGAGGTGCAATGAGGCCGTCCCTTCAGGAAGGTGTCCCCAGTCACTCTCTGCTCTTCTTCCCACTCAGGGCAGTTTGATAAAATGAAATCGCCCTTTGAATGGGACATCGTGACACGGGGGCTTGTCGCCATGACAATTGAAGGCTTTGTTGGCTTCTTCATCACCATCATGTGCCAGTACAACTTCTTCCAGAAGCCCCAGTGAGTGCAGTAGGGGGCAGGCATGGGGTGCTGGCTATGGGGTAAAGCTTTGCTATTGGGACACCTGAGCTTCAGTTTTCCCCTCTGGTGGGTGTGAGTAGGAGCTGCCCAGTCCCAACAGGGATGCAGCTCCTGGTCCTGCATCCCCCTCCACTCGTACCCCCTACCACAGGCGCCTGCCCGTCTCCACCAAACCTATCGAGGATGACATTGATGTGGCCAACGAGCGGCACCGGGTCCTGCGTGGCGATGCCAACAATGACATGCTGAAGATCGAGAACCTCACCAAGGTGGGGGCTGCACCAGGCTGGAAGAAGACACCTGGGACCAGCCTATCCCAGGGATGTGAGTGAAGCTGAAAGTTCAGGTGGCCTCTGGTGTGAGCTGAGCCCCCATCCCCTGCCCTACTAGGTGTACAAGTCCCGCAAGATTGGGCGCATCCTGGCTGTGGACCGGCTGTGTGTGGGCGTGCGCCCCGGGGAGTGCTTTGGGCTGCTGGGTGTCAATGGCGCAGGCAAGACCACCACCTTCAAGATGCTGACAGGAGATGAAAGCACCACGGGCGGAGAGGCCTTCGTTAATGGGCACAGGTTAACAGGGGGCACATGTTGGGTGGGATTGGGGGCTGCCTGCACTCCTGGGGACTGGATGGGGTTTGCTTGAGGGCTCCCAGGATGAACCAGCATGAGTTAAGCCTGTATGTCCCCATGGGACTCTAGCAGTCCTGTGTCTCCCTGAGTGACCATCACCTGGGATGTGGGTCAAATGACAGTGGCCATGGGCTGAGGCTGCCTAGTGGGGTTTTAGCTGTGGGAAGATGCTCCAATGTAAAGGGTGCCTCAGCAGCATGGTCCTCACAAAAAGCAATTCCTTCTCCCTATGGCCCCCCAATTCTCTCCCACAGCATCTTGAAGGAGCTCCTGCAGGTCCAGCAGAGCTTGGGCTACTGCCCCCAATTCGATGCACTCTTCGATGAGCTGACTGCCCAGGAGCACCTGGAGCTCTACACCCGCCTGCGTGGCATCCCCTGGAAGGATGAGGAGCGGGTAGGGCTCTGGGTGGGCAGTTGGCAGCATCCAAGGGCTGGTGCTGTGCCATGGGAATGACATCTCACTGGGCAGCAGCAGGATCCTGATCCAGTTGCTCTGCCCTGGTGGTGTGCCCACATGCGCTGCCAGGGCTAGGCACATGTACTCACAGGCCCTCACTGGTGCTCATTACTATGTCAGGGGCTACTGTGGGGCTCCCCTGACTTGGCACATGGCTTGTGGTCCCATTGGCAGCTTATGTGTGCTATGGAGCCCAACCTTTGCCAGCTCTGCTGAACCTGTGGCCTTGGCAGGGTGACAGCGGCTCCTTGCACCTTGCAGGTGGTCAAGTGGGCGCTGAAGAAGCTGGAGTTGACCAAGTACGCAGACAAGCCTGCCAGCACCTACAGTGGGGGCAACAAGAGGAAGCTGTCCACAGCCATCGCACTCATCGGATACCCGGCCTTCATCTTTCTGGTGAGCCTTGAGGGTGCAGAAATAACCCTCGGTGGGAGCTGCCCACCCCCAGCTCCGCCATGCATGTAGGGAGTGTGGGATGGTGGCCTAACCTGGGATCAGGATGAGAAGGGGCTGGAAGGGTCCATCCCAGGGCCTGGCATGTTTGAGGGTGCTGTCTGTCCCCTAGGATGAGCCAACCACAGGGATGGACCCCAAGGCACGGCGCTTCCTCTGGAACCTCATCCTGGATGTCATCAAAACGGGTCGTTCTGTGGTTCTCACATCTCACAGGTCCATGGGGATTCTGCCTGCACCCGTGATGCTTCCAGGCAGCTGGGGTTGCTGTGTGGGAGGGAGGGAGCTCCCCAGTCCCCAGGGAATGGCATTTGGTATGGGCATGGGGAGCAGGGGAAGCCTGGGACACCCTCTGTTGCCTTCTCTCAGCCCTGGTGGTGGGGCCACAGCATGTGGGTGATGGCCTGGGGAGCCCAACCTCCCACCTGCCCTCACCGTAGCACTGTCCCCCCATATACCCTTGCTGAACCCTGCCCTGTCCCCCCAGCATGGAGGAGTGCGAGGCGCTCTGCACTCGCCTGGCTATCATGGTGAATGGGCGGCTCAAGTGTCTCGGCAGCATCCAGCACCTGAAGAACAGGTAAGAGCCCTGCAGGAGCCAAGCATCCCATGTTTGCTGCAGGGCAGGAAGGGGCTGGATCCCTATGGTTGGGTGACAGTTGTGGCACCCTTTGGGTGCTGCTTTAGAGGTGGGCAGGGAACAGGCTCAGTGGAGCACCCTGGTACAGTTCTGGTGTCCAGCAGGAGCAGCCTGAGAGCATCGTCCCCTTCCATGGACTCAATCCTTTCCCATGGGAGTGCAGATGAGAGGACAGGTCCTCACAGGGTCCCTTGTCCCCTTGCAGGTTTGGTGATGGTTACATGATCACGGTGCGCACCAAGTCCAGTCTCAACATCAAGGAGGTGGTGAGGTTCTTCAATCGTAACTTCCCCGAGGCTGTCCTCAAGGTGAGTTGCCCTTGGTGACCATGCTGTCCCCTGCCAGCTCCCACCTTGGGGCACAAGCAGCCTTCATCCTACATGGGGTGATTGGAGGGGGTCTGGGAATAAGGGTCAGCGCCCCCTGTGTACACCCCCCTAGGAGCGGCACCACACCAAGGCCCAGTACCAGCTGAAGTCGGACCACATCTCACTGGCACAGGTCTTCAGCAAGATGGAGCAGGTGGTGGACGTGCTGGGCATCGAAGACTACTCTGTTAGCCAGACCACACTGGATAATGTAAGACTGGGGACAACATGGGCAACTGGATGCTTGTCCCCATGTGACAAAGTGCCAGGCAGGAACTGCCTTTGGTGCAGGAGGTGGACCTGGATGGGGAACACAGTGGCAGCCACCACATGGCAAAATGCACTGGGTCCTGACCCCGTGGCATGGATGGCAGGCGAGGGGTGGCTAGAGGTACAGATGCCTGCAAGGATGCCTCTTAGTCTCCTATCCTTTTACCCCCCCCAGGTGTTTGTGAATTTTGCCAAGAAGCAAAGTGACAACCTGGAGCAGCAGGAGACCAGTCCCAGCTGTGTCCTGCAGTCACCCCTGGAGCGTATGCTGAGCCTGCTGCGCCCCCGCACTGCCCCCACCGAGCTGCGGGCTCTTGTGGTGGAGGAGCAGGAGGACCTGGAGACTGATGATGAAGGCCTCATCAGCTTTGAGGAGGAGAGGGTGAGAGGTTGCCCCCGGATCTGGGTGTCCCTGGTCCCACCTGTGTACCTGCCATGGAGCCCTGGGGACTGAGTGCTGCAGCACCAGGAAGGGGACACAGTGGAACCAGGACTGGGCTATGCTGGGAGGGCTCTCTGGGAGGGATGGCTGCTCTGCCACCTGGGCTAGACTGGCCCCAGATGCCCTGGGTGTGCTGGCAGAGTGGGCAGGTCCTGAGTCCTGCCTGCCTTCCTGCCCAGGCACAGCTCTCCTTCAACACCGACACACTGTGCTGAGACCCCGAGGGCAGCCACATTCCTGTCTGTGAAGCCACTGAAACTTTTTGGCCTCTTCCTTCCCTTCGCCCCGTGGAGCGGAGCTGCTGCAGCCGGAGGCACATGCCAGGGAGGACACAGTGGGTACAGCAATGCCTGGATGGACCTCACGAGCCACCATTGGGTGGCCTTTGTCCCCTTCAGCTCCAGAGCAGTATCACTGTATGGTGCCAGGGGCCACAGACCTCAGCCTGTCCAGCTGGCACATGCCACAGATGGCGACTGCAAAGGAAAGGAGGTAGTTTGGCACCAGCACTGCTGGCCCCACATACCTTGGGGCTCGTGAGTGGTGCCTTTGGCTGGACACTCGTGTTGCACTCACACCATGGACCCTCAGCTTGTGGGGACTCCCCTTGGCCTGGCTCCACTAAGCTGGAGTAGGGATGACTGTTTCGGCATTGCCCCTGGCCAGCACTGCCCTGGGGCACCACAGGGGCAGGTGGTCCGGTGCTCCAGCCATAACTGATTTCTGTCACCAGTGAGATGTCACTAGGGGTCTTGGCCCCACTGGTATGTCCTCCCCACCCTGGGCTCTGTCCACCCCAACCCTGCCTGGCCTTGGGCACTGGCTCCATCCCTGGGCAGCAGCATTCCTGCAGAGGCGCATGGAGGGGCAGAGGTGTATTTCACAGGGTATTTCATGTGCTGGCACCAGCTGTTTCTTCCCTCTGCCCCTAACCATGTCCCTCCCCCTCCAGTCCCTCACCCTGCCTCCTGCTTGCTCTAGCCATCCACTTTTCCCATTGCAGGGCATTGCTGCAGCTCTGCCACCTTTTTGCTGTGTTCCCTTTGCCCTGGCACTTGTTCCTCAGTGTCCAGCCCTGTATGGGAGCCACCTGCACTAGTTTCTTATTGTTGAGTCACTGGTGGTATTGGGAGAGGGGTTGCTGCACCCCAGGATAGCTTTGGAAGATGGTAGTGGGTTGGCCTTAAGGTACAAGGTCAGGACAGAGTGGGTGTGGGCACACCTTGGCAGTGTTGCCTGAGGTGGTGGGGACTGTGGCAGTGGGGCTGGAGTGTCACAGGGCCAGCAGTGAATACCCCCTCAGCCAGCAATGCCCCTCCTTTTTGCAGAGGGTCCTTTGGCTTGTCATCCACAGAGACCATGTCTGGTGCCTGCAGCTCTCAGCAACCTGCAGCTTTGCCTGGAGGGTGAGGTGACAGCAAGGACCATGATGCTGACCCTGACCCCCAACCTCTGGGTGCCCCAGGCTTTGCCAGCATCCCAGGGTGGCCATGCATCTTCCTGGAGAACACCTTGAGGCCCAGCTGTCCTGTGAGCTCTGCTGCCCTCTCTGCCTCCCTGGCATGGGCTTGGCTGGAGGCCCCGAGCAGCACCAACTGCCTCACTGGCTGCCATGGGAGGTGTGGGGCAAATGACATGGGGAGGCTGCTTTGAGCTGCCTCTGGTCGAACTCAGGCACAGAAGCAGGGCCTGACCTCCACTGTCCTCGTGCCCCCCTGGTCTCACCAGCCCCGTATGCCACCTGCTATAGATTGTGATACAATATACAGTATTTTCAATAGGGGGAAAATGGGGAAGAAGCTCTATTTTCAGATTTTTCAGACCATGTTTTTTTTAATGGCGTATGGGAAACTGACTGGTTCTGGGGTGGGGTGGACGGCACACAGGGGCAGCCCCCACCAAGGTGTTCTTGCTCTCTTGCTGGGCACACTCTGCCTTCCTCGGTGAGTGCTGGGAGATAGGCCAGCTTGAGGTTTGCCTTTTGCCATCAGGGAGATGGGATGGTGTCACTAATGAGTCTCCAGCTATCACTTCAGTGGCACCCTGAGGCACCCCGGGGTGGGCAATGCTGCTTTGTCCTCCCCCTACACCTGCCACACTGCCCTGTTGCTCAGGACTCCAGAAGGGCACTGGCACCCCAGTCACCCTTTCCCAGCCCTCTTCCTTGCCACTGTGCCATCATCCCTATGGCTTTGATGGCCAGTGGAGATGCTCTTCTGCCCAAACAGCCTGCGTGACCAGGGTGGCCTCCCTGCTCTGGGCTCAGGGCTGCCCAGGCTCAGGACCCTGCTGAGGCCACCCCAACGGTGGCAGCAGAGGGGAGCAGGATGGTAGTGCCCCAGGGCATTGCCCCAGGGCAGGGGTGGCTGCTGCCTTAACACTTGAGTTTGGCTCTGCTTCCCGCCTTGCCTCCCCCCTGCACGTCCTTGGCCACCAGCTGCAGGCGCAGCGCCAGTGCCATGCTCAGCCCCAGGCATGGGGCCCCTGAGGGGTGGGGATGTCTTGGAGTTGCCTGTACATTGCTAGCAAACAAAAAGGTGAAATGTGAAAATAATGACCGTTTTAAATAAAAAATAATAACTGGATCTAGCAAGGCTGTGTGGTTGGAGTGCCAGGCCCAGGTGCCTGGGAGGGATCAGGCTGAGCAGAGGGGTGGCAATGCCCAGGGTGGGAGTACAGGAGCCTGCTACGGGCAAGGGGTGCAGGGCACAACACAGGGGTATATGCAGTGCTTGGCATTATTTGGACAGTGGTGTGGTGGCTGGGGGTAAAGGCAGAAGCCATGGCAGCTGGCAATGCCACCAGTCTCTCTCACCAGCCTGGGGTTGGCAGCAGCTTTGGTGCTGGGGCCTCATGGCAGGGCGTCTCACCTGTGCTGTGGGGCCAGGTGTGGGTGGGAGCAGGTACACCCTGGAGAGGAATGTGGGCTGGGAGGGGCCGCGGCTCTAGCTGGGGCACTCAGGGCACAGCCACCACTGTGCCGGCAGCCGCCACCCAGAATGGCTGAGAAACCCCAAATCCAGCTCTTCATCAAGGTGAGGGGGAGTCCTCAGGCCAGTACCCAGTGGGCACTGCTGGCTGCCACCTCTGGCAGTGCTGCAGGAGGCTGACCCGTGCCCCGGCTCACCACAGTGCCCAGATGTAGGGCACTAGGCAGGCAATGGGCAGGGGGTCAGAGGCAGCAGATGGGGAGTGAGGCTGGCAACAGGCAGCATGGCAAGCAGTGGTCGGGAGCAGGGTAGGCAGTGGGCAACAGGCAGGGATGGCGGGTGTGCAGGGCTCTTCTCTACAGCACTGCATGTTGCTGCCTGCCCTGAACGGAGTGGGGCTGAGGGGGCTCAGCCCGGGGAAATTAGACTAGGATGCCCCCCACCCCAAACCAGGGCTCAGTAGCCACCTGGCTGGGGCAGTCTGTCCGGCTGCGCTGGGCAAGAGATTGTGCCTGGGGGGGTAAGAGGGCCACCAGCATTCCCGTCACATTCCTTTGGCACAGTCCCTGCTACTGGGCTGTCCCTTGCCACAGCTGCCCCTGCTGCCACTTCTGCTGCTGTGCCCAAGCCTTTGGACCTCCTTGGCACTGTGAAGCTGGCACATTCTGGGGGTCCTGTTCCCTGGGGAGTGCCAGGGCTAGCACTCACTGTGCCATGTGGCTGCTCTGGGGCATGGCACTGAGGCTTTGGGACCATACAGGGGCTGGGGGCTGGCCTTCTGCCTGGCATAGCAGGTGCCACAGACTGCAGCACAGCTTGCCAGCCTGTGCCAGCACAGGCTGGACTGGGGCACGTGCCCTGCCACCCTCAACGTGTACCCACTAGGGCTGCTCCCACTGTGGCCATGCCAGGGTGAAGGGGCAGCTGAACTTTCTGTGCCCACAGGCAAGCGAGGATGGGGAAAGCATTGGGCACTGCCCCTTCTGCCAGCGGCTCTTCATGGTGCTGCTGCTCAAAGGGGTGCCCTTCACCCTCACAACTGTGGATGTGAAGAGGTGAGTTGTGGTCCACTCCCAAGTGGTGTCAGCCCTTGGGCCAGGGCCATGTTGGGGGTGGTAGGTCCCCAACAGTTTGGGAAGGAGTGTGAAGGGTGGGTACTATGGGATGCATGGAGCTTCTTGTACCCCCTCCAGGTGCCCACTGCTGGCTGGGCAGATTGGCGAGCATTTCCCTAGGTACACACAGAGGCAGAAGCAGCCTAAGTGCATCACCTCATCCTTTTGCTTGGGATACACACGCACATACGAATACACACACGCGTGTGCGGTACCAAGCAGAGCCCTGGACAGGTCTGCATCAGCAGAATCCCTTTCTCCTGCAGGGCACTGGATGTGCTGAAGGACTTTGCACCAGGTGCCCAGCTGCCTGTTCTGCTCTACAACGGCGAGCCCAAGACTGACACTGTCACCATTGAGGAATTCCTGGAGGACAAGCTGGGCCCCCCTACGTCAGTGGCCAACACTGCCCTGAGACGATGAAGGGGCCAAAGAGGGGCAGAATAGGTTGAAACAGGACGGGGCTGACAGGATGTGAACCTGTCAGCCCCTGACACCTGCCTTAGCTGTGCCCATGTACCCACAGGTGCCCCAGTCTGGTCCCACAGTACCGGGAGTCGAGCCTGGCTGGGAATGACATCTTCCACAAGTTCTCTGCCTTCATCAAGAACCCGGTGCCTGCCCAGGATGAGGGTGAGGAGTGGGTCGGGAAGCACCCCATGCAACCTCTCAGGTGTCACCACCCCAAAGCCCAGTCTGGTCACACCAAACCCTCCCAGTCCCCTGCCACCCTGTGGGTCAGTGCCAGGTCTCTGTGAAAGGGCAAGGACCAGTGCCAGGTCCCAGCCTGGGCAAGGCAGGAAGAGGTCGGCAGGTGCTTCCTGGGCAGAGGACTGGGTTGGCAGGGGACCACATGCCCTGACCCAGCCACCCACCCCATAGTGCTGCAGCGGAGCCTGCTGCGGGCCCTACTGAAGCTGGATGAGTACCTGAGTGCCCCTCTGGAGCATGAGCTGGCCCAGTACCCCCACCTCCAAGCCTCCCAGCGACGCTTCCTTGATGGAGACCACCTCACATTGGCTGACTGCAATCTGCTACCCAAACTCAACATTGTTCAGGTAAGCAGGGACATCCTAGCACCGTGCCCTTCTCCTTTCCCTGGCATCTCTAGGCCACTGGCCCCATAATCTCACTTTCCCCTTGGAACCTGCAGCAACACCCTGCTCCTTTCACAAACGCTCTGTTCAGTCCTGAGTCTTCTGGCATCCCCCTCCCCAGGAGCCCTGCCCAGCACCGTGCCTTCACAAAGAACCCACTCCCCTCTGCATCTCATCCTAAGTGCCAGCCTTCTAGTGTGCAGTGCCAGGGATGTCCCCTGGCCCCCCTGCCACCTTTCTCAGCTGGTTCCTTTCCTGGCAGCTGGGCCCTCCTTGGCACAGAGTACCAGACAAGGCTCCCCCTGTTCCTGCCCGCAGGTGGTGTGCCAGCATTACCGTCACTTTGGGATCCCCAAGGACCTGCGGGGTGTGTGGCGGTACCTCAACAGTGCCAATGAAACCAAGGAGTTCAAATACACCTGCCCCAACAGCCAGGAGATCATACATGCTTATCGCTCTGTGGTCCGGACACCATAGTGAGCGGGGCGTGTGCCCCAGTGGGTGCAAGGCCAGGGTTGGGGTTGGGCAGGAGGTCAGTGCCCAGACCAGTCCTGCCAGCATCTGCTTGGAAGAGCAGAGCATGAGCTGTGCCGCCGGCACCCAAATTCTCTCCACTGACACACAGGTGCTGGCAACAATCTGTGGTTCTCTGATCCTCTTTTGCCACTCTCCCTCCCAACCAGGACATGCTCTGTGGCCCCACATCATAGGGACAAA
The DNA here is from genome assembly GCA_013399695.1 of Formicarius rufipectus. Classification (NCBI taxonomy): domain Eukaryota; kingdom Metazoa; phylum Chordata; class Aves; order Passeriformes; family Formicariidae; genus Formicarius; species Formicarius rufipectus. The sequence goes on along the minus strand of VXAU01004698.1, from coordinate 47,249 downwards.
GTCATGGGCACCACCAGTGCCAAAGCTGGGCCCTGCTGTGGGCAGGGGCAGAGCGGAGGAGGACAAAGCTGCCCAGAGCAGAGAGCAGCCCTGCAGCTTCTTGTGTGGGCACACCACGCCATCGTCCCATGAGGGTCTGAGGCCCAGCTGTGCCTGGGCAGCAGGCACTGCAGGATGCCCTCACACCTGCACTGGATGAGGGGACCCAACATAGCCATGGAGAGCCCTGGGAAGAGAGGTGGCAGAGGATGGCAGAGGCAGTGAGCACAGGCCAGTTCTCAGCACCCTTGGTGAGGGAGCAGAGGGCACCAGCTCAGGAAGCTCTCTGGAGCAGATTCGGAGGTTGTGAAGTCGGGCCAGCCCAAGCCAAGCTTCAGAGCCCCTGGAAATCAATAAAGGCTTTGCAAGAAAGACCTGCATGAGTCTGGAATGACCACACCAGCAGCTCTCCCTCAGAGGGTTTCACACCGACCTTCCCTTTCTCTCCCAGTACCCAGCAAGGCAGAGCTGATGCTCCCAACTCTCTGGAGGGGTTGGGCAGGCTCTAACCAACCCCCTGCCAGCCCATCTGCAAGAAGCTGGAAGGGAAGGGAACTTCTCTGAGCCTCAGAGCTCCAGGTTCAGCTGAAATTGGCCCAAAGCTTCCTGAGAAAGAGAGAGGCTGGATACACTGGTATATCCACAGAGACCGGCTAGCTAAAAGCATCTTTACTGGCAAGAAGCTAAGCACCGGCAATCTTTCCATTCTGCAGTGATACAGCAGTTCTTTCCAAACCCCACCAATTCACAGTAAATGAGGTCAAGAGGTGATGGTCCCTGCCAACAGGGAAGAACTGCCCAGCACAAAGCCACCACTGCTGTCTCCCCTGTCCCCATTTGTCCCCCTCAAAGGCTCTGCCACCGCCCCAGCAGAGTCAGCTGCCACGTACTGCTGCCTCTGTTGTCTCCTTGTGTTCGAGGGGCTCAGCAGGACATAGGGACACCCTCTCCTCCAACCTACACACATGCCAATAGGGCCTCACAGAGTTCTTGTAAGGGTATGGGACAGCACCAGTCAGGAATCCTCAAAATTCACTCCAGATGGTACCTTCTTGCTGGGAGGAGATACAGGGAGCATCAGAGCCTCAGACCCCATGCTCTGCTCCCACACAGCTCTGGAGCAGAGCCCATGGGGTCCCCATCTACCTGAGCCCCAGCACTGACCTTTTGAAACCAGGGTTAATAAGAGACTCTCCCGGGACCTTCCTCTTGGCTGGTAAAGCTGAGCCAGCAGCCCTGTTCTTCCTGGGGCTGGGGTCTGCCTCAGTCAAGGATGGGCAGGATGCAGATTGCAGGTCAGCCAGGTGCTCTGCCAGCCCTGCCAGTCCCTCCAGGGCCAGGGTGAGCTTCCAGCAGCCCAGCCTGGCAGGGCTAGCAGCTGCAAGGGTGAGGAAGGGCCAAGCCTGACCTCCTCTCCCAGTGGAGCCATGGACCCACCACAGCCCGTGTTTTGGAAGCGCAGCAAAGGCTGCCCTCCTTCTGAGGTTGGCAATGCCCAGCCTCTGATCTGAGCACCCCAGATACCCTGAGAGCCACAAGTGAGCCCTGCCCCTGCTCTGCCAGCATGGGCACCAGGACAGTGGGTGCCTGCCAGCAGCCACAGCTGAGGGCATTTGGGAGTGTCCTGAAGAGCACGTGGACACAGGACACAGCCTCCAGGGAGAAGGGAAAGGCCAGCAGGATCAGGCAGGTGCCCCTTGCAGTGCCTACCTGGCAGGAAGGGTTGCTGGCTGCAGGCAGTGTTCTTCTGAGGGCTGCATGAAGATGCCAGCGTCTCCACTGCTGCTGAGACAGGAGCCAGAAACAGAGCTTGTGACAACACACCCCAATATAGCATGCAGCACACCAAGCCCCACCAGACAAACTGAGGCCTGTTCTCCTCTCAGCACTCCCATCCAGACTGCTACTGCTCAAGAATCTTCCCAGACCCCTCAAATAGAGATGTCTGTAAGGTGACTCCCACATTCAGGATGCTGGTGTTGTGCTGGCCGTGAGGACAGAGCTGTGTTTCCACACAGAGACACACCACTGTGTCCTCTGGGCCTGGGCAAGGTCTCTTGTGCCCAGGGGGCTCTGGTGCAGACCCTGGCCAGCTTAGGGAACTGGCCAGCTGAACTGGGAAGCAATGGCAGCAGCTCTGCTGCTGGCCTCCTGGGACCAATGAAGAGAAACCACCTGATAGTGCCTTGCGAGGCACAGCCCGCTCCCACTGAGAGCCCCAAGGCTGAGCGGGGGCACGTGGGACACTTTGGGTGGGGGTGATGATCCCAGGAAGGTGGCAGGAGTTGCCAACCCTCCCCCTGTCCTCACCCCTTCCAAACCCACCACGGACCTTCCAGGCGCCTCTCCAAGCTCTCGATGCAGCGGGCCATGCCGAACACCAGTGCCTGCAGCTGGCTGCGGGCCTCGGCGGCGGGCAGCTGGGCGAGGGCGAGGCCCGGGCCCCGCGGCTCCCCCGGCAGCTGCAGCGTGGCCGAACCCGGGCCCAGGCTCAGCTCAGCGGCCCCGCGGCCCAGGGCGGCCCTATAGGGAGAGAGGGTGAGCGGAGCGGGGCGCAGGGGAAGGCTGGGGTGGGGGGAGCCGGGACTAGGGGGGACTCGGGGCTGCGGCACCCACCTGAGTATCGCCCCATGCTCCTCCGGCGGGCACTGCTGCAGAGAGGGAGTAGGAAAGCGCGTCCGACACGGCCTAAGGCGGGCCCGAGTCCTTCCCCGCCCCGCCGGCACCCCGCGCCTCAGCCCCGGGCCCCACCGCCCACCCCGGGCCCGGTACATACGCCGTCGAACGCCGGACAGTCGCTGAGGTCACCGGCCCAGACCTCCATCGCGTCGGTCACACTGCGGGAGGCAGCGGCTCAGGCCGGGGCTTCTCGGCCGCGGCCCCAGCCCCGCTCCCGCTCCCGGCCCCCGCCCGCTCTCACTAGACGGCACCGCCGGGCCGGCAGTAGCAGAGGAACCGGCCCGGCCGGCTCCGCCATGACCGCGCCGGAAGGGGAAGGGGCGGGCGCGGCCGGCGGGACCTGCCCGGAACGGAGAGCGGCGGCTCCGCCATGGTGAACCTGGGGCTGCGGCGGGTGCAGGATGATGTGGCTGCTAAGCACCCGGTGCGCCCTGCTGGGGGCGAGCTGGGGGGCCCGGGTGTGCGGGTGGGGCCGGGGCTGAGGAGGCCCAGCAAGGCCCGGTGGGGCCGGGCAGGGCCGGGTGTGCGGGTGGGGCCGGGCAGGGCTCCCGCTCCCACACTGACGCGTCCCCGCAGGCGCTGCAGCAGTACGCGGCCTGCCAGTCCCACGCCTTCATGAAGGGCATCGGCACCTTCCTGGCAGGTACAGCCCGGTCCAGCCCCGCCCCCGGCCGCTCCCCGGGCGGCCCGGCCGTGTTCGGTAACCCCAGCCCCGGTCTCTGCAGGCAGCGGGGCCGCCTTCGCCGTGCAAAAGCTGGCGCGGCAGAAGTTGCCGTACAGCCCACAGTGGAGCCTGCTGCTGGCCGCGGGTGAGTTACCGGCCCGCGTGGTGCTGCGCTCGGAGAGGTGTTTGCCCTTGCTGTGGGGAACTCTTCCCTGGCGCCGGTCACCTCCTGGTGCCCCGGCCCCGGAGGTTCAGGAGGGTTCTTGGGCAGCTGCAGCAGGTGCTGTCCCCACCAAGGTGCTGCTGGCACTCTCAGGAGCACCTTGGACTTTCCAGTCGCAGGGTCCCTCGCAAGCTACTTGGTAACCAGAACTGAGACACAGAAATGCTCCGACTTCTGGATATACTTGGAGACAGGCAAGTCCCCACAGGAGCTCGCCATGACTGGTAGGGTGTCTCAGCCGACAGGTACGTTCATATCTCCCTGCTGCTTTCCCCAGGCTTGTCATGCCTGGTTCTTCCCTAATGAAATAATTAGTTTGCTGTTCCTGTCTCATAATTAACCTGGTGACTATATCGTTGCCAAAACCTCAATGTAAGCCCCACACTGGCACTTGAGGGATGGGAGCAGGAGGACCTATGGTGGCTGGAGCTCCCTGCCTGGTCTCATGGTTCCCATGTCCTTCTGTGCTCTGGGCGGGTGATGTGGCCTGGGTGCACTCACTGCTACCTGCTGCCCTGCCTCCTTTGGGAATTCACAAGAGCCAGCATGAAGGGCTCATTTTCTGGAAGAGGAAGGAGAGGGTAAGGGATGGAGAAAGTAAATGAGCTGTGGAGGAGTTTGCTGTTCTGTATGGTGGGTGAAGCTGGAGGGGCACCAGGAGAGGCACTGGACAGTTCCCATGGCTGCTCACTGCCCTCTCCTACATGCACCTTGAGCTCCCAAAGCTTGGCCCACCTGAGGAGACTTTAAACACTTCACCAGGGCTCTGGGGTTCTCTACCCACCCTTGGCAAACACACCAGGGTAGCTGGAGGTTCAGGAAGCTTGTAACTTTCTGTTGCAGAAAATCTGCTCAGCACAGAGGACAGGGACAGCACTGCACCGCCAGTGAGGAGGAACAGGTACGGGGACGTGGTGGAGTAGCCAGCCAAGCACATTGCACTGTGCCCATGTCCCACTTCAGCCCTTGCTGCCTGCCCGGCCCATCGCTGCCTGTGCTGTGGGCTTGTTGGAACTGTTGGGAAGCTCAGAGGACTTGACCCTGCAGCGAGAGCATGGTGGAAGCACCATGGGGATCACTGCTGCCTGCCCCATGGTCTCTATTGCACCGGGAGTACAATAAAAGTAAAGAGCTAAAGGCACTCATTGTGAATGAGGTGAGGGTTTGCAGCGGGACAGGCAGAGGAGGTGGTAAATGTCACCCTGAGGGGACCTCTGCAGTGAATGTTGGGTGCAGAGAGCTTCAGTCCCTCTGGCAGTGGCACTCACACTCCATCAGCACATGGATTGTTGTGAGCTGGCTGCAGGCACAGACACGTCTGGGCTAAGCTGTGAGGCCATAGCTGTTGCTGTGTGCTTTCTGTTCCCTGAGCCCAGCCACTCCCCACATCCCTGCCCCTGCAGCGGCAAGGCTTTTCTCACCCACCTGAGCAGTGCTGAGCTGAGTCCCACAGCTGGGTGGCCTCTGAGGTATCCTCTACCCCTGCAACAGGGGTGATGGTGTGCCCAGGGCCCATCTCTGCAGTGTCCACATGTCACTGGCTGGGGCTTGTCATCTGGCCGGTCTCAGATTGCCCATCCAGATTCATTGGCAAGAAAATGGTACTGTCTCAAATCCTGTGCACAGAGAGGGGCATGTGGGATTTTTCCTAATGTCAGTAAGTCCTGACTAGGCAAACTGGCTGCTTTTGGTGGATGTTCAGCTCTGATTCAGCTGCATCTGAAGAGGAAATGCAGCCTGGATTCTGGAAGCTGCCTGGGTTCTTCGAGCAGTGTTTCATCTTCAGGGATCAGAAGTGCCTTTTCCTTCTATATGAGATATGGAGACAGACCTTGAGCCTTACTCCACCACAGGAGGAAGTCCCTGTACTGGTGGGGATGGGGAGCCTGGGGAAGAAATTGGGTCTGAGGGAGCAGAACGTCATCTGAACTGGAATCAGGTTTGCTCTGTGCAGAGATGGGACAGTGGAACAGCTGAAAGCAAAGTGCTGTGGGGAACGGGTGGGTTAAGCCCAGCACAACATTCCAGGAGCTCAGCCAGAGAAGGGAAGATGTTGGGAAATGAGGAAACCTGCAGAGCAGAGCTCGTGCTGCTGGCAGGAGCAAAGACCAGAAAGAAACCACAGCTCCCTACAGCCACTCTTTTCTGGCGTGTTTGGGGAACATGCAGGGAAGGGGGTACTTTCCCAGTGAATTAGAGAGCTGGGCGCGGCCTCACACAGCTGCCAGATGTGTGTCATGGTGTCTCTGAGGTCTAGTGACTGCACCTGCAAATGCGGGCTGCTCTGCTTCCCTGCTTGGGCACCAGCACTGGGCCTGGGGAGTGGAGCCTGCCAGCAGGTTGTCTGTGCCTGTGGGCTCTTGCAGTGAGGAGCAGCTTGAGCACTGCCTGTTCCTGGCTTTGGTGTGACTGCACCTCCAGTGCCAGGGAAACCTGAACTTGACAGCTGTGGCTGGCTAGAACTGCTCCACCGCCAGGTGGGCCTGGGTCTAGAGTGGTATTTCCAGCCCACCTCAGTCCATCCTAGGGGGTCTCCAAGCTGGTAGAGCAAACAAAGCCGTGATAGTGTCTCAGCACTGGACAGACTGCAAGGGACAAGACCTTTGGGCAGAGCCTGACCCGTGGCTGTGTCTGAAGGGCTCTGCCCCAATGGAACCGCCAGGCTGATCTGCCTGTTGCTAATCAGAAGCCACTGAGCCATTGCAGTGGTTACAAAGGTTTATTTCAGATTATTAATAAAACCCCAAACAGACAAAAACAAACCTGCATGTTTGCACGTCTCTCTTCTTAATTGGAAATGAAGGTGCATCCTCCCAGCTGCCCAGTGTAGGGTGATGGCAGGCTCAAATCCTAGTGCAGAGCAAGGCCCAGCTCCCACAGTGAGCCCATTGCCTCTGCACCACAGAGCTGCAGGGACCAGCAGATGGAGGAGTCTCTAGCTGTGGCAAAGGCAAGTGTGGTACAGGAACCACCAGCATGGGGAAGGTACCACATGTGGTTGCTGAAGCAGGACCTGGAGCTGCTGGCTCCCTGTATCTGGTTATTTTTAAGCCTTTATCCAAAGCTGAGAGCAGTGGAAGTCTAGGTCAAGATAATGGCCTTCAGGAAGGTCAATGGGGTTTGTGTGCTAGCCAGAAAGATAAGTGTGGACTCTGGGTGATGCCCAGAGCTCCCCAGGAGGCAGGGCGGATGCTCCAGGGACAGGCTAGCAAGGTTTTGCTAGCCAGGCTACAAAGACTGGCATAAGTAGTATTCTTCATACACATGAAAATGAATCCTCCTGTTGCCTTGGCTCACTGGCCCAGTGCAGCTCAGCTCTGGTGGCAGAAAGATGTCCCATTCTCAAGCCTGCTCTGAATAGTGCTGGGAATCTCTTCTGTCCCTCCCTTCCTGCAGCTTGAGAGCAAAGGGAGAGCAAGAGGGGACAGCTTTCATTCTGGGACAGTGACAGGCCTTGGCGGAGGACATTGAACACTTGCTGCATCCCAAGTGTTCAGACCACGGAGACTCCAGGAGGAAGGATGGTGCTGGGTCCTGCAGGCATGGCCCACCCTGTCCCTGCTGTCATATTGTACTGGATTTGCTGCGCCGGAGCAGACAGACAGCAGTAACCAGGGACATCAGGGTGGTGACCACGAAGAGCAAGATGAGGATGACCCAGTAGTTGTACAATATGCTTTTGTGGGAGGAGGGCTTCTCTGCTGGGATCATGTTGGTGAGGTTCAGCATGTAGCCCAGGGCCCAGCCAATGGAGGTTTCTCCTGCCTGTGGAAACAGCATGGCATGGTCACCCACCCAGCCAGCCTAGCTCTGTGGGCCTCAGCAGACCTTAGAATCATAGAATCATGGAATCATTAAAGTTGGAAAAGACATCTAAGGTCATGGAGTTCAACCACTAACTCAGTATTGCCAAAGCCACTATACTAAACCGTGTCCCCAAGTGCCACATCCACATGTCTTGTAAATCCCTCCAGAGATGGTGACTATTGCTTCCCTGGGAAGCCTTTTCCAATGCTTTAACACCTTTTCTATGAAGGAGTTTTCCCTAAAACCCAACCAAAACATCCCCTAGTGCAACTTGAGGCTGTTTCCTCTTGTGACTTGTTCCCTGCGAGAAGATCCTGACCCCTACCGGACTCCATCCTCCTTTCAGGTAGTTGTAATGAGCAAGAAGGTCCCCCCTGAGTCTCATTTTCTCCAGGCATAGCCCCTGCCAGCTCCCTCAGCCATTCCTCATTAGAGTTGTGCTCCAGACTTTTCAGGGACCACCTCAGTGTCAGCCCAATGGAGAAGAAGGGTGTAGGGGAGCCCAGAGCACCTTGAACTCTTGCTTGCCCATGGATTCAGTCAACTCAGAGACGGAGCAGTGACCATCCTGTGCTGAAGTGGGCTCATCCCATGGGATCAGAACCTCATCCACTCAAGTTTAGTCCTGACCTTGTTGTCTGTGTGTGCAGACAAAAGTAGCATCCTTCCCTGAGGATTTCCCAAAAGGCCTGAGTAAAGCATTGTTTGGGATGGCTGGTGTCTTGAAGGCCCAGGAAGGACTGAAGGACTTCACCCCACCCTACAGCCAGCCCAGCTCAGCTCATTTTTCAATCCCTCAGGAGATCCAACCAAAAACTCATAGTTGCATCTTGCCCCCATGCCCTGAGATCTTCCTTCACTGTGCTTGGTCCTTTTGTGGTGTGGGATCATCTGTCCTCCAGGATTCTTTGGTCTAACTCCAAAGAGATCCCATGAGATGAAGATGTGCTTTTGTGCTACTGACCTTCTTCTGGAAGGCGATGTTGGGGAAAGAGTGGTTGTTGAAATTGTAGCCTCTGGTGGTGAGCAGATACACAAATGTGCTGACAGCGCAGTAATCTGGCAGCCTCTTCTCCAGCTTGGGGGCTTTCTGGAGTAGCTGGGTGGGATGCATGGAAGGAAAGAGAAGAGGGGTCAAGCCAGTTTGTATCTGTGGCCTGAAGCTCTGGGTGGTTGCATCTGGCATGCCAAAGTTGCCTGTACTCACCTGAGTCCCTCCTGGTCCCATGTGGGAGCCATCACCTGCCTTACCTCTACTCCATGGGTGCCAGGACACCCAGCCACCTCCAAGGGCTGGTCTCAGAATTTGGGTTATGCCTCACATAAAACAGCCCCCTCTTCCCCGCTGTGCCCAGGGAGCCCACCTCATTCCAGCTGGTGGCACATATGGTCTCTGCAGCATCCTTCAAGTCGCTGGGCAAGTGTACAGATCTCCCCATCACGGTCTGGATGAAGTCCACCGTGTAGAAGAAGGCAGAGAAGGCCTGATGGAGGGAAGGGAGCAGCTGTGGGACAGGCTCTTTCTCTCACCATGAGCAGAGACTGACTAGTGTGGCGAGCACGAATGACTGCCCTTGCAGAGCTGAGGGCCTGACTCTCCTGCCATGTGATGCTGGAAGGCTGGGGACAACATACCCACCAAGCAGGTGGGTCACCACCCTGCTCCATGTCTGGACTTACAATGAAGTTTCCTGAAACCTTCGGCTGGAAAACACCATCAAAGGAGCAGTGAGAAAAGGAGCAGGTGGTGAAGTTGAAGAGCTTGCTGACATGCAGAGTGCAGAGGTTCCCGTTCCCGGTGCCAACCAAGGTGATGGTGGTGTTGAGGGCAAGGCTTGGCCTCTCCTTCTCCGTGCAAGGGCTGTCATAGATGCTGCTCAGTGACAGGCTCTTGTTGTAGCCCATGGGCCAGCAGGGATGGGGGACAGTTGCTTGGTATCTCTCAGCCTGCCAGAGGAGAGACACACAGGATGCGCGAGCTATGCTATAGCCACAGCTCCCCTGAAGCTTGAGCAGTGAGACACAGAGCAGCTGTCAAAAGTGTCTCAAGATGACTTGGGGTGTCTTGGCTCTATCCAACAGGTGCGTCACCTTATGGAGAAGCTCTGGGAACATGAGAGAGGGTTTAGGGCAAAACCCAAGGGTTGGCTGGGAAAGGGATACAGCTGGCCCAGAGCTGGGGGACACCTCTGTGTTAACACCAAGGTGAGGAGGCAACTCTCAGGTTGTGACAGCCACAAGCACATGCTGTACCTGGAGGAGCTTGGAGAGCAGCCTCTTGAGGACCTGGTCCCTTCCATAACAGAGGAAGCTGTGGGTGTACACTTTGTATGTGTGGCCATACAGCTTCAGCATCACCTTATTTCTGGGGTTTTCAATGGTCTCCTGGGTTTCAAAGGTGATCTGTGTGGAAGCGCCCCCAAAGTCCATGGCCCCCAGGGTCTTCTTCTGAGGCTGGATCCATTCTCCAAGCCACCCACGCTGAATCAGGAAGACAAGAGCAGACATAAGGATATGATGAGCTGTGGGACAGCCCTACCACCACAGACGTCCTGCTGGGTGTGACTGTCCCCTGCCCACCTTGATGAAGTTTTCCAGGAGGTAGTTTGCAGTGACCCAGCCAAAGACTCCTTCCTCTTCACCTGACAGGATCTTTGCCCCCCGGAAATCAAAGGGGTATGTCTTCAGCACGGCTGTCACGGCTCTGAGGACCGCATCTGATGTCTGTGGGTTCGCGATGCTGTGGGTCAGAGCAGAGGGCAGAGTGATGGGAATGCACTGGCGTGTGGCGAGTGGATCCCTGCTGGCCCCCACAGCTCTTGGGGACAGCACTGTCATGATAGGGGAGCAAGAGATACATGAGTCCTTGCCTGAGTACCTATCATCCCCTCAAGCCCCCAGCTAATTCCCTTTTTCTTTGCTGGAGGAGTCGGGTAGCAGGGATGGAAGTGTGCTCCCTCCTTGAGAAACAATGGGAACCTCCTGGGCTAGGTAAGGGTTAGGATGTGCTCTCTTGGGGGTGATTATTTTCACTGTGTCCACCAAGCTGGCAGTGGGTGAAGGGAAATTTTGCTCCTAGCTAGCCAAAAAGGCTGAGTGGGTTATCCTGATGCTGGCCCCACACCAGCCCCTTTCCACCAGGGCTGTGCTGGCAGTGCCCTGCAGAGCATATCCTACTCTACAAGGCAGAACCACCTCTGCAGGGGACACAGAGCTGGGAAGTGGGGTGGTGAGAAGTTTTGCCCACAGAGGATCAACACTTCAGCTGTGCTTCACCACCTCCACCACTCCCCATGTGCAGTGAAGTGATGTGGCAGGGTGGCGTGGCAGGACCCCCCCTGAGCAAGCACTCACTTGAGCAGGCGCATGCCAGCCGTGGCACCCAAGTAGAGAGGGGTGCCCACGTGCTTCTCTTTGGGCACGTCTCTCAGGGCCTGGTTCAGGCACTGCTCCAGGCTTGTCCCAGCAGCTGGAGGGTTTGAGCTGTAGCTGGAGATGCCAGGACCTGCAGAGAGGAAACAGCATTGCTCCCTGTGGGTGTGGGGATGATGCCCAGTGGACAGGTTTGCCCGTCCCAGGCTTTCCAAAAGGCAGGTTTCTGTGAGCATAGAGCCCACATGGAGCCGTCCAGGGTCCAGCCACACTGCATCCACTGCTGGCTCACAGCCTGGGGAAGGTTGATTAATGAGAGGGGAAAACCAACACTGGCTCCTCAGGGGGCTAGATGGGGAGTTGGATTGTTTCCTGGTAGTTGAGGGCCTGCCAGGAAAAGATAAACCACAAGAATGCATAGCTGCAAGTCTTGGGGGGAGTTGGGAGGGGTTTGGGGGTTAGAGCTGAACCCCTTAGAACATTTCACTGCACTAGTGAGTACAGAGAGAGGCAGCTGGGTGTGGCAGGGACACTTGCACCATGATTCCCTGCCACAGGGACATGACAGACCGCGCCACCAGCCCCCACCCCAGGCCGGAGCCAGCCCTTACCCTCCACATCACACATGCCATGCTCGCTGACCACCCCAGTGTTGTTCTCCTTGTCTGCAGGCCACTTGTAGACAAACATGGCGGTGTGGGAGGACCCAGCGTCGAGCACGATGCCGTACTGCAGGGGAAGGGTGTGGGTTAGGCCTGGAGGTGGGAGGCCCCGCAGCTGTTCCAGCCCGTCCCAAGGGAAGGCACTGGGGCTCAGCGCACAACTGCTCCTACCCTAACAGTATCCAACAGCTCCAGAGCATCATCTGGAAAAGGGGAGCTCTGCTCATCCCAGCCCAGCCTGGCACAGGTGTGCCCACACCTGCCCACACGAGGCACTGCCTGGGATGCAACTAGGAGCGGGATACTGACCTTCCTGGGATGCTGCTTGGAACGGCATGGGGACTCTGGGTTTTTGGGCATGGGGACCTTCTCGAGTGTGGTCTGGGGGACTCACCCCCCGCTGCAGGCTCCGACCTCTCCAGCATCACTCCTGGCCACCTGCATCCATGCTGACCCATGCCAGCATGTCCCTGGTGCCAGTGGCAGGGAGGGACACCTGGAGTGGCCCCTTGGGATGTACTCCAAAGAAGGGCAGCCAGGCACCTCATCCCTCCTGCCCTTGTATGGCTTCGCCGTTCTCTGGCTATAAATAACCTCGCTCCTCTGGCCAAACAAGGTTACCCAGCTCCCAGAGGGGTGACAACCCACATGCTGCCTTCAGTTCCACCAGGGACACCCCTCTGCCTGACCCCCACTGCCCATAAACTCGGGGCTGCTCATACTGGCCCCCTTGGGGCTGTGAGTATGGGGTGAAGCAAGGCAGCACCCATCACTACCCCAAGCTGAGCAACTCTAGGGTGAAGCCATCTGAAGCTTAAACCCTGTACAAGGCTTCATCTGCTCCTGCCTTGCCCAGGACTGAGGGCTAGAATGGACAGCTCCTCTCTCTGTCTGGCTTCTGGGACCCACCTCAGCCCTGCCTTCCATGGGTGCCCCATCCCATTCTTGTCTCTATCCTCTGGTCTTAGCCAGCTCAAGCAGCAAAGTGTCAGGGCAGAGGCAGGAACACCTGGGGTCCGCACTTGTAGGTAGCCCTCATTCCCGCATGAACCCCTGGCCCCACACCAGTGGTACACCCTGCTTCCCCAGGAGATCATTTCACCCCCTCCCCCCGCCTTCCCCAGTGACTTGCTTGACCAGGGCCAAAAGTTACAAACCAGAAGAGAATCCCTCTCTGTGGCCAGACTGGGGCTGGTGTGCCAAAGCACTGGTGTGAGGGATCAGCTTCCAGCACTGCCAAACCTTGCAGAGAGGAGGAAGGGGGATCTGATAACTCTCCCCAACACGCCAACCTGGCCCCCTGGGCTGGGTGCTGGGGTAAGCATTCCAGGCAGGCTCAGGGGGCTCTCAGCAGCCTCTCTGTCCAGTGCAACATGTGTCATGCCCCCACGGGTACCCCAGTCCCTCCTCACCATAGAACCTTCTGCACCCCCAGATGGGCAGTCACCCACCAGGCACAGAGGACCCTGAGGAGTGTCCAGCCCCGTGGACATCTGTCCACCTCTGCAGCACGTGTGCCCATGCACCCTGCCCATGTACCATGTGCCTGGTTTTCTCATGGGGCAGCGCACCACCCCGGGTATCACATGAGGTGACACTAGCAGGAGTATGGTGACAAGGCTGTCCCCAAAGGGAAAGCATTGACAAGTCACCTCCAAAACTGAGGCTGAGCACAGTCAGGACCCAGAGAACAACCTCTAGCACTGGGATGCCATGGAGGGGCTGCAGCCCACAGAGGGGGACAAGGTTTGAGACAGGGATATCTCTGTGAGGGGCTGCGAAATGCTGGAGTGTGAGGCAGCAAGGACAACCCGCAGCACCAGGGATACCTGATGCCACACACCAGGAATGGGGTCAGCCCAGGAGAGGGACACTGAGAACACCAGACCAACCCCATGGTAGAAATGGAAGTGGCCATGTGGCTGACTCTAGGGTGAGCAGGAGGAGACCCACCACCCCTGACAGAGGGAAACCTAGTTCCAGGGATTTCTTCCTGTACTCAGTAGGACTGGCTTGTCTGTGGCCTGCTTCTCACTTCACAGAGAGCTGGTGTGTGGGTGCATACCTGGGGTGGGGTTGCACATGTGGATGTGCATGCATGTATGTGTGCATATGGTGTGCATGCTGCAGGTGTGCGTGTGTATGTGTGTGGACATACACAGGTGTGTAACATTTAGGTGTGGAGGTGGGTGCATGGATGTGCCTGCACGTGAATGTGCACAGGTGAGGTGTACATGTACACAGGTGTGCCAGCATGTTTTGTGTGCACACGGGGGCACCTGTGTCTGTATGTACATGCAGTTAGGAGGGTGTGCGTGTAAGGGTGTGCATGGGCATGCATGCCGTGTGGGTGCCTGGGGAAGTAGAGGACACCTGGCTGCAGGTGGGTGGCAGTGAGGGGCTGCATGGAGCCTGCATCCAGGGCAAGCCCTCTGCAAAGGTGACGTGTTGCAGTGACAGTGGCACTGCTGGGGCAGGCTGCAGAACAGCTGCACCATGTAGGCACATCCTAGTGCCCTTTGCTGCCAACACCTGCGGATTGGGGTGGAGGGGATCTCTCCTCTTGGACCCCCAGCCTATTGCTGCCAGGTGCGGACATCCCATGGCACCACTGGCCTTTGTGGTGGAGGCAGCAGCACTTGCCTTGGCTGAGGTAACATGCGGCAACCTGACGGCGCTGCCAATCACAGGGAGTACCGGGTGCCCAGCTATCTCTTGGGACAGTTCTCTCTGTGGCCATCACAGCATGAGAGGAGCCACCACAACCTCATGCCAGCCCCCTGTCCTACTCCTGGGGACATGGGGTTTGGCACCCCAGCTTGTGCCTATGGAGGAGCTGATCTAGCCAGCAGCGCTGGCGGTGGTGAGCAGGGGTGGGAGCCATATACGCAGGTGTGTGTCCATGAAGGGACCAAGGCAAACCTGGACAACCAGAAGCATCACAGCAATAAAGGAATGTCCCCTCCTCCAGACTCGAGGGTACCACATCCCTCCAGCATGCACATGGAAATCATGGTTATGGTCACCTATAGTGGTGCCTGTTCCTGCTCCACTCTCCCAGCCGCTGTCCCTGCCCCAGACCCTGTACCTGCACATCAGGGCCACTGTGTTCCCCAGTGCAGGTGTGCTGCCTTGCAAGCACAAGTCATAGCTGAGCCATGGGCACAGGCAGGTGGACTGCAGGGGCCCTACAGGTGAGGAGCCCCAGGAGGGAGGATGAAAGTCCATCCCATTAGTGATTTGCAGTGTAAATGCTGCCCTCAGTTCTGCCAGCTGAGCTGCCTGTGTCTGCCAACAAGCGCACTGCAAATGAAGGCTGGAGAGACATAGGGATGCCCAGGCATGCTCCCATGCTGGCACCTGGCTCCCATCATCCTCCTCATCTCCCCTTGGCATGCTTGTCTGCCAGTGCCCAGGGCTTGTACATGTGGGACAGTCCCCAACCCCAGCATGTATTGGTGGCACAGGGATGACTGATTTTTTTAACAGGACCCGCTGACCAGATCCCTGGTGATGCTGCAGGGCTGGGGGAGATGGAGGGGTCCCCATAATGGCCCCACACTAGGACAGTTTCCCAAAGCCAGCCCTGGCTCTCTTGCCTCCCGAGTCTCCTATGGCCCCACAGGCTCTGCTCCAACTCAGCATCACCCAGCCCAGTGTCAGCCAGGGCTGCTCAGTCCTAATGCCACTGCAGAGGGGACACAGAGGACAGTGATGCCTCCAAAGGCCATGAGTAGATCTTGGGACTCCTGGTCAGTTCATTGTTCTGTTTAGAAGAGTCCCCACACCAGGGGAGGAGGTAGATGGGGACACTCAGAATGCCTCATGTGCTGCAGGTTGGCACCATGCCTGATGAACATGCCCAGGACTCCAGCGCCCACCCCACAGGCTCTCCAGGCTGCCCCATGGCCCCCTACTCGCCCAACATCCTGCCTCCCTCAAGGGTGGTGAGACCATGGGACAATCATGTTTACAGGGTTTTTTCCTGCTGCAGCAGGCACAGCACTGCCAGCATTGCTAGCATGGAAAGAGCCCAGAGGGTGTTGAAATGGCCAGTGACAACATTTGCCAAAAGAAGGAAGAAAAGGGCTGTTGAGAGCAGGCAGCAGCTTAGGGCCATCAGGCCATGAGTCCCACTGTGGGATGCTGCTCTGCTGAGATCAGTCCCTCAGCAAGATAACTAATCCAGGATGGTTTTAGGGCTACATTCCAAGAAAAGGAACTGGAAAGGGAAGCTGTGGAGTTGTAGCTCACAGCAGTGAACAGCACTATCACCCAGCAGCTAATGTGGATTGAGCCAACAAGGACCACATCTTGTGCTGGTGGGTGGGAGGACGTACCCTGGGTCCCTCGCTGCAGGACTGACCTCTAAATCATGTGGACATATTTCGGGCTGAGTTAGACTAAGACAAAGTTCTGCATTCCTAAAACAGCCCTGAGCTTCGTGCAAAAGTAACTTCTGAGTGACTGCCTGGTGCCAGCCCTATAGGAACAGGCACGGCTGGACACCAGCACATGCACCATGTTGGACCTCATGGCACTTGGCAGTCCAGAAACTTTGAGTCCCTGGGATGGGTGGTGCACCTTTGGATGGAGCAGGGCCAGGGCCCATGTAATTGTTCGGGGATGCTCAGCCCCAAGCTACAGCACTGCCTGCAGAATGGAAGGTGCTACCACCCAAAGAGAGAAAAAGCACAAAATTAAATTTCTGGGAATGAATTTGGCTTAAAATCCAAGTTCCATCTTAGAATCCAGAGGAAGAAAGGCTTTCTGGGCTGACCGAAGTGCTGCATATGGGACTCTTGGTACTGATCTAATTCCCCCATGTCCCAAGATATAAAATCCACTTTGCAACCAACTCAGGCACTGCCCAAGATGCCCCAGCATGTGGCAATGGATGGCAAAGAAAGGTATCACAGGGAAGAAGTTAATAATTGCTAGTTATATACTAAGAGCAGTGAGGATCATCTTGGTTAAGCCAGCTCATCTTCTCATCCTAATCTTCATTACATCTGACAAAGCTGGAGAGAAGGCAGCACATCTGGCATGCAAGCTGGCTAAGAAAGTTTTCATGCAAATTGCTTGGGAAGAGAAAAAGGGAGTTTTAGATGAACCATTTTCCAGGACAAGAGCCTAGGACTATTTTAAAACAAAGGACTTGAACTACAAAGGAGGTACTTGGCCAACAAGAAATTGTTCGGGAACTTCTTTCAGCATCTGATTTTAGAATGAAAAAGGAAAAATAAAAAAGAAAGTAGCTTGCATTCAAAGGGAAGTGTATTTGTCACCCGGCAGCGCTGGCTCAGGCGATGCAGCGGAGCCCGGGAAGCTGGGAGATGCTGGAATGCGCCGTGGAGTCCCGATCCAGGCAGATCTGCAGCAGCAGATGCTGACACGGCTGCTCTGGTCTGCGGGGCCGCTATCATTCAGTGTGTCCAGCAGATTCCTCTCCCAAAGCGCAGGTCTAAGGCACCAGGGATGGACAGCCGGGAGTCCCGCAGCCCAGGATGCCGCACTGGGAGTCTCGCTGCTAGGACAGCCCCGTCTCTGCGCACCCGGCGGGGGCTGCTCCCTTCCCGCAAATCGGGGACCGCACAGCCCCGGTGCCTCCCATAACGCTGGGAATCCCTGACGCCGGAGCCTCTCCCGCACGAGGAATCGCTCACACCGGGGCGCACACGGCGGCTCCCCAGCCCCCGGCAGCCCCGGACCCCCGATGCCCGCCGCCCCGCTCACCTTGAAGCCCGGGACGCCTCGCGTGTCCCCGGAGCCGAGGAGCAGGAGGAGGATGCCCAGGAGGCAGCCGAGGGCCAGGAGCAGGAGCAGGGCGGCCAGGCGGCGGGCCATGCCCGGGCGGGACACGGCGGGGCACGGCTCCGGGCTGCGTGCGGGTCCGCGGCTGCCCCTGCCGGATCTTCCTGCTCTCCCGCTCCGGGACCAGGCACATCTACCTCCCCCGCGCATGGGATCAGCCCCCAGCCCGGACTCTCGGGCATCCCCCCGCCCCTAGGCCAGCCTTGTCCCTCGGGCATCACCGTTATTCAGGGGTTCAGCCCTATCCTGTCCCTCCTTCCTAGTCACAGCCTCTATCCCCGGGGTCAGCCCCACTGCCCCTCCGGGAGTCCTTGACCCCAGGCTTAGCCCCATCCTGCCCCCAGCCTGGCGTTTAGCCCATGCATGGCTTCAATGGGAATGTGAGAACACCCCAAGATACCGAAAAGTTCCAAGAGTCTCTCAGCTACCATGATTAACAACTATGACTGTGTTACCACTTTTAATCATCACAAGTTCATGACAGCCCTGAGGAGCCCAGATGTGTATCCAGTCTGTTTTTAATATGGTCACAAGTGAATAATGTGATGCATTTGCACGTGGAGCAGTGAGCCCAGAGGAAGTTGGACTCTTGGCTCTGAGAAGGACATTTGGAGCTTTCTTACACAATGGGATAAGACTGTGAACAAAACAATAAACAAGGAGATATCACTAAGGAGAGGAGGCTGGAGGACACAGCTCTCAGCACAGCTAGATTGCAGGCTGAGGGCCATACCTTCACAACTGAAGGTGTGAGCTGAAGTTCCTCACACTACCTTACTTTTGTTTTTTGAAACAAGGCACTTTCCTGCCTCTCACAGCTGCCCCATACAGAGCACACGTTGCACCACTTCTGGATCTTCTGCAGAGCTTCCTGGCCATTGCTGTGGTATTGGGGTGCAGAGGTACTTGCAAGGCTTAGCCTTGTACTGAGGGCTCAGGATGCAGGAACCCTCAGCCCTGATGTGCCACTCCATTCCAGAGGTTCCTCTGCTGGACGTCTCACAGGGGATGAGTTCTAATGTGACAGAAATGACTGGCAGCAGAGTCTGGGGGAGAAAATGACTAAGTAGGGGCACATAGAGTGACACTTGCCCTGGCAGTGCCTATTACTGCAGCACAGGACTTCTCTGTAGGACTGTTGTGTTTAACCTGTAAGTCTGTTTGCAGGGTGTTTTACCTCCTCACTTTGATTCATTAAGCATTTAACCCTGGAAAAGGTATGTCAATCAACTCCAAGATATTCATATATCAATTTATGTGAAAAAATTATTCCCCTTTGCTGATGCTGATGCCACAGAAAACCAAAGTCCTGTCCCTGGTACTCAGTACAGCATTGTTTCTGCTGCGTTTTTGCCTACCCAGGTTATCTTATCAAGTTTCTATGGGAAAATACCTGCCTATTCTTGACTGTTCTTACTGCCCACCTCACCTTCAGAGACACGCATCTGCCATCCTCTACAGTGAAACTGCACCAGAGATTACCACAGAAGCAGAGAGATCTTCTCTGGATTGCACTTAACCCCTTTCTCAATAGCTGCCAAGCCTTCTGCTTCACTCTTAGATGGACAAGAAGTGAGAAGAGTTCTTCAAAGACTTAAAAGGAACAAAAAAATCTCTTTTCTGAATAATAGCGAGCAGAGAAAGGGTTGAGAGAGCCCTGTGGGTGTAGGAATGGTCTCTGGCTCCTCAACCTTATTTTGGTTTTGGGGACTTGGGAGCAAGTCCCTATCTGGCAGGAAGTTCTCAGTGTGGTGGGACCCTCCTGGGATTTGAGGGGAGATGTGTCTTGCTCTTGTGCGGACTTGGCCACGTTATTCCCAGGTTGGCCACAGGTGGCTTGGAGAGGGGGTTTGACATCCCTTCCCTACTCGAGGGGAGCTGATCCTCCTTCACTTCATGGGGTCAAATTTGCCACCCTCTTTCTGACCTCAAGGAGAAGGAAGTGGTGACCCCAGGTCTGAGGGAGCCTGTGCCCAGCCCTGGCTAATCACTGGTGTCCCAGGATACTCAACATCCAGTGCAAACAGGAAGACAGCAAAAGCTGAGACATGCTGAGTTGGAAATGCTGCAATTCCCAGGAGAAAGACAGCCAAGCAAACCCACACATAGCCAGAGCAGTACCCCTGTTCAGGCAGGGAGCTGTCTGAGCTTGGCCTGGCCAGGGTTGGGCACTGACACCTGTGGCAAGGGGGGCTCCTGTGAACTCTCTCATGGAGCCCCATTGAGGCACCACTGGCTGAAGACCAGGGCACGGAGAGTGGCAGCATCTTTGCCCATGCTGTTTGGGCAACCTCAGCCACTCACAGAAAACCCAGCCACACCTCTGGGGAGCAGCAGGTGGCCGTGTTGAGGTGGCTGCCTCAGCGGGCAATCCCTGAGCTCCGGCCACAAGAAAGTTCAGTGACAAATAGAAAGTGAGGGGCAGTGAGGGCTTTCTGTGCCATGGAAGATGAAGCAGGTGACCCTCCCCAGTGCCGGAAGGTGAGCTCAGCCTTGTTTGTCTGAGGAAACAGGGGCATGTGGATTTTGAGCTCCACCAAAACAAGGCAAGAACAGATGTTACCTCTGCAGGATTCAAGCTGTGAAACAAAGGATCTGCCAAAACAAGCAGGTTCAATGTGCAAGCAGCTTCGTGGGGAGCCAGTTCAGCACAGCCTGGTTGTCTTACTAGACTGCCACCCTGCCACTGCTACCTGTCTGCCTGCCATCCTCCCTCCTCTGTCACCTCTGTCCTTTACAGCACTGTTCTGTATGCATTCATTCTATCTTGAGCATCTCCAGACACATGGTGAATTTTTAGGAGGCTGTTTTCATAGCAGAAGTGACAGAACCCCTCATCATGATCAGACCTGAAAATGGTATTTTCAGTAACCTGAAATAACCAGATAATCTATCAGATGTGGGAATAGGGGTTGCTGTGGGGCAGCAATAAGTTTCCCACAATTTAATGCTTATTTTGCATGGTATCAGCCTATGTATGGGCTGTCACCACAATGATGGGGCCACAGCAGCACAGGACTAGGTGTACCTTGGAGGGGGGGCAGATGCTGACCTCTTCTCTCTGGTGACCAGTGACTAAAGGGAACAGCATGAAGCTGTATCAGGCGAGGCTTAGGTTGGATCAATGGAAAAAGTTCTTTCCCCAAAGGGTGGTTTGGCACAGGAACAGGCTCCCCAGGGAAGTGGTCATGGTCCCAAGACTGCCAGAGCTCAAGGAGTGTTTGGACAATGCTCTCAGGGACATGGGGGGATTGTTGGGCTGTCTGCAGGGCCAGGAGCTGGACTCAATGATCTTAGAGGTATTTTCCAACCTTAATGATTCTATGATTGTGTCATCCTTGTGGATTCCTTCCACTTGGGATGGTCTATGGTTCTGTCATTCTTTGTAGCATGGGACAGGAGCCCAGAGGATTGATGTCCCAGGCAAGGGGGGAACTAGATCAGGAGCCCCCACTCCTCACTGTGCTGGTTCCTTTGGCTCACCCCATACCTGGATAAACAGAGTTTAATCCCAGGTAAAGCTGGATGAGGATGTGTCACCATTGTGCTGGAGACACCTGAGAACTGTTGCCTCTATTTCTACAACTCCTGCAGCTGGTGTGGATACAGGCTTCAGTGCGAGGAGACAGGGCTTTCCTCTTCCTGCTTCAAGGAGAGGCACAGTCACAGACTCCCCAGCTGGGCAGGAAAGCCTGTCCCCACCATAGAGGAGGGGAAATATTCCCTGGGGACAAAATGGCAGGTGAGTACAAAGAGGAGAAAGTGGGGAATTCATTACTCACCCAGCAGTGGAGGACCACAAGGTCCCTGGACAAAGGAAAGAGGTTTTTCTAATCCACCTCTTCCAAGAAAAGCCTCTGAGGTGGGACCATCTGGGCGAGGGCTGCAGGGCTGAATGAGGCATGAAAGGAGACACTGGAGTGGGAGAAGGCGCTTGCTGGTGTCTCTGAGAGGTGACGTTTGCTGGTGGTGGGGCTCAGGTCTGCTCAAAGGCTTCATTAAATATGGACGAGCACATCTGGGAGCACTGGTGGGCGGCACTGCAGCTCCATATGTGCTTAGAAAATAACAGGAAGAACAGAAGGAGCCTGTAGACACTGCAATGGGCTGGGGACCAAAGGGAGGGATTAGGGACGTGATTCTCTGCTCCCAGCTGTGAGCTCCTCAGCCAACAGCAAGTGCAGGGAGATGTATCCAAGAGTGTTCAATAGCCTTGGAACTGGGATGAGCCACCAGGATGGTGGGCCAGCCATGAGCAATGCACAAGCAATCTCACAACACACTCTAGAGCTGCTACAGCACAACACTGATCTCAGCCCTGGCAGGAACCTCGGGGGGTCCTGACCTGTGCCTTAGAGAGCGCTGGAGGGCAGCAGGGGCTGCAGTTCCTCTGCAGAGACATCCAGGACAAGAACCAGCAGGGACAGAGAAGGGCTGGCTGGAAAACAGTCTGGTCCCTGTGGCAGCCAGGAGCACATTTGGGATAGTGGAAGGCTGCAAAGGTGTCCCCAGCAGGAGCACTGTCTGCCCCATCAGTGCAGACCAGCAAACAAGGGCAGGGACTTGCACCTGGGTCCCAGGTTTGGCTGAAGCTGCTCCAGGACTCCAGGCTGTGATTCATGGGAGGAATCCTCAAGCCCTGCTCTCAGTCCCAACCCCAGTCTCACTCCCAATCTCAACTCTGCCTGAGGCACAGATAGATGGAGGAGTGGGAACCTGCTCCCAGTCTCCAGGGCTCTGGAGTCAGGACCTGGAGTCAGCTGGAGTCAGGACCTGGACTGACCCATCCTGGGGACTCAGCTGAGACATTAGGTGTATTTTCTGGAGAGTGCAGGCTAGTGCACGCCACTCTGCATGCCCTGAGGTGTGTCTTCCTCTTGGATCTTCAGGCAGGCTGAGTCCTGCACCAACCAAAGGACTTGGATGTCTGGACTTCCTCAACTGCTGGGGCTGACTCTCTCCCCAGCATCTTGTTGCCTTGCATGGAGGAGTCCCAGAATTGTGTGGGATACCAGAAAACCTCCCAGCTGCCTTTCCTGCTGGCGGGTGCATCTCTCAGCCCAGCAGAGGTGTGTCAATCTGGAGCCAGAAAGATGCTTTTGCACAGCGTGTACTCACCCGCATCTCTACATGCATGGTGTCACTGGCACGTCAGAGCCAGACAGGTCTGGAAGGGAAGCAAGCACCTGTCAGGAATTTCTGGGGATGCCCACACCAGCCCCAGCACTAAGTAAGCCCAGAGCACACACATGCAAGTCATTTTGGGGTGTTCTTGAACCTGTGGACAATGAGGCTGCAAATTCAACCAGTGTTTCCACTGTAGAGGGGAAAAAAAACAGGGGGCAACAACCCTCCGCAGTCCGGAGCTCACTCCTGACTGAGTGCAGCTCCTGCTGAGCCTCTGTGCCATGCAAATGGGAGACCACTGATGTATTCCAGCCTCGGCTCCAAGCCCAGAGCTTGTCCTCCCAGAGGTATTGAAGGGCTGGAAGGATCTCAGCGTATCCAAGGCTATAATCCCCCTCCTGGCAAGGATTTTTGCCTGGAAGGAAGATCAAATCCAAGTAGAAGTCTCCATTCTCAATTCACTTTTAAAATCCTTTTCAGCCTCCTTTTTCCCAGGGCAATGTCTCTGTGATACCAATCTAGAGGGGCTCCATGGGCAAGGATCTCTGTTGTCCTGGCACTGAACCATCCAGGAAATAGGCAGCTTCTCCACAAAGCCCCCACTGGTTTCCCCTGGTTGTCCTGCCAGGAACCCTCTCCTGCCAGGACAGAGAGCAGGGAGGTATTGGAGCATAGGACAGACCCAGGGGTCCTGTGCTGCCAGCCCTGATCCTGCAGCCGTGGCAGGGTGCCTGATGAGCTCCTTCCCCAAGCTGTAAGCATGTGGATGCTGGCACGGGACATGGGACCTGCTGGGAGAGCAACTGTCCCCTACAGTGACCCCAGGGCAGAAGCGTAGTCAGCACACAGACCCAGGGCCATGGTCACATCCCACTGGCTCCATGCAGCCACCGCAGACTCACCTGTCCTTAAACCTGTGGGACAGGGGGCTGGGCAGGACTGAAGCACATGACATGAAGGAAGGGAGCACCACACACAGACCCTCCTCAGCAGCTCTGTGGCATGGGGGCTGATCCTCATCCTCAGTGTGAGGAAGGGGACAGCAGTGCAGCGGGGACAGAGCTGGTGGGACGGAGAGGAAAATTATTCTCTGCTTGGAAATAAGTAGGGAACTGTCACTTTTCTTAAACTGACCAACACTACCCAGGGCCTCCAATCTCAAGTAAGAAGGCATGCTTTGAACAATCTCAGCTCATCCCCAGGAGCACCAGGCCTTGGCCATGATGAGCAGCTGGGCCCACAAAGGCTGAGTCCTTGCATGATTCTTGGGGTGGTAGGCTCAGTGTGGGAGCCCACAAGCATCACTACAGCCCCATGAAGAGCCACAGCAAGGAGGGACACCCTGAGGAATGCCGAGAAACCCAGGCTGTCCCTCCTGAGATCCATCAGAGCATAAGAGGGCTCTGACTGAGCAGGGGGCTGTTGGGACCAGCTGAGAGGCATCTCTGCCAGTGTTGCTGCAAGGTCTGGAGGTGAGCAGGGCCATGGGATGCTGCAAATATCCCCTGTGAGTGGCATCAGGGCATGGGGAGGCAAGGGGCATGAAGATGTCTCCTCCTCCTGGGGTGGGTATAAGCACTGCTGTCCACTTCTCCCAAAACCCATATCCCTTTCTGACCCGAAGCAGTCTCTTATTCTCCAATTATCTACATTTAACCTTGCTATGTGAGGGATTTTTGACCCTTGACGGTTCAAACAGGATCTGCTTTTCCAATCTTGGCTGTTGTATTGATCTTGCAAGGAGAATTGAAGTAACTGAAAGGACACAGTTTGTGTCAGCATCTCCCCATCAGCTCTTCAGTGTAATGAATTTCCTCTTTTCCCTTTTCTGATGCATGGAGAAACCTGCTCAGAGGTTCCCTTGAGTCCCTAGAGTTGTTAAGGAAAGGCAAATGTTTTAGGAGGACTTGAACACCAGGATGGCTTGTAGCATATTTCACCCTCCCTCTGTGCCACAGCTGCCAGTTCAGGAGGCAGCACCAGCTCTGTCAGGCATAAGCCACCTTTCCATCACCATCCTGCAGCTCTTTGGCAGTATGCCCCAACCCAACAAGCTGGTGCTGCTGCAGCACCCTTTTTCTAAGCTCTGGAAAAGGATGCAGGAAGGTGTTCAAGCCAATTCCATTTTGCACTGAGAAAGATAATTTTTCTTCCTACTTGTACTGGCAGTTGGAGGGTTCTGCTCGCCAGTGGCATCATCCCATCCCTTCTTCTCCACAGCACTGTGGCTGGAGAAGCTGTCTTGTCCTGTCCTGTCCCAGGGCTCCTGCGAATCTTTGGCATCGAACTACACTTGCATGATCCAAGACCTCACACTGGAAATGCAGCACAAGTTTCCAGTGCATCTGGGGCTCCCTGGCAGAGTATTAACACTCAACAGCACTGTCCAGCAGCGTCCGCTCCCCATGGAGGACTCCTGACTCTACCAGTCTCTTTTCCCACTGTTTTCCATCAGGATCCAGGAAAGCAGCCCCAGCACAGTGGATCAGAGGTCCAGTCCAGCCTGGGATACCCCCTTAGCCTAGTGCATGTCTTAAAAATCCTGAAATTAGGTGGTATATCAGGAGTCTGTCACTGGATCTTCCTTATGAAAGAAAGATGGTCACTGCCTCTGTGCAAAGGTACACACCCCCGAGAATCCCCTCTCCAGCCAGCAGGCATGTTTTCAGTCCTTTCCACATCCCAAAATGCAACGAGAAATGTTGTGAGAGCTGTTTTGTCTACTGGAACCCAGGACTTGCTCCAGTCTTAGCTGACATGACATGGCATTTTCCCACCCTCTCCCCACCAAACTGGGCAGTCAGGTCCCTCCCTGCCTGCTGAGCTTCTGGCTTGCAGCCCCAGCCAGCTGACTGCTGGGAGTCAGGAACTGACTTGAAACTACCCATTCCAGACTGGAAGAGCATCCTTAACTCCTGAACAAGGACTTCCCAGTACCATCCTGCTGACTGAGCCAAAAACCCACCACACTGCCCAGCAGCCCCAGGTCTGAATTCCCAGTGAGCTCAAGAAGTCAGTGCTCATGTGCGCCCAGGTCTCCCAATCCTTTTTAGAGACAGAGGAGCACAGAACGCCCTCTGAAGGGGGCACTTGGGAGGTCATGGACTGTGATTATTCCTGCCTCCAACTGTCACTGCTCCTGGAAGCAGAACCCCTGTGTTCAGCAGAGTAGTGCCAGTGTGATGGCACAGACAAGGGAGGTGATGGCACACAGAAGCAGAGGATGACACAGGCACACAGGATAGATTGATTTCCCATCACCGTGGCAGGCAGGGCAGTGTGAGGTGCCCAGAGCAGCCTGAGGTGCTCCTGGCTGGCTGCAGGACCTGCTTCAGGACTGGCAGCAATCAACTGGCCACAGCACAAGGGCAGAAAAGTGGGTGCTGTGACCCTTTGCCAAGGCTCAGTCAAGGGATTCCTCCTTCTCCCATATTGCCTCTCAGCCCTGGGGTGTCCTCTGGCATCATCCCTGCCTGTTCCCGCTGCCCAGCCCCTGCAAGATCTCAACCACTGACATCTGGACAATGGGCAGAATATTTTCCCCGGGCGCTGACAACTCCCACTTTGGGCAAACACCACCGGCAGCTCGTTTTCCTGAAGACACTCCCTCAGCATCTGCCTACTGGCAGCCCTCCAGCATCCAGACTTGTCTCCTTCCTGCAAATCTGAGTGTCCCCTGGGCTGCTCAGGGAGCAGGGCTGAGCTTTGTAGAGCTGCACTGAAATACTTGTTACAATTGAGTTAAATCACACCCTGGGACCTTTTGTATGAACTCTCCTACTGAATTCCTGGTGCACCCCAGGGTCCCCCAGCTATCATGAGGGCTTTTTCTCAAACAACTCAAAGCTTAATGATGGGAGTCAGCTAATGCAAAACCCTGACACTACCAAAAAAAAAAAAAAAATAAAAAATTATGAGCTGCAGAGATTTTTTTCACAGATACACATTTCAGTTTTTGGACGTATCTGCAGAACTGGACTTTCATTTGTCTTACTGGGGGACCAAGCTTCTGAGCTTATGGTGGGATGGCACCAGCTGCAATGTGAGAAAATCGTATGCTGTGAAGATCTAAAAAAGCCCTGGGAAGCCTCATTCATTTCGTTTTCCTCCAGATGCTACAAACCAGTCTGATTGATGAACAGCTGGATGCTCCTAAGGACACGTAGGGATCTCTCCAGTTGCAGAGGTTTCCGTCAGACACACCCCAAGGCTGCTGTTACCTGTTCCTGCCTCTGAGGCTGAAGCAGGTTGCAGAGGTGATGGCATCACCACGAGAGGAAAGGAGATGAAGAATAATTATGTCCTGGGATGATATCTGAGGCCTTCAGGGCTACTAATGCTTCATTCAAAGCCATGGCACTGCCCTTTTAAGGTACATTTGTGCTTTGTTCCTGGGACAAAAGGAAAAGAAAAATCCACCTGGGTTCATTCTGTGAAATTAACAGCGACCTCCAGGTGCTCCTCTGTGCCTGCAGGGATGGTGCCATGCCCAGGAAGGGCATGGGAAGGATGTTTGTCCTTGGGCATGGGAAAGGCACTTGTACCACCTCAGGTTCACTCCTGCTCTCAGGTTTCAGCAAGTGATTTGGAAGCTAATGAGTGCAAATTTTCCAGTTTCAGCTGGATTTTAATTTTTAATTTTAATTTTTTAATTTTATTTTTTTTGTGAGGTGGAAGAGCAATCATGGCTTCGTGTGATGGGAACTCTAGTGAGACACTGCCCAGCTGCAGGGAAAAATTTTCTTTACTCAGGTGATTTCTTTCAGCTCACAGTTCCTGGGCTGAAGTTAAACTCCCATCACATAAACAGAGTGTTTCCATGAGTGTGAAATCTGGCAGTGCCTGGGAGTGTTGGCAGCTTGTCAGAGGTGCTCAGCAGCAGCAACCTTTCTGAGGAACAGACAGTGAGGTCCAGATCTCAAAACATCCTGCACCACGTGTTGGACAAGCTGCCCAGGCTGGTGAATCCTTTGGGGTGCTGATACCAGCCCAGGTGTGGTAAGTTGCTGTCAGGGCAGACATGATCCTGCCTGGTGTGCATCAACCAGATGGGAGCTGGTCAGAGGCTGCTGTGGATGATCAGCCACGTCCTGCTTCCAGTGCATTGGCCCTCTGCTCCAGCCTGGTCTCCTTCCTGGCAAGGGGGCACTGTATCCTTGGGACTACATTGGCAAGATTTGGGTAATAGGAGACTGTAGGGTGCCTTAGTGAGAAGGCAACAGAGGCTGTATCCATGTTGGACCCAGCCAGCTCCAGGACAGACCTACCACCCCTCAAAGCTGAGCCTGTCCACAGTGATAGGGATCCCTCTGTGGTAATGCATTTAAGAAAGTGTAAAAACCACTGGACAGTCCTGCAGATCCCCAGGTCAGTGGAGGGAGGGAAGCAGGTGCTCCAGGTGCAAGAGCAGATCCCCCTGCAGCCCATGGGGACGACCAGGGTGAGGCAGGCTGTCCATCTGAAATCTGTGTGGTTCATGGTGGAGCAGATACCCACCTGCAGCCCGTGGAGGATCCCACATCTTTGCGTTTCCATGTCAGGAATCTGCTCAGCCTCTGAGGAGACCCAAACTGCTGCTGGGAGCCTGTGTGGCTGCCAATGACTCTTGCCCTCACCTTGTTGTGCAGGAAGGTTTTATGTGCTCTGCTAAAGGATTTAGCTTCCCTTTCTGGCATCCCACATGTGCCCTTCTTTGGAAGCAAGCCTCAGGATTGGAAATGTTAGTTCTGTGGTTATGTGAGTGCCCAGTCACAGCAGGACTTCCTCGACCCAGGGTAAAGCAGAGCTGCTGAGCAGCTGCCGCACCCCAGCCAGCTGCACTCAGAGGCACGGAGCCCCTGAGCCCTGTGCCAGGCTGCAGATGCAGCTCAGGCTCGTCTCACCAACTTGCCAGGTCCATCACTCTTGCAGCGCAGGGAGAGAATGGACACTGGATCCTGTGGCTCAGTAGTGAGTGACTGTGCAAGGAGACGCATTTCCAGTGTTTGGAATAGCTGGGGTCTCCTGGGAGTCACTGAGCAGCTCACCAGGGGACCAGGCATTTGCTTAGACACCTGATAGTAAGTTTAAGCTTTCAGGTAAGACCTTTCAGGTGTAAGTTTCACTAGTTTAAGAAACAACCATGTTAGGGTCTAGCTGGAGCCTCTGCTGGCCACATTCCTGGCTGGTACACCTCCCTCTCAGCAAATAAGCCTGGAAGCATCCAGCAGTAACAGAGCTGTAATGTCCTGTTGTGCCACTCAGTGGTATCCAGGGATGAGGAAGGTGACAGCAAGCATATGGGACACTTTCCTTGAGCCCTCTCCCTGTTGCAGTTTTATTCAGATGGGGGGATTTCCTGAGCCAGCCACAATTTTCTGATTTCTCAGCATTTACAACCTTCAGTTGAACACTCCTCTTTGGACTTGTCAAAACCTCTACCTTGGGGTACAGGACAACCTCCAGTAGCACCATCCATCATGAGGGAACTGCTGCACCCCGGCACCAAGAGCTGTCTGCTTTGGGGTGGTTGGATCTGTGCCCCACCTTTATTTCATGTGCTGAAAGAGGTGGTGGCTGAAGGGTCCTGTCCTGCTCAGACCTCCAGAATTTCTCAGGGATCATAC
The DNA here is from genome assembly GCA_013399695.1 of Formicarius rufipectus. Lineage (NCBI taxonomy): Eukaryota > Metazoa > Chordata > Aves > Passeriformes > Formicariidae > Formicarius > Formicarius rufipectus. The sequence continues at coordinate 18,257 of VXAU01004698.1, read as the reverse complement.
TGCCACCATGATGGCTGTTGGCAGGGCTCAGCTGACCCTGCTTCCCCTTGTGCCCCTGCACTGCCCTGGTGCGTCCCGGGGAGCAGGATGGTCCTTGCTGCCACACTGACTGCTCCCACAGCCAGCTCCCACCCCGCATCTCCCCTGCAGCAAGCAAGACATCCACCATGGGGGAGAGGCATGTTGATATCCCACAGGTTGGCCCCGACTTCTAGTTTTCCCTCCAGTGATGTACTTTCCATTGCTTTTAAAAATAAAATCCCAGTAGTAAAAACACTGGCTAATTTTATCCCCAGCTTGTTTATCTGAGACTGCTGCAGGACAAGATGCCTCCCCAGGCCTCGCCTTGGGGGTTCACTGTGCAGCACCATCCAGAGTATGTGTGTGGGATGTGGATTGGAGGGGAGGATGTTGAGCCCCAACAGTTGCTTGCCTATGGAAGAGGTCTTTCATCTTCACTTTGCTGGGGACCCAGGAACGAGTAGGGATAGCAGGGGGTCAGTGTGGGGCCCAGGAGAAGAGTTTGGTACAGTGTGACCATGGTCACAGTGTGAGCATGGACACAGGGTGAGGATGTAGGTGGACGCAGTGTGTGCACAAACACCATGTGCACCTCCACAGGACAGCCTGTCAGAGCGTGAGGGTGTAAACTGGCAGGTGTTCTGCTGTGCTTGTGCCCATATGTGCGCCTATGGCAGGTCATTTCTCAAGCAGTGTCTGAATCCCCAAGCATCTCCCAGGGCACTGCCATGGGCACTGGAACAGTGGTGTCTGTGGTGGTGCTCCCCCATCTGTCTGTCATTGGAGGATGTCATTATCACATTCACAGGAAGTGCTGGAGCAACTGGTAGCTGTTGAGCCGTGGCAGTGGTCTGGGCTGGGATGACTGTCACAGCCTGATACTGGCATACACTGGGGACAGGGAAAGCCATCTTCTGGCTGGGCATCTGGGTTGGCATCTGGAGGGATGCTCCTTGGCCCTGCAGGCATTGTTCTGGGGCCTCCAGCCAGTAGCACCCAGAGCTGGGTGCCAGCTCAGGTAGTGAGGGGAAGGGCGGGCCCAGGGGGTAGGGTACCTGGGAGAAGGGATCCTGCCTTGGTTTTGTAATTCTGTACTCTCAGTGAAGGTGGGCATTTCAGGGGAAGCTGAGAGGGAAGAAGGCTGAAGACTCTGGAGAAAAATAAGTGTCCCCTCCAAAAATTATTGCTTACAAAAGCTGCTTTTGTGGGTGTTTGGTTGGTGGTTTTTTTTGTGTTTTTTTTGTGTTTTTTTTTTCCCCTTTTGATTTCTTGATTTTAGTAGGGCCAGGCAGATTTATGACTTTCTGGGAGCTGGCAGGGATGCAATAGCTTACACATCCAAGGAAAATGTGAAAAATGGCTAGGCTGGGAAAACCCCCTGAGGATTTGGAACAGAGAAGCAAAATGGGACCTGACATTTGCAGGTGTCTGGGAGGTGCAGAGTATGGGGCACTGCAGGGGAGTAGCTGTCCCTGCAGACTTCAAGAATCCCCCCAGAATCAGTCACAAACTCCCAGCTGCTCTGGATGCAGGGATGCTACTGAAGTGTCCCAATGGGAACAGTCTGGAGGCCTGGCATGGAGCAGCAGCTGCAGGCATGGACCAACCAAATGGCCACCAGTGAGATGATGTTGGAATCAGTGCAGGAGCACCACCACCAGGATGTCTCTCACAGGTCCAAATTATTCTCCTCCTAAACTATCAATACTAAACATTTAATGACAAAATTGTTAGATTATTTGGTGATTATCTTCCTGGCCCATCCAGCTGAGGTCTTTCCAAGCTGGTTTGGGCCCATCCCTTGCATGGTACAGGACACAGGACTCAGGCTCCAGCATGATTCCTGGCCCAGCACAGTGGGAAGATTGATATGCCCATGAGACCAGATCTTCTCCACAAAGTGGTTCAGCCTGAGGACTGATGGAGGTCTTAGGAGATTTTAAGAGCTTATGAAGATTTTGGAAGCATCTCAAAGAACCGCATGTTTTCTACCTGGCAGAGCTCATGCCAGGAGCACCAGGACAGGGTCATTTCTTCATGTGCTACTGAGAAACAACTTTGCCATTTCAACTGGCCTTAAATACAGCAGAAGGAAAATGGAAAGCATTTAAAAAGTCTGAACTTATAACAGTACAAAATATTTTCATCTGTGCCGAAACAAAACCTTGGGAGCTGAGGCAGTCTTTTGGGTTTCTTGGTTTAGTCAATAGGACAAAAAAGACTGTTTCTTTCCCAGTTTGAGCAGCACCTTATGGGACCCAGTCATCTTCAGCAGGGGCTGTATCTGGGGACATGGGTCTGGGGCCTTGGGTAGGACGTCCTGCTTGCACTGGGCTGTCTGCTGTGTCACTCTACCCTCTGGGCACACAGACATGGCTATGCCTGTGACCCTTGTCCAGGGCAGCTGCAGGATGCCTGGGGCAGGCAGCACAGGCAGTGGGGCAGGCTCTCGGGTACTTGACATGAAGATAGATAAATTGCACAATAAAACTTGAGGTTTTTTCTCCCCAAGAAAAAGGGGAAGAGGCTATCTCCACAGCCACCACAACCCTACCTGGGGCCTAACTGGGCTTGTAGGCACCCCCAGAGCTCCTTCATGGACAGCAGTTTTTTTCAGGAGCCAAGATGAAACAAACCCACCTTCCTGGACATTTCTGAGGATGCAGTATCCCTGGCTGTGCATGTAAAATTTGTAGGGCCCCTCAGATCCTTGGAGGTATGTCTTGTGGGGAAATGGAGGGCACATGCCCAGAAGATCCAGGGCAGCAGGACTTGCTACTCCTAGCACTGTCTCTTGGATCCAGCTGGAGGGCAAGCAAGAGCTGTGTCTCCCCTGCTCTGTCCCCAGAGGGGTAGTGAAATGCTGGGCTGTTTGCATGGGCACAGAACCCAGGTTTCCTGTTTTGGGGATGTGCTGGTCCACAAAGGAGGGTCGCAAAGATGATGAGAGGGATGGAGTATCTCTTCCATGTGGAAAGATTGAGTAAGTTGGGAGCATTCAGCCTGGAAGAGAAGGCTCCAGGGAGAGCTTAGAGCCCATTCCAGTGCCTAAAGGGGCTCCAAGAAAGCTGGAGAGAGACTTTGGACAAGGGACTGCAGGGAGAAGAGGAAATGGTCTCAAGCATTAAATGGGATATTGGGAAGAAATTCTTCCCTGTGAGGGTGGGGAACCCCTGGCACAGGTTGGGCAGAGAAGCTGTGGCTGCTCCATCCCTGGGAGTGTCCAAGGCCAGGTTGGATGGGGTTTGGAGCTACCTGGTATAGTGGAAGGTGTTGCTGATGGCAGGGGGAGTGGAACTAGACTGTCTTTAAAGATCCTTTCCAACACAAAACAGTCTGGGACTCAATGATTCTATGGTCCGTGCACACAACCCTTGTCTACAGTTGAGGCAGGGCAGTCAAAGGGTGTTATTACATGGGTAGGTTTTGATGGCTCACTGGGACATGGCTGCAGCCAAGGTCCAGTGCAGGCTGCCCTTGCAGACACTTCTGCCTGTTCCCACCCAGACCATGATCCCATGTTCTAGGAGCAACCAGAGGTGTCCCAATGGCAGGACAGGTTGACAGGGGCACCTGCACCCAGTGTCTGTACCCATCACCATATCAGAGTTCCATGAAGAGACACTTTAGGTCTAAGGGAACCCACACAGAGTGTGTCCCCCAGGATGCTGGCCAAGATCCCATATTCTGCTCTGCTCCCTGACAGATGCTTTTCTGGGAGTGAGGAATGATGGTGGACACCTGCCATGGGCTGCTGTCTCTGTGTGGGAGTAAAGTCATGGTCCCTGTTACACACAGCTGCAAAGCAAACCAGGAATTCTGAGAGCCTCACCCTTCCCCATCACATGGGTCTCCCAGAAGGAACATCTGCCTTCAATCAGTTGTACCTTGGAATAGACCAAGTTGGCTGCACAGGCAGAGGTGAGCACCCATGCCAGTCCAGAATCACAGCCACAGGAAGCCATCAGATCTGACAGAGATCTGATCAGACATTGCAACAGAGCCAGGATGCCATGCTCAATTCTCTTGGGAAGGAGGTGTAAGGGGTCCCTGACACAGCTGTGCTGCTGTGTCCCCCAAGGAACAAGCCAGGATTGTGAACAGAGGCTCAGCCACCAGTGTCCCTACTGTATCCCACAGCAGGGAGAGCAGACCCCATCCCTTCCACCTGGAAAGTGCCAGGTGATGCCCCTAAGGAATTTAATCACTGCCAAGAGGAGTAAAGCCCTGGCAACCTGGAACCTGGGATACAGGCAGGAGTCCATGATACAGTAAGGGCTGCAGCAACACAGCACAGGGATGGTCTGGGACAGGAGAACATTCTAAATGAGGGACCACAGGGATGAACAAGAGGTACCAGGTGCCAGCTCACAGGTCTGAGGTGCACAAGACACCTCTTTCATCTAGTTAGCACTGCATGGCCCAGCTCTCCATCCTAGTGAGAATCAGCCCCAGTACCTTCTTCAGGTCATTACACCCTTGATTCATCTTCCAGAGAATTGCATTGACAACAGCAGAACATTGGGTGCAGATCATGGGAGCTGATGGTGCCAGTCCAGGGCAGCAGGGACTATAACAGCATAGCAGTGCTGATCATGTGGCAGGAAAACAAAAAGCACAGGCCATTCAGGTTAGGGGCCCACGATGTGGCTGTTCCTGCTGGCATGTGAGATTATCACTCTGCTGGGAGTGTAGCCATTCTCTAAGAGGGCAGCTGAGCATGCAGTCCAGTGTCTGAGGGCATGAGAAGGGCATGCAGCTGGGCAGGAGAAGAGAAACTACAAACAGACCTGGGTGACTGGATCCTTCCCAAACTCCACGGCTGAGGACACAAAGCATGACATCCTGGATCCCTGGGCAAGCCAGAGGCCAGGCACATCCCCAGACTGAGCCCAGGAAAGGGCCCACTCCACTCTGATAAGCAGCTGCAAGCTCTGGCAGTGGGGATTCCCCATGTGGTGTTACACTGGTACCCTCCATAAATGTCTGGGGACAGGCACGTTGAGCCCATGGTGTTGCTCCTGGGTTTGACAACACCCAGCATGGAGAGGTTGCCGCAAGTGGAGCTGAGTTGGCTGGAGCTACCTTGACTGGGGACAGCAGAGCCCTGCTCCAGCTGTTTCCAGTGTAACTGCAGCTTCACACAATGGTTTCCAGCTTTTATCAGAGCCCTGGAGGCACTGTCACAGATCTGTGCAAACCCAGTTCCAGTAGAAACAGAGGCTGGAGAAAAGGGGTGTTCACCCATGGCACCTAGCATATACATTGCTTACAGACCTGGCCCCAAATCCAGGTCTCGTGGCTCCTGGACCACCACTTCAGGGCTGCCAGCCCCAACAATTAAGGGTGCTGAAGTGGACACAGCCCACACACAGAGGTGAGGGTCAGGCCCAAAACCAGAAACAGCATGGCCAGGCCAGAGTGACAGCTTCAGGTTAGCCCTATAGCTCCTGGGGACACCCCAGTCCCAGCTGACCCATGCTGCTGCTAGTGCTCCCCTGTAAACCAACAGGAGCCCCACAGGCTGGGGACTAGTGCTGCCAGCCAGGGCTGGGACAATCCCCTAGGCTGGGGCAGGGAGAGCTGCCCCGGCTCTGCACAGAGAAGCCTGGGGCAGGAACCATGGTCCTCTTTTTCCTTTAGAAGCCCTCATGGGCTCCATATCCAAGCAAAGGCATGAAATGGGAACTGAGGGCAATTATCACTCCCCTCCCTGCCCACAAGCTGAAACTTGTGGCTGCCCTAAGCAGCACCTGAGAGAGGCCATGTCAGAGATCCTTCTCCAGCTACTGGGCAATTGGCTAGGGTCTCCCTCCTGGTTTGATTCCCAGCAGCCAAGGCATAAGCCCAGGGGAGGCTCTGCAAGGTGCAGGAGTCACCCCACTACCTTGCAAAAGAGGGTGCTCCAGACCAGTGCAGAGCCCCAAGAACATGTGCCACAGCATGCCATGCCGCTGAGGTCCCCTCTGGCTGCTCCTGCAGGAAGGAGTCACTGCAGAGCACCAGGCACTGATGCCACCACCGTGGGGCAGCTCCGAGGACAGGCACTCTAAAGCAAGTAACAGGCTGTGAACTGCACCAGCATCACCTGAGGAGTGCAAGCCGCCAGCATGGGTTCTAAGGGAGCAGACAGATGAGACTACAGATACTTAAAGGGGTGCAGATGGCTTCAAGACCCTGACCCACAGCAGAGGACAGCAGGTTCCCAGCCCCTGGGAAGCCCATAGAGGATGGGAAAGGTCTTGGAACTTGTTCAGGATCAGAGACCTCCAGGCTCCCTGTGCTCACCAAACTGTGCAACTTCATCTCTCTCTGCATCCCAAGAGACAGAACAGTCAAGGCTTTCAGGGCTGGCAGTACTGATGGGCTGATTCAGGCAGATAGAAAAAAGGATAAGTTAAATAGCTCACCCCACTTCATTATCCCTATAGACAGGTGACCCTCCTCATAAAGAGTGTTGCTTTTAATTAAATCTTAGGCAAAACAGGCACTGGACATCAAGGTAGCATGACAAAAGAGATGGCAGGCACTGATGCCTAGGGGACAACTAACACCCAGCTTCTGCAGGGAGGGGACATAACCAGCCACGCCCTTGCTCTTCCTCCTCCACCCTCTCCCTGGCACTCTGCTGCAGGTACCAGGGCAGAGCAGGGATTCACACCTTGCAGTGAGCTTTAGGTAAGGATCAAACTCAAAGAGAACAGCTTGATGGGACAGAGCACCAGATAGATAAAAACAGGAGTAAGAACAGAATTGGTCCACATGGTGCCAGCACATTCTGCCCAGCTCAGCACCACAGCATGTCAGAGATTGAAACAACCCTGGAGAGAAAGGTCCTTGCCTTGGGGGTATGGAGGGCCAGGCTATGCTACATGGGGGTTCACAAGGATACCAAGTATTGAGTCATAGTCAAATATCATTCAGCTCAAGCATCATCACTGAGCTGGGTGGGAAGTAGGAGGAGTCCTGAGATACAACATCTAATAGGACCCACCTTAGACCCCCCCCCCCCCCAAGAGACCTGCAGAGGAGTGCAGCTCAGTCAGGATGTCACCCAAGGAAGTAGCATCAACCATCAGGACAGGCAGAGCTGCCATATCTCCATGTGAAAATGTGCAAAGGGAAGAGCCTGTCAGCTTCTACTCCATCACCCACTCAATTAAATACAAAACTGAGTTCTAAAGCCCTTTGCAAGGTCAGGTTCATGTGAGCATCCTCAGGCTATGGGACATCACCTCTCTTTTTGCAGTCATCATGAAAAGAATCTAATCCTGGCAGCCATCAGGAAACATTTGCTAGGTCAAACCAAGTAAAGGGTGAGGTGTCTGCCTCAACCTGTCAACAGCCCAAAAGAGCACCTCAGAGGTGCAGGCTACTCTGCTTGGGTTTATGGCTCATTCCCTACAGTAGCCTGCAAACATGTAAACAGCAACTATGGCATCACTACCACAAATGGGATGGAGGCATTTCTGGGAGGAGCACCAGCCTGGGCACTGCCTTGGCCATGGCAGCATCTCTGGCAGGCAGAACACAGGCAGAAGAGAGGGCCCAGGCATGACCTGCTAGATTTCCAATCTGGTCTTCTGACAGCAGGACAAGCAGGCGTAGGCACCCTCCAAGGGTCACGCTTGCCTGGAGATGCTAGCTGAAGTGTTGAAGACGCATTGCCTTTTCCTAAGAGCAGCCAAAATCCAGCCTAAGTCAGGCCAAGGGCACAGCAGCTCCCCTTGCACAGGCAGCAGCCATGTCTCCCACATACTGGGGGTCACAGGGCTTGGGAGATTCCCTGCGGCAGCCCATTTAGACAGAAAATGAGCAGTTTGAGAGCAGTACGGTTGGAAAGCCAGTAACACAGCAGGGCAGGGATGCTCCCCAGGCAGGGTCCTGGCTTCCTCCTCCAGAGATGTCACTGGCAGTCCCAGACCTTGACACACAACACCTGGAGCAATGGGTGTGGTGGGCTTGGGGCAAGAGTCCCTTGAAACCTCTGGGGGAAGTTGGAGGATGGGGAAGGGGGAGGCAGATGCTAGATGAAAGTGGAGTCCAGCTGGCTTGTCTCGTGGTTGTTGCAGGCACGAGCCTCAAACAGTTGCTTAATAAGGGCAGATTTCTCCTGCTCCAACTGGGTGATGCGCTCGCTCTTATCAGTCACCTCCTGCATGAGACAGGGGAGGAAAATGTTGCTCAGAAGAGGAAAATGCTGGCAGGTAAACTTTCATAGAAGCACAGAATCACAATCTGGTTTGGATGGGAGAACCTTAAAGCTCATCTCATTCCACACCCCTGTCATGGGTAGGGACACCCACCACTAGACCAGGCTGCTCCAAGCCTCATCTGACTTGCCCTTAAACACTTCCAGGGATGAGGCAGCCAGTTTTTCTAGGCAACCTCTGCCAGGCCATCACTACCTTCACAGAGAAGAATTTCTTCCCAATATCCCATCTAACCCTGCCCTCTGTCAGTGGGAAGCCATTTCCTCTTGTCCTATCCTTCCAGTCCCTTGTCCAAAGTCCCTCTCCAGCTTTCTTCTAGCCCCTTTAGGCACTGAAAGATGCTCTGAGATCTCCTTGGAGCCTTCTCTCCTCTGGACTGAACACCCCCGGCTCTCCCAGCCTGCGTCCAGAGCAGAGGGGCTCCAGCTCTTGGAGCACTTTTGTGGCCATGTGCTGGGAACTCCAGCAATGAACCTGGCCCTTGTGGGGGGCACCATGTGCACTCCTTCCCCAGTAGCCCTGCTTACAGACCCCAACTGCAACCTCATCACCCCCTTGTCACCTGCATTTGTCAGTCTTTTCCCTCTGGCAGGAATGTTCCATCCCTGCCCACTGATTCACCCAGCAAACAGATGGTCATAGCTGGGCACAGCTGCATGCCAGAGGGTCTCTAGGTCCAGCCCACACACCTTTTTCTGGGATGGCCGAGGCTGGCTAAACTGAAGGAACACTTCTAACTGTCTAGCAGTCCTTCCCTGGCCCCATCCTACCCCCTTCCTTTCCCAGCACCCCCAAAGGCATTTCCTCCACCTGCATACCCACTCACCTTGGTGAGAAGCCGATTCTGCTCCTTTAGCATGTTGATGGCTTGCTGAGAGCCTGTGGAGGCTGGCGATGCTGTGGGGACCAGCCTGCTCGGGCCTGAGGAGGCGTTTGCTAGCTGCAGAGAAGGTGAAGGGATGAGACACTGAGCTTCCTCTGCTGTGGCCCTTCCCAGCCTTTCTTCAAGGCTAGAAGCTGTTTCTATGGCACACCGGGAGATAAGAGAAGCCCAGCAGAGGATTAAAATCCCAGCACAGGCCATTGCAGGGTCTCCAACCCACAAGTATGCCTGGCTCCTGCCAGGAGCCCGGTGGGACAGCCAGCTCTGAGGTGGCTGATTCAGCACTTAAGCAGGTTGGGTTTCTTATTCACTTGACAATGGCTATACCTTTTTAGGGACCTCCTTTAGTCCCCCAAATGCCTTGACCATCCTCCAGCCCAGTTCAGGATCAGTTGTGCTGTTCTCTTGGCTGTCCCCCATCACCTGTCTTGCCCATTGAGCCAAGTCACCTCTCCGGAGCTGGGGGAACCTCTGGCAGCTCCAGCGTCAGCCCTGCCACCAGCATGGGGCAGGACAGGATGGGTCCTAAGGACACACAAACAACTTCAAGCTGCCAGTGTGCTGTTCTCACCTTGCCAGTGGTGGAAAGGAGGTCACCCAGACAGCGGTTCACCTCCTGCAGCTTGGGGACCAGGTGCCCCAGGTGGCTCCGTCCACTCTCAAGGAAATCCTGTGAGATGGTAGGAGGAAGAGGCTGGGGCTTACCATGGGGCTGGCTCCAGGTCCAGCCAAGTCCCAGCCCAGTTCTCCAAACCCATATAGCAGTCCCATCTCCTCCCAAACAGCCAGACACCACAAGAACAAGCCCCAAACTCACAGCACCGGCTCTTTTCTTCCCCAGGAGCCGCTGGTGCTCCTGCATGAGCTGGATGTGCTGGTGGTACCACTCCCGGGCCTGATCTATAAGTTCCAGGCCCTGCAGCAGGAAATCCTTCTCCTGTTCCAGCTCCTTCATGTACTTTAGCTGCAGGAAAGACCACAGGGATGTCACCCACTACCCACTAATGCCTTATTGAGTCCCAGGAGCTGGTTTCTTCATGAGGCGTGAAGGGATGTGAATATGGGCAGGGTTCTCAGCCCCCTTCCCCATGAGAAGCCAAAGAGGAGCAGGATGATGGCTTCTGCCTGATGCTGCTTTGGAGGACGAGTTCTCCAGTTTGGGAGAACAACTGAAGCAGGTGATGGACACTCAGACCACCTCTACCCTTCTGCTCCCCACTGCAGAAGCAGGTTCCTTCAGCTCTTATTTATCCAGGGAGGGACCAGGAATAGCTACCCACAGCTCTCTTCAAGGTGCAAATGTCAGCCCCAGCACAGACACACTTGGATTTTGGCAAGTAGTAAACAGCCCAGCTCGTTGTGCAGGCTGGGAGCTGGGGAAACCTCCATCCTTGTTTCCCCAGCGCTCTGCCACACCCCACAAGGCACACTGAGCTGTGCAGACCATAGCACAGCACACCTCTCTGCTGAGTGTCTCTGCCAGTCGCTCAGGGTCCAGCACCAGCATCATCTGAAAAGGCAGCAGGGACCTTGATGTGCCTGGAGAGCTGCTAAAAGGCTGCCTGAGGCCCCTTTCCCCAGAGCAACACCTTGGGACAGGATGAGCAGAACCCTGTGCCAGGCTGCAATGCAGCCAAGGCTAGTGGAGGACTGGGGCCTCAGCCCCCATCCACAGCTGACACTGGAGACCCATTTCACTGCCACCTTCTGCTCCTGCTGCCCTGCTGCACTCTGCCACCAGCAATCACAGAGGTTGAGAGGGAAGAGGTGACACCCCTGGGGAACAGAGTGACTGGTGCAGTGACCCATTTATCACTCTCACACTGTGAGCCCACAGGCCCCACTCCCCCTTCTCTGTGCCAGGCTGCTATCCCAGCTTCTGTGCCCTTCTCTCCAAGGCAAGGGCATGAGGAACTGCCTGCCTTCTCTGCCACAACACAGCCTAACCTTCACCCACAGCACAGATTGGGCTCCGGAGTGTCTTTAGCTCATCCCACACCTGCCACCCCTTACACTGGGGTTACTCTTGCTCCCACTGCTCCTGGAAATGCTGTTTGCAATACGATAGCCTCCCTGCGCATTTTGCCAAAGGCAAAAGGAACATACAGAGGAGAAGTGCAGAGCCTTTGGTGCTATGCAGGCTGTGTCTGAGGGGCACAAAGAAGGTGCTGTATGTGGCAAGGACCTGCAGTCAGCTAGGGATGCAACTCACCACTGCCTGTTCTGTCCAGCTCCCACCAGGCTTGCTGGCCAGCATGGTGACTGGAGGAAGAGGCAACACCTCACAGAGCAGATGGACATTGCCAGCCTGCCTGGTGTGAAGACACAGCATCTCACCTGGATGGGACACTCTGGGCAGAGGAAGCTTCTGTGGCAGAAGGAAGACAAAGCACTGGACTTGGCTGGTGCTGCCCAGGGTTAAGGGGAGGGGATAGAGCTGTGCCTTGAGCTGGCTACAAATGACAGCACTCAGCCTCCCACGGAAGATCTCATCCCAGCCACCCTTATGGCCATGGGGAAATCAGGCTGATCAATGGGGGACTGGCTGTAAAACATCAACTGAGTGAACAGGGAATAGCTGTGGCAGTGCAAAGGGTCCTGGGGCTGCAGCACAGCCCCCACAGCTCTGCTCCCTGCTCAAGAGGAACAAGTCCTGGTGCACTTTGGGATACAGTATGAACACAAGTGCTCCTATCCCCCACGGGCTTTAGGCAAATAAGTCTAATGACAGCAGAGTTCCTGGCTCCTTAGAGGTCCAGCATTATCCCAGCATGAGGGCAGGGACAGGTAGGGTTAGGGGACAGCATAAGGATCTGATCCTTGCTGGACTCAAACCTGATCCAACTGCCTCTGTTGTTGTTGTTGGTTGGACTTCGCGAACGAAGATCTTGGGATAAGCCTGCACAATGGATTTTTTTAGGTGAGGCACAGTGTGCGCAGAACTGGCCCCACTCGCTTTACTCCTGAGGTTCATTTGCCACGGCCAAGCAGCTTGGACGGTGACAGCGAGTTCCTCAGGATTCGAACCAGTGTCCTCAGAGGAGGAGCCGCTCCACAGGCGGGGGCTTACGGCACTCGGCCAACGCCCGCCGCCCATTTCAGATTAACATTAAAGAAAAAAACAACAAACAGAAAAGCAATAATGTCAGGTTGTTGAGCAATCCTGGGAGCCCACGTGGGTCAGAGCACCAGGGGAAGACCTCGCCTTTTCCTCTCTGCCACCGAATGACACAAACGTGTCACTGCAGCCATGCCTGCAACACGAGCTGGGGCAGGACTGCCTCTGTAGGCTCACAAATAGGACCAGTGCCCAAAGACTGTGCCCAGTGTGTCAGGAAAGACTGAGACAGGGATAGACACCACTTCTCTGGGGTCAGAAGCACAGAAAGGCAGCGCAACTTGGGTAAATGGGGAGAGGAGAAGAGATGCAGAGGACAACCCTCCCACTGTCCCCACAGCTTGGGGAAATAGAGACCAGGACAATATAAGGCCAGAGCAAGAGCACTTGTGGCAGAGCTGGGGACAGACATGGTGGGCACCAGCCCTTCCTCACCAGCACCAGGCAGTACCTCGCGTTCACAGCAGTGACGGGCTCCAGACCAGGGCTCCACACACAGAGAAAAGCATTGCCAGGGAAGCAGGGTCCTTTCCCTCTCCAAACAGCAACTCCCAGACACCAAAACCCCTTGAGAAACAGAACCCTCGACCCCAGACACACAGAACTACATTTACCTCTCCTTGTCAGCACCTCTCAGCAGAGACCACTTTGCCCAGTGGGGACCTGGCCCTGGCATGGCTGCAAGCCCAGCAATCCATATGCACAAACACCCCCTCCCCAGGCTGGTACCGAGGCATGTTGTGTCCCCCAGGGGCAGCACCAGGCTGGGCACTGCCAGTCAGGCCTGCTGGGCTGCAGGAGCAGAGTGCCACCAGGGGGCAAGTAGTAGAAGTGCAATGGAGACAGTCCCCCCAAGCACTCATCCTGCAAGCTTGGTCCTGGCTCTCTTCCCAGGACAATTTAGCTTAAGCCTGTGGTCAACATGCCCAGGCAGCTCCTCCAATGCAGATCCCTTCACTTAGGCAATCCAATTCAAGCCTCTCCACTCAGGCGCAGAGAGGGGAGCAGATGCCTCCATCCTGGACTGCCTGGCTAAATTCAATGTGGATTTCTCTGCTTTGCTGGCAAAAAATTTCTTGGGAGCCAGGAGGATCAGTGTGCTTGAACCCTGACCTGCAGGGAACATCTGGGAGGGGACATAGCCTGGCCCCACCACTTGCCAGCACAGACAAGTACCTGACCCTCACTGGGGTTCTTGAAAGGCACAGAGACCACACATCCACCTTTGTCTTTCCCTGCCCAAGAGCTTGCCCACAGGGAAGGCAGTCATGCAGTCAAATGTTGACCCCATCGGCTGACCCCACTCCAGGGGAAGGCACACACCTCCACCCTGTCTGGCATGATTTCTGGCAAGGACAGAAAGAGCCACGGAAGTAATGGCAGAACCTCCATGTACATCAACAGAGCTTTGTATCCAAAATATCAGGATCTGCTCAACATCCCATGGCTCATGCATGCAGGTGGGCAGTGGGGAGGCCACAGCCCAGAGTTGATGTCAGCAGCAAGGGGCCCCTGCAATCCACCTTCCCTTTCATGGGAGCCCATGACAGGGCTGTCCCTTACCATGCTGAAATCCACACCGTTGGTGATGGTATGTCTCCGGTGCTCTGCACGGCCCCTCTGATGCCTCCGAGCGTCCCCAGCTCCTGGGTGTCCACCATCCCTCTCCCCAGCAGCCTTCACATCACCACCTGGAACAGAGAATGGCATGAGGCCACCAACCACTTCCAAGAAAAACCTTCCCAGGGCGTTCTGTGGGATGACCTGCAGAGTGGTCTTACAAACAGGGAGAAGCTGAGCAAAGCACCAGCCTGAGTGCCTGCTCCCACCTTTATGTTGGCAGGAGAGGCTTCAGAAATGACTGATTCAGCTGTGCCATGCTGGCAACAGACCACAGTACCATCTTCTGCAGAAAGCAAGCAGTTTCCAGGCAAAACCGGTACAGTCAGTTATATTGCCTGCCCTCATGGGACACCTGGCTCCCACCTTGGTGGCACCAGCTCTGCCAGGAATCCAACTTCTCTTAAAGGCAGCTCCTGCTTGGTGACAGACTTGGGCCATGCGGCCATCCCCCCCACAACTCCATGCCTGTGATGTAACCTTAAGAGTAAACCAGGCTTTTGTTTTTTCAAAATTTTATTAAAACCCCAGCATCCTATCCTGCAAAAGACTAATCTACTACAAACACACGGTGCTGATGCAAATCCACGCATAACCTATTTTTGCAGATTAGTTTCATACTGGCAGGTTCCAGGCTGAATCGGACACCTCCTTGCCTGTCAGCCAGGACAGGAATTCCCTGGGTACCTGCAATAAAGTTCGTACAAGCCTTACACCACTTGCACTTACCAGAAACCAAGCACTGCAGCCACAACTGAGCCAGCTCCGATCTGTCACTGCTTGAGCTGGCAGAGCATCACCCCGACAGCCCAGTGCCTCAAACCACAGCACCAGGACAGCCAAGGCTGCAGCCAGCACATTCCCAGGCATATCTGGGCACCAGCCTGCTGATCCTCGCTTCCTGGCCTAGCACAGCCTGCCTCATGCTACTGCCTCAGTCTGCTCTCCATGCATCTGCCTCCCATCACATATCCTTCTCCCATGGTTGGGCACGTGCTGGCTCCCAGGTACCAGAGCTGCCTGGCTCAGGTCTGGCACGTTCCCTGCTGCAGGCACATGAAGGGCTGTGAGTGCCAGGACAGGGTGCATAGCATCACCTGGGCTGGCACATTGCTTCCTTCTGCTCCAAAAGTTTCTTCAGCTGAGCATACGGACACAATGGAGTTGGGATATGTGGCAAGGGAGGGTAGCCATGGCCATGGGAGCCACCCTTCATTTTGAAGGCAACAAGATCTGGGGCAGCTGCACTGTACCAGGGCTGCCTGTGTTGCCATATTCACACTGGTTCAGCGACAGAAACCAGACCCAGGCTGCGGGAGCAGTAGGCAATGTGACAGCTGACTCCATCACTTTGTGTCATGGAAAAAGTCCTTCTTCTGGTCCATCACAGCGTCCTGCTCTACCTCCCAGCAAGTCAGGTCTCCAGCACATCAATGCACACAGTCTTTCATATCACCCTTCTATGTGCTTTGCCAACTGCCTCCAGCTTTATACACCCAAATCTACCACAGAGGAACCCAGCAAGACTGGTGTGACCATGTGCATGTTCTCCTAGCAGACCTGTACCACATCCTGCTCAGAAAGCTGAGGAACAGCTCCAAATCAAGGGTACCTTCAACAGGCAGACTCCAGAGGCAAAGCCAGGAACACTTCTAGTGGGAGCTGCAGGACAGACAGACATGTTAAAAAGCTTTTGGCTGCTGTTACCTGGAAGTGCTAGGTTAAACTGAGCTGAACCTGTAATAAATAGGGGCTTCCGGTCAAACAACTGAACTCTGTGCACCTGAGCTGACAAGGTAGTAGCTGACAGGACCTCTGCTAATTAGCTTGGATAGTTCTTCTCAGCAAAAGAGCAGAACAAGATCACCAGAGGTGGAAGAGATCCTGCCACGAGATAAGGGACAGCCTCCTCCCTCAGGGGAGTCTCTGCCCAAGACAGAGACATCTCATGGCTGTTTTACACATTTCCACACTTGTCCTTGGCAATGGCCCAGACAAGCCCCTACAAACCATTCTATCTCTCTGGTCAGTGCCACCAGCTCTCTAAGGAGCTGCTAGAGCCAGGCCACCCTTCAAGCAAGGCCAAGTGCTGTCCTGGGGAGGAGGCAGTGCCCAGAGCCATCACACACCTCCTGGGTAAGGCACTTTCTGCTCTGTGCCTTAACTTCCCCAGGTCTCATCTCACAGAGGAACCACAGGGGTAAAGACCAACAGGAGTGACACACAGCTGTGACAAGGCACCAGTGGTAGGGACACAATCACAGTGACTTCCCCAATATTCACCTCACCATCCTTATGCCTAGAGGGTGCAGCTGGCTCCCCAGGAACCATGGGGCACCCAGCAGCAGCTGGCAGGGGGCTGTCTGAGCACTGCTGGGCTGGAAGCTGACTTAAGCAGGGACTTCTCCAGAAGCACTTCAGTGCACACACAGAAATGAAGCTTAGTGAGGGAAAGGGGACAGAATGATATAATCTTGGTGGACTTGGGGCTTCCTGGGGCCACAGGCAGCTCCCAGTACCCAGCACACTCCTCTGCATTTCCCCAGCCTGGGAAAGCTTCCATAGTGGAAGGGAGCAGTTGTATATAACCTAGAGCTAAAAGACATGGAGTAACTGAGTTGAAACATTTTCAAAGTTGACAAATCAACCTGAAACTCAGGGGCCTCTTGCCAGAATATGGCCCAGCAGCATGGGAAGCTGTCAGCAAGGGCTGAGGCACTAACCCTGCCCACAGGCTCTGGACAGCTGTGGAACATCACCCTATAATGGAAAGATCCTCAGGAAGCAGAAAGCTGCTGCAGTCACCAGCTTGCTTCTTCACAGGGCTGAGTTTTTAATCTGCTGTCTATTCACCAAGCAGGATTTTTTCAGGTTTTATCTTGATGATAGAAGAGTCAGCCTACTTAATAATATTCCCTTAGATGAAGCTCCAGTGATTAGTCTGGAGGCAAAATGTAAAGCAGAGAACCTCAGCCACAATTAAAGTTTCTTCTCCACCCAGCAGAAGGGACTGGGAGAGAACGGATGGGACATGAAATCAAACCAGTCCAACCTTCCAGGGGTGGATGAATTCAAGTCATTGCACTCAGGCGGTGAAATAACAAATACCAGCTCTTCACACAGACTTTTGTGTCCTCGGACCTCAAAGCACTTCACAAACCTAGATAAAGAATCATGACCTAGCTGGATAAGCCCAGAAGTCTGGTTTCCTTATGTCTCCTACTGACTAGCAGGAAATCAAGATGTCAAGGAAACAGTTCTCCCCCACACCACCCCAGAGGGCTCTGACAGAGCCAGCACTGGGACCCCAGGTGGGACCCAAGAAAGGGATCCACAGGGACCAAGGAAGGGGGAGAGTCCACAGGGACCTGCAGGTGAGCTCTGCAGACAGAGTCTGGGACAGCAGAACACATTGCCCTGATGCTACTTTCCCATTTCTTAATTGCTTAATTATTTTATTACTGGGAATTGTGCTGAGGAATGATCCAAACCAAAAAGCTGGATCAGGTTTTGCCATTTTTATTTTGCAGTTTTTATTGCACATTCATGACAATGTGAAAGAATCCTTCCTGAGGGCCATCCCAGTCCAGAGCCCACCGAGCACACGGCTACTCCATGACCACAGAGGCTCGGCTCTGGAGGTCCCCAGGTCCCACCATCTTCCGAGGCGCCCAGCTGCTGTCACCCACCTCCGAGGAAGGGCAGGACAGACTGTGCGCCCGGGGACAACCACGGACACGTTATGGCAAAGCCCTTAATTCCTCCTGTCAGCGCTATAAATAGACCAGCGCCTCGCGAAGGGAGCACAGCCCTGGTCGGGCGACGGCGTCGCGATATCCACAGCGGGATCAGAGCCCAGCAAAGCCGAACTGGGTATAGCACTAACTTTGATAGAGTTTTACACCGGCCGAGCGAGAAGCGCTGGCTCTAGGCCAGAGGGGAGCACAAGAGACCGCGGCGAGGCACAGGATCCCAGCCCGATCTCCGAGCGCCAGTCCCCGGGCCCGGCGCTGCCATCAGCCCCGCGAGCCCGGAGCCCCCAGCCCAGTTCCGCCACTCACCGCGGCCTCGGGGCTGGCCATGCCCCGATTCCCGCTGCCCAGTGCTCTTCACCCGCAGTTCCTCGGAACGGCGAGGGCTCTGCGGCTTCTCCACGCTCCGCTGCCCGCCGCTGCCGTCCTCAACAGGGGCCTCAGCCC
>VXAU01004697.1:178378-207063 GCA_013399695.1 Formicarius rufipectus | reverse complement strand
GTCTAGCCATGATGATGATGGCACTGGCATAAGCCGGTGCGAATGTATAGAGCAAACACTGGTTGGGAAAGCCTAGTGACATTCCAGAAAGGATTAAAATGAGGTTCAGCAAACTGTTTCTTTCAGCCCTTGTCCTGCTCTGGAATATTTACGAAGTGGGCCTTTTGTTTGTAAAGAGGGCATTTTAAAGTATCAGTGTCTATTCTTAAAGATTTTGAAATTTTATTTTGCACGTAGAAGGACACATAGTATAAAGACAACTCTTCTGGCAGCCTGATCTAAATAAAGAAAAGATTTTTCCCTCAATTTTATGCTGCTGCTATTCTTTGCCTTTACTGAGAGATGTGCATGGCCCTGTTGTGTGGATCTGATTAGCAGAGCTCCATTGTATCAGCCTCTCTACTGTGTTAGGCTGTGCCATCTTGCTGCCAGTAGGCTGTGCCTGCCCTTTTACCCCTGCTTGCTGCTGCAGGAGATGTTGACATATCTGTGTTTTACTGTGGCTAGCTCAAAGTACTCTTGTCACAGAAGCTAAGACACATAAGCTTCAGCCAGCAGTGATCCACTTGGATTCAAATTGGTTCATCTGTAACTCAGAGAGCTGCAGTCACCACTTAGGACCAGTGAGAAGTTAACCTGCCTTTGAATTTTCATGTAGTAGGCTTCTAGTAATCCATGATAATCCCTCCTAAAAAAAGAAAATAAAAAAAGATACTGTAACAGAACATTTGATTGAATACCTAGGAGCCTGCCTAGGAAGGCAAACACTGAAGGATCTTTATGTAAGAAAACTATATTGGAATGAATCATGCTTTTCAGACAGACTGCTGCAGTATTGAGTGGATTTGGACTTCTATGAGCTTTGATTGCTGAAACTGATTTTTGAACTGAGGGTTCAGATGTTTTTACATGAAAAGCACCAGTCAGTGGGCAGATACTAAAGCAGGTGTAAAATCAGAGTATTTTCTCATTGCAGTTTCCCTCAAAACCCATAGTTTTACTTCCCAGACAAAGCTATTTAGATTACCCCTATACTCTAGAATAGGGTAGAAGAGGAAGTCCAGCTGATCAACATGAACTGTTTTCATCAAAGAGAAGTTGAGAAGGTGCAATAGCAGTATTGTCCCTCTTTGTTGTGAGTGATGACATGAACAGAGAGATTGATGCCACCAGACCTGGATCCCAGTGGGGAGGCACCTCAGTGGCAGTGAAGTAAAGGAGAGAGTCAAGTGGGGGATTTACAGGGATGGAAGAAGCAGTCTATATGATTGAAGCTCAGAAGCACTTTTGATCCTTGCTCCTTTTGTTGGTGTAACAACCACCATCAGAGTAGTGAGCAGGCTTTTTAACATTACCATTGTATAAATAGATCAACATCAGTTTCAGTGATGTAGTAGAGAAAACTGAACTGATCACTAAAAGGACACAAAAAACAAAAGCAAAGTCCAGACCCCTATGCGCTTAGCACATGCCTAAGAATGGCTATGAAGACTGAGATAGTGAAAAGGAGAAGTAATATTAGATGGGTTGTAACAAAAGAAAAAAAAAAACAACACAAAGTAAATAAAACCCACCTCAAAAAAAACCCAAGAACACCTAAAAACAAATAATTTGTATATTCTTAAGTTCTCTCTATTTTTTGTTGGCAGCTGAAGGGGAGGAAAGACAGACTTTTAATATGATGGTCTACTACATTTTTATCAAGCTAGTCATAAATGATGTGGTATGTCTCAGATTTCTTCCATCACTAAATTTATTTCAAAACTGAACTGGAAAAGGCCCTAAACAACATGGTCTGACTTAGAATTTACGCTTCTTTTAGGCAGGATATTGGACCAGAGACATTCTAGAGTTCTCACCTAACTCCAACTGGTTTATTATTCTATGATTTTTCCCAGCAAAAATGTTGACTCAAAAAGGAGAACTCTGCCTCCTGGAAGAATAATGAAGTATCATGTACAAGGAAAGAGATACACTTGGTTTCAGAGCATTAAGGGCAAAATTCAGAAAAATGTTTACAAATGTGCTGAGTTCTCAGTGTATCAATGAAAGAATAACATTAACCATGTATCTCAGAAGGTCTCAGGATGTGTAGCAGTTTTGACCTAGTGTGTGCCCAATCTCCAGGTTCTCCCTTTCCCAGAGGGAAAGGGAAGAAAGAAAAAAACCAGCTAAGAGAGATAAGGGCAAAACAGACTCAGACTGGCTATAATACTTAAATTCATTACTAACAAGACAAGACCTAAAGAATAAGAAATAAAACAGTCTTAAAATCATCTTTCCCTCTGACTTCTCCCTCCTCCCAGCAGTGTGAGAGAACAGGAGATCAGGAGGTTGCAGTCAGTTGTCATTTCTGCCATTGCTAATGTGAATCCAACGCTCAGGCAGCAGTTCTTCTCAACCTGCTGTCTTGTGGATCACTCCATGAGGTGCAGTTGGGTCTCTGCACCCTGAAGGTCCTCCATGGGCTGCAGGGGGACAGCCTGCTTCGCCATGGTCAACACCATGGGCTATGGGGGCAGGGAGGGGAACACAGCTCTGAGTCCTGCCCCTGCTTCCATGAGGTCCCTCCCATGGGAGGCAGTCCTCAATAGACCTTTCCACCATGAGGCCACACCCCAGGCATTAGTTCTACCTAGGAAAAACCTGCTCCAGCATGGGTTTCCTTTTCCATGGGTCACAGAGACAAGTCTCTTGCAGGACCTCGCTCCATCCTGGGCCTCCCACAGAGTAACAGCTTCCTTCATGCATCCACCTGCTCCAGCAAGGGCTCCTCCATGGGCTGCAAGGGGGTCTCTGCACTCTGATGCTCCTCCAGGGGCTGCAGGGGGACAGTCTGCCTAATCATGGTCATCGCCATGGGCTACAGGGGGGCCATAGCTCTGAGTCCTTCTCCTCCTGCTCCCGTGGGGTCTCCTCTTCCTTCTCCAACATTGGTCTCTGCATTATTATTCCATGGCTGGAATTTTCAACTGTGCAACACTCCTAAATTCTTAAATATGTTATCCCAGAGCCGTTACTATGATTCCTTATTGGCTTGACCATGGCCAACAAGCAGGAAGTCCCTCCTGGACCCAGTTATCATTGCCTCCATAGGACAGGAGAAGCTTCTAGCAGCTTCTAACAGAAACCATCCTAGTAACTCCCCCTTTTACCAAAATCTAGCCACAGAAACCCATGACAGGGTACTGTGGCAAATTTGTGCTCAAATGCATAAATATTAAGGAGATACAGAACAAGGACTTTGTTGTTAGCAGGTGACCTTAGGAGAAGTTTCATGGTGCCATAAAAAATAAAAGATGAAATGAGTAAGGGGGGTAGGTGAGGGAGGAGGAAGAAGAATCAAGATCTAGAAAAAAATGTAAGAGCTGAGCAATGGGTTCTTTTCCTTGAACTCATAGTTTCATAACAAATAATGATTATGTTGGAAAACCTAAAGAAGTTCAGATGAGTTACTTTAGAAAAGAAACAAAAGGTCATTTATGTACCTTTGAAATATGTTCCAGTAGATGCTCATCATAAGAGTGTGAAAAGGAAGCAATACAAGATATCGATGCTAGGTTATAGAAATAACTCTGTATAATATGAGTGGTTTTCTATATATTCATTCCACTAAAAAAACCCCTTTTTTAATTGATCTTTTAACTAACACTAACAATCATAAAGACAATTACAAACAAATATAGACATAAATCAAATAGTATCAATAACTTAATTTAGCCTGCCCATAGAAATCATTATGCAAGCATATCTGAAATAGCACATACCCAAATAATAGAGAATCTGAAAGATAACTACTGGAAGAGAGTAATGAATCTAAAAAAGAAATTTTAACGTAATATGATGAAGACTAGTCTTGATTATGTAAATATATATTACTCGAAATCCATACTTAGAGATATTAATAAGTCTTATATTACAAATGCATTAATAATTTATAACCCCCTTGATAAGGGAGGATCAAGCCTTAACTCCACAAATACAACACCAAAAATAACATTACATACTCAAATAAATCTGCTCATGGGATAAATTAACATATTTATTGAAAAGTGTACATAGAATGATATTTGTTTTCCACTGGCAATTCTTTCTATGGTTTAGAAAAAGTGCTGTAATCTGATTTCCAGTATTTACATATGTTTTGTGAGAATTACCTTTTAAGAAGTCAACATTAAGATTTCCTTTTATAGTAAGGAGATCTAGTCTCTGGTTTTCCTCAGATGAAACAGGTGGATGAAATTGGTGTAAATAAAATAAGAAATACTTTGAAGAAATTTACTCTTACATTGTTGGTAAAAATCAGCATTAAATTATTCAAGGAATAATTTGTCAGCATATTACATTTGGGCCTCTTACTATTAAGGAAGTCTTAATATAATATATCATTAAATTGTATGCATTTATTTTTACTTAACAAAATATTTTTGTCATTATTCTAGACTTCTGAAATAATGTATTATTTATGCTGAGAAAGAATACACTTTGGTAGAAAACTAAGGATATAAAATGGCAAGTTTTAATGTTGAGTCAATTGTAAGTATAAAGCTTATAAGGCATCAGGAAAATTTGTAATTCCTTTTGAAATCAGTTCACTTATAGATGCTCCATATTTTCCATATCACACTCTGAGAGTATATTCATGACATTGGCCTATATTTCTCCAACTTTACCGTTTTCTACTGGCAACCTGGACTGAGCTTGTCCAGGGAATAATTTTTACAGTTAGCCTAACTTCCCTTTAAACAAGATTAAAAGCCAGTTAAATGAAAAGCCATTTAAATGGCTCCTAATATCTGTTTCAATTTTCACTGCTGTAGATTGAAGGGTTGATAATGCTTACTTGTTTACATGGACTGATGTGAAAACTCAAAAATGTACCATACATTTGAGCTCCACTTCTGCAAACTAATGCACTTTGAATTGGATGATTTGCTAAAATGTGAAACATTTTGAAGTGGGAATTGTGAGTAGTGAATGACAGCTCTAGTGAACATTAACAGAAAAGAATACAAAATAAATATTAGAAATTCATTCATCACGGTCAGTAGTCCAGGAAGTTTTGTGAGAATGGGAGTTTCCTAGGCTCTGCCTCCAAAGTAGCAAGAGAGCAAGCAGAAAGGTTGGTAAAATGCAGTTGCATTAATGTTGCCTCTATAAATCTGTCAGCACATAACTTCAGGTGTAAGCCTATTGGCTGTCATGCACTTACACTATCCTATACTAACCTATAAATAAGGATCTAAAAGAAAAAGAACAAACAAACAAACAAACAAAAAATCAAAGAATTTCTTCCGTATCTCGAAAGGGCTAAAAGAGCCAAATGTATCTCTTATCTATCTGTCTCAATTGTGTGCAAGTCCATATGTATATCTCGTGATTAACCAACATAAGACCATTGTATAAATTTATGTGTATTCTGCAATGCATGTAGCAAATTGATAAGATTTCAATTTAAATAGTTTTGTCTACAAAATCAATCTATGCTTAAAGAATGGGTGAGGGAAAAACTTTTTATGTCTTATACTTGATAAAAATTTTTGAAAAGATTCTCCAAAAACTTTCAGTTTTGGTCATTTTCTCATGCAAGTTATGACTTTTTTGGAGAATGTAGAAATGTGTAAAGAGGGTGATCCCACAGTACTGAAAGAAGTGGTGACACCTTCACCAGAATATTTGAAGTTTTCTGTGTGTGATAAATTGGAACAAGCTGGAAGTTTTCTTGACTTCAACATTAATATCTACATATCTTTTTTCTGTCTCTCATAGTGTATACTTAGTTCTTTGAAGATTGTTAGAACTGATGTTTTTGATCAATCCTTCCTTAATAATACACTGAAATGAAACAAATTAAACCAAACATTGTAGAAATTACTTATCACATGAAACTAACATAAGAAATAATATTTGGTGCTAAGACTTCAAACTACTTTAAAGTGATTAAACAAAGAATGTGGCAACAACATTTTAAAAATAATCAGGAAACATTGGAGCACTACTGGTAATACTATGGCTCTATTTGAAGACACCATTAAACATCCCACTTGACTTAGTGTTTTCCTCAATCCCCTTAAAACTCCAAGTTCTCAAGCTTCTTAGGGAAGGGAAAAAAGAGTCTAAGTCATAAAACTCTAAACCCAGTATTTGCCTATTTTATAATAACTGGCTGGGTTTGTTTGTTTGTTTTTAAATTTTATTTGCATAGTTGAATTTGAAAAATCTGGCTAAAAACTGTTTTCCTGACATTCTGTTGTTACATTAATAAGTCTTAGTTAAGTTACACTACTATTTAAAAGAAATAAACATCAAGAAAACTCCAAAGCAACAGTCAAAATGCTGGTAAAAGAGGACCAAAAAAAAAAATCAATGTACTATATAAGGGTTCAGTGCCTACTATAATTCCTTAAAATGTAAAATTGGACTAGGGAAAATAAAAGGTATTGCAGGTTAACATGAAAGGGTCAGAGTTTGTTTTTTGATCTGTATTATGGTCATGGATTTTAGTAAGGGGAATTAAAATTTATTAAAACTGATCTGCAACATTTTCTTTTAATAGGTTGATGAGATCTCTAGGACTCAAAGATACTATTATTATAAATCTTATCAGTAATGGTACAACAGATTTTTTACAGCAACCTTTGACAGTACATAAATAAAGAGAAATGAATACAATTATCTCTGCTTTAGATTTGCAAAGTGAATAGAAGTAGTTAGTGCTAGTGAATCTATTTATAGGAAATAGTTTGATTAATTTAGCCTTCTAGCTTGCTGATAGATAATTCTCAGTCAGGTTCATATATATATAGAATTGTTTCTTTAAAATTGTTTAACAAAAAATGCTATTTGATGTTCTCACCTATGGTTTGCTTATAAACCATATTTATCAACTCTGTCTTAGTTACTGCTTGCCATTGGATGCTTTTGGACATAATATGGGATCAGTCACATGGATTTCCTCCGAAGTTTACAGTCTTTACTCACATACTCCTCAGATTTTTCACACTTAGGAGAAATTCCTTGAATAAATAATTATTTTTATATTTTGTTCATGCAGAACAAAAGTAAAGAGATCATGCATATTGATAGAAACAAATCTGTTTATTTTATTCCAACAATTGCCTGCAATTTCTGGTTTGCTTCACAATATAAATTTAACAGCAGTTAACAGAATATAGCACATTCCTTATGTTGGCAAGACTGCAAAAACTGAGGGAAAAAAGATTATCTGTCTCTAAAACATTTTAGGAGTTTCATCTAGTTTAAAACTTAATCTAGGAGATGCATAATGCTTCCTATGAAACACTGTCTTTGGCTTTCATTTGAATCTATGGGTATTCAGTATCTTTTGGGAAATGCTTCATGGTGATTTATTTTCCATTAACATTCACAAATACATCTGAGGTTGCAAGAATGCTGTCAGAATGTGAACAGCTTGTAAGTACTTGTTGCAAGATGTAGGCTAACATGGAGGTTTCCAAGTCCATGGGAGTAGTGGCTTCTTAGCAATTAGCAGGAATAGACCATAGCACCATTCATTTTCAGCCAAGGTTTACAAACATGGATGCAGTGAATACATCCTCCACGAAGTAGATCAGCATGTATTACATAAACAATGCTTTTGGCTGTGGGATGCAAAGATTTGCACAAGAACTCCTCTCAAAATTAAAGGGATTTGATTAAGATGCAGGAGGTTGTGCTCCAAGTCTCTGTTTTCTTAATATGAGTGTTTCCTATGGTGGGTTAATGTATTTGAGACAAGACTATCATCACTTTGTTTAGGATAAGGAAAGAGAAAAGTGACCCATGAACATGCAATATCTCATTGCTTAGAGACATAGATGGGAAAAAATTATTATAGAAACTGTTAGATGGTACATAAAGGTAAGACTGTTTCTAATAATTTTTCATTAACAGAGCATATTCTTCTTCAAATACACCTACTTAACTAATTCAATTTCCTCTATAAAAATGTAGTTCCCCCAAATTGTCAGAGATATGATAAAGCTAATTAAGACATGCATGGTGTTAACAGTTTCATTAGAGGAGATAATATTGCACAAGAAAAATAAGAAATCATTATGATGAATGCCTCAACATTACATTACATGTTAATGAAGTGTAAATGATCTAATTATTTTTGAAAGAATACAGATTCGATTAAACTGTTGGAATTAAATTGGAAAGGACAGCCTATTGTACTTTTTATGTACAGACAAGTTAGCGTTAATTAGGCACAATCTACAGGAACAAATGAGGCACAACCCTTGGTGAACAATCATGTATCCATTGCTCAAGGCAGGTTTCATAAAGAAATATATTAGGGGAAAAATTGTAAGTCAATTAAATACAGTGCTTTAGCAGTGGGAGGGAAAATGAGCAAAATCTCTGTTCCCTCCCCCTACATTTTGAGTGTTTATAATGCAATCACTCTGCCAGTTCTGCTCCATCACTAATTTCATAAATACTAATTTTGCTGATGAGATATTTTGATTGGTTTGCCATCTACTTTCCACAAATTACTTTCTGGAGGCAGCATGGATTTTGGATGGTATTCTTGTTCTTTGGGCTCTACTCTCTGCTCTGACCTAAGGTATGGTAAGAATAAAATAAAACTAGTAGGCCTTGTAGGTGAAGAAGTAGATATTACTCAGCCACTGTTTTACTTCACCTGAATATTCCTAAGGGAGGGATAGTTATAATGTGAAATTTATGCTAAATCAAGTAGAATTTTAGTTTCTTTAAGCCATTTGTAATCTTCTCCTTGTTTCAAGAGCCCTCTAAAGACCTTCATGCCTCTGCAACCATAGCATTAAAAATGCTTTAAGAAAAAAAATTCTTGGTTAGTTCAATCTGATTCAAAATTCCGGGAGAGTTTGGATGTACCGTTAAAATTGTTTTATATCTGGATGTTTCATTCCAATGACATTGATCTTCAAGGTTTTCTAGCCTTGCACATTTCAGAAGTGGAGGCACCCCAACCTGCTCACTCTTCATCTAGTTTAGGGGGAACTGAAAAAAAAACCCAACAAATAACCAAAACCTGCTAATATTAATGTCAGTCAGCTACCCTCAAAATTCAGCTGATCCCCATAAAGTTCAAGTCTCTAAAACAGAGCTGAAGGAGTCATCAGTGCACATAAACCAATGTCACTATATGTATTGATACCAGTTTAGCTTGTTTGTAGGACATTTGTAGCTTATTGACTGAGATTTTCATAGTGTGCTGAAAAGAAATCGTAATTCTTTCCATCCTTATCCTCGCAAACACTCCCTTTCCTTCCCCACCTTTTTAAAAAATGAACTTCCTTTTTCACCACTTAAACAAGGTAACAGTCATAATTCTCATCTGTTGTTTTTACTGGATAGTCTTTTATTGAGATACAATTTTTTAATCCTTTAAATGTGGGACTGAAATCAAAAACCTTGTCATGCTTATGTCTGACCTCACTTCACTAACCTTTGCACAAACCTTGCTCAGAATAATGCAAAAGTAAGACTAGCTCTGTGTGGTACTCATCCATTCCTCTTTCATGCATTTCCTAGTTTGATTTCTAGAATCTGAAGGTTTGAGGCATGATAAATTCCAGAAGCTAATGGTCTGGAAATCTTTGGTGGATTTCTCTCCTACATCAGTTTGTTTGTTTAGCATCTTGTGAGAAGAAGATTCATAGCTCTGCACACTACATTTTTTAATACTGTCAGACACATGAGTACACATGTAATTATACACTAAAAATTTGTTTGTGTCAGAGGTTGTTAAAAATAACTTCACACCCAAAATTAATAGAGCACAAATGAGATTATATGATTAAGTGCAAAATTATTCAGGATTTTTACTTGTATATAAAGTATTCTATTAAAAAGGAAAATGAGTTATTATTCTTGTTCCTGATCTTTTAGCTGGATCTCACTGCTGAGAAAGGATGACAGGATCATGGTTCAGGCTATGAGCTGGACAGCTGCTGATTAGCTGAAGCACATCCACCTACTTTGCTATATCCAGAACTAATGTTTTATGGAAACACAACATCATGTAGACCCAGAGGGACCACTCCTTGGCAGTTGTGTGGATGAGTGACAAAGCACACTTCTTATGATACAAAGTAATTTTTGCTATGTCAAGACTAGTCTCCTCAACCTGACTGCAGCAGTAGAGGCTAGACCAAACTTACTGCAGTCTTAATGACTGTTTCAGTCTGGTTTTAGTTATTCCATAAAATAACATGCATAATAAGTACTATAAAATAATCAGCATCTAAAAGCATAATCATAGATGAAGAAAACGGCATCTACATCTGGTATCGTACCGATGGAATCCTCTTCAACCTAAGGAGGCTGAAGGCCCACACTAAGACCCTAAACCACTTTGTCCACGAGCTGCTTTTTGCTGTCGATGCTGCCCTTGTTGCCCACACAGAAACAGCTCTGCAGCCCTTAACATCCTGCTTTGCAGAGGCTGCTGAGCTTTTTGGGCTGGAAGTCAGCCTGAAGAAGACAGAAGTTCTCTATCAACCTGCACCTCAGAAAGTTTTCCATCACCCTCACATCACCATAGGCAAATCAGAGCTTAAGTCAGTCCAGCAGTTCACCTATCTGGGAAGCAGCATTTCCTCAGATGGTAAGATTGACAAAGAGATTGACAACAGGTTAGCAAAGGCATACAGAGCTTTCGGAAAACTCCATAAAAGAGTATGGCACAATAAACNATGTGTCAGTTGTGGCACAGGCAAAAGTCACCAGTATCAAGGCCATGCTGCTGAGAACGCAGCTGCGCTGGGCAGGGCACATCTCCAGGATGGAGGATCACCGCCTCCCTAAGACTGTGCTCTACAGTGAACTCGCCACCGGATGCTGCAAGGGAGGAGCCCCAAAGAAGAGATACAAGGACTCACTGAAACAACACCTCAGCCTTGGCCATGTTGACCACCATCAGTGGTCCACTCTGGCCTCCAATCAGGAGTCGTGGAGACACACAATCTATAATGCTGCTGTCCCCGTTGAAACCGCATGCAGAATCAGCCTGGAGAAGAAAAGACAATGCAGAAAGAACCGTGCCTTGACAGTACCACCTACGGAGACTTTCTGCTGTGCCTTTTGCAACCGGACTTGCCTATCTCGCATTAGCCTTATCAGCCATCAGTGCGCTTGCAACAAGCGTGGGTAAAACCCTCCTAAATCTTCATTCGCGAAGTCTAGCCATGATGAGATAAAAACTACAGACTTGGTCAGTACTTATATATATAATCTCTGCCATAAGACCTAAAATACAGTATTTTCCCATGAACTTATAAAGATATTTATAATTATTCTCTTTTTACCCCAAGTAGCTTAAGAGGATAATCAATTTCATGTAATATTTATTAATCCTGTGTGCTATATAGTCACATCATCCTTTTTTTGAAATTACTTTTACCCATAATGCTTTCTCTTCTCTATTGTGTATAACATAGCTGAAAGCTATTCTCAAGTTATGGAATTTGATGGTTAACCACACTATTTTTCTCAAAACTCTTACTAAGTTCCCCGAAATGTCAAATTCTGTCCTTTTTTTTTTTTTTTTAACAGAGATAGCAATAACATTGCACAGTTAGATCAGGGGTTCACTTTCAGAATGCAATACTTCAGAAATCAATGCAATTGGTGGGAAACAAGTTACAAAATGTGGGGCAGATCCTGGATTCAATGGACACACCAGGCAAATCAGCCTTCCTCACATCAGTCCCGAGATAACAGAAGGGCCACAGCACTATGGTCAGTGTTAGGAGGCAGATGGATTTAATTCAGTGTTTTCCCTTTACAAGCTCCCCTTCTGGATTACATAGAGCTGAAGAGGTACCTTTGTACCTGAATAGTGTGGCAATGCTGGAGACTACCTGCAGCACTTGCCTTTCAAGCAATGGTATCATCTAGTCTTACATCTCATCCTGCAACTATAAATTGGACACTAGAAAAATGTTTGACTCTTTCTACCCATTACTCCAATAGAAACCTGTTACACAGCCTCACATCTCTGGTACCTACGGTTTCTGCTAATTTCTATTGCAAATGAATTCATAGGTGGGATATGCCCTCTGGTTCCGTGTCAACATTGTCCTTAAGCTTTAAGAGCTGTGCCCCAGCTAGTGTTTACCTCTCTGATCCATTTGCAGAGGCAATAATTTCTGTGCCTGACTTGGTTTTGCCTGGCTAAACGTAGTTGTCTTATCTACCTGCTTTCCATAAGTGGGAATCTCCACTCTCTCAATGGCATAATGATCCTTCCCTGTACATCTTCTAGTCTGAGCTCATTTGTTTCAGTCAGGGATTATAGCAGTGGACAACAATGTTCTTGGTGAAGTCTTGTTGATAAAATAAGAACTTGCAATAATGTTTCTACTTTCTTTAACTTTTATTTTCCATTAATCATTCTCACATCCAGCTTCAGACTTCTGCCTTCTCAATGGCTAAGTTCCCAAAAATGTTGAAAAAAATGGGGAAAATTAAAGAAAAAACAATAGAGCTAGTAAAACACATGAAATTGTTATTCTGTGGGTGTCAAAATCTTAGAAGCAACTGCTCCTACTGTGTTTTATTAGAGGTATATGTAGATATAGCCTAGGGCATCAAAACTTTAGCAGTTTGAGATAATGTTTGCCTTTTGATTTTCTAGTGTTCTAATTGCTGCAAAAGTTCCTGCCCCATTTATCCTCAGATTCAGCTGCAAATGTAATCGTAAATGGCATGGCTCCTTTTTATACCTCAGCCTGAGTGATCACTAAGTACCACCAAGCAGAAAGGAAATACAGAATTGGAGCAGAAGAATAGGATAGTTTATAGTCCAGAGGTTTTGGATTAAGGAAGAAAAGTTTACTTTCTAAATGCAAAAGTATTATTTCAGCCCTTCAATTATTTCTAATGGTCCTAATCACTGCAGCTGCTCTTTGGATCANCAATTTCTAGTGGTCTGAAGTCAACCTGGAAGTGATCATGGATGACTTCAACATAGAGCTCTTGATAAAGTTAGAAGGTTAGATCAATTACCTCAAGGTTCTGGAAATCACTGGTGTACAAACCAATTCATATAAGGAGTGAGAAAGAAAGTGTCTTAGATAAATAAATGCAAATTTGTGAAAATGCAAATTGGATAGATTTATATAGATTTATAGAAAGAGTTTTCTTTGTATGTGCCTGATACAAGCTACAGGTAGATAAAGGATAAGATGGAGAAATTTTCTATTCTTTTTTAGAAAAATCTAAGTACAGATTGGATAATTTCCATGTTGTACTAACGTCAATTTTGCAATTTCAGTTTGGCATATTTTTTTCAAAACTGTCACTTTAAATATTTTACCCTAGCTCTTTTTATTTTTATTGTGTGTATCATTGTGGTAATGATAATCAAATTTATTGTCATAGTCATTTGAAATGGCAAACTGACTGAAAAAGTAAGTTAGGTTTTTCAGATTGGTTTTATTAATCTAATACATTCATTAATTGCCTGGGTGAAACATAATATGTTAACTAAGCATTTATTATATAAATATCCAAATAAAATGCTAAAAAAAATTACTCAAAACTACTTATAATATCAGGATTCATTCAGCAGCTTTTAAAAACATTTTAAAGTTTGATACAAATAATTGAACCTATCAATATAATACAAGTTTTCTGAGGGAGTATCATGTGTTTGGGAGGACAATTTTGGACCATATAATACTATAAACATTATGCACATTGAAATCAAGAATATATAATTTTATTTTTTACAGGTAGTGCTATAAAAAAAAAATCCAGCAACATTAGGTCAACAACATGTACAGCTATTCAAATGGAGCAGTGAAGTCCTACATGTAATTGTTTCAGAATATTCACAGAAAGTTCTGATAATTTAAGGTAAAAATCAATAGCATTCTACTTTCATATGCATGCCAACAACTTTTTTTAAATTAATAGTTTTAATCTAGTAACATAACAGAGAAAATTATTTTTACATCTTCTAAATATTGTCATCATGCAGTGCAACATTTTGGAAGGAAATCAGTTTATCAATGTGTTTCAGTTTATTGCCAAATTTGGCTTTTTTAATAGCAATGAAACTTGCAGAACAGGATACAAAAGCTTTTACACGTTTAAGAAACATGTGACGTATGAAATCAGGTCCTGCTAGACATCTCTTCTTTTTCTATATTTTAAGATAGATGCTTCATTTAATAAGAGTACTCAGATTGCCAAGGTGATTTGAGGCTTCTCCAGTGGCTGAGAAGTGTTTTATTGGAAGGTTGTGCATGCCACAGCCAAAAGCCATGTTTCTTTAAAAAGCATGGGCTAACTTTAAAGTGGACTGAAAAAAATCTACCTAGTAGAATCTGAAGGGAACTGCAATAAATGTGCATATTTTACTTACAAACATTTATACAAGCATCAGGTTTCTTCACCCAGAGCAACTTTTTTTTGCACTACTTTTTTATTCTAACACTTCTGATTAATGAAACATGGAATCCATGAGCACCACTGAATGTGATACAGAAGTGTCAGCCATTTAATGAACTGTAATGTATTTGATTGAACTATATGAGTAATTTGCATGTAGTAGGAAGCAATGACCATCCCATTTAATGTGCATTAGTGTTTCAATTTCTTCCCACTGCCTCAATTTTCTCTGTGGTAACAGCACAGCCACATTTTGCAGGAATCCAACTTGCTTTCCTACCACATTTGTCAAAAGAGCCAAACTCCTGCAGGGCCTTTGCTAGAATGGACAATTTCAGGAGCTATAGTGACGATGAATAAAGAGGTCAAAGTACTTCACTGGATTTATGGTACATTAAGAGACTGCTACAGCCATGGTAGTGGAATTAGGGCAGTCATTTAACTCAGCTACAGGGACCAAGATCCCAAGGTAAACATTTTGTGGTGAGTTGAAAAGTGTCTACAAAATATCTCTACGACCCACATGCTGTAATCTTTCTCAACTTGGAAACTTCTAATAGGGTTAGTGCTAAAACTCTAATAAGATGATGTCCCTATGTGGTAGGTATATTGAATCCCTTGAGAGTTTTTTACTTATCTGTAAGACTTTCCCACAAGTTTAATTTTGAAAATCTCCATTGTGGTAATGATTCCTCATGAACTATGATACTATTATATATATTCTGTAAGCTTTTAATATAGTAGTCTCCAACTAAATAGATTTTTCTCAATGGAAAACAGATTTATTTTTAACTTTATGAGTTCTTATACTGTCATTTGATAACTATAATGCCAATAGGTTAATCATATTGATGAAATACCCAGAGAGACTGTATTTAACACTGCTTCCCCAGTGGAAATGTAACCTGATTTAGTGGAAACCTTTTCACCTTTAATGGCAGGGGAGTAACTGCTAGTTTGGCCCTGTGTTCAAACATGTAACTCCATAGGTTGGCATGTAACCCAAAGGCAATATTACCACTGAAGGACTGATCTGAATTAACAAGCTTTAAAAGGGGGGAGGGAACAGAATATGTGGAGAGGAAAAAGCAGGGAGAGACAAAGAGAGAGTTCTATGGCAGGCAAGTACACACTGGGTATCTTTCTCTCTATATAAAGTCCTCTTTGAAATTGTTTAGGCAAATTATTTCTTCTGTGGAATAAAGATAATTGCAATCTCCTTTGTAAGTTTTCTAAACTCACATGGTGCATATTAGCTGAGATTTTGATTTGTAAAGACCTGTTCAGAATGAATCAAATGTTACTCAGTGCATATATGTAGACTAACAAAATATTTCCTTCGAAAAATAAAGGATCACTAGTACATTTCTTCCCTATGAAACACAGAGCTATAAGAAATTTATTCAGTAGTTTTACCATGTATGTAGTAGTTTTACCATGGAGATTTTGCAGAGATCAACATGATGCAAAGGTAGCCTTCATTGCATCGGTCCACGGTCTCTCTAGGAATGCATTCACTTGCAGCAGAAGTCATCTTAAAAGTCAGCACTGCTCTTCCCACACTCAGAAAAACACGTGATTACAGAAGCTGGAATAGCAGAAGAATACCAGTCTTTGGATTATAGGATTGCCAGAAACTGAAGAGAATAGTCTGACATGTCTCCCTCCTGGAAGGAAACTGTACTTTGAAATAAATTTACTCTTCATTACCTAAGACTTACTTTCTCAGGGAGACAGGCCACCCTTGTAATACAGCATGTACCACTGAATTTTCAGGCATCAGTGAAATATGTGCTCTAATAATAAATAAACAAGCAAGAAAATAAATAAACAAATAACCTGATGTGAAATCATGAGTATGCCTGAGATAGA
The DNA here is from genome assembly GCA_013399695.1 of Formicarius rufipectus. NCBI lineage: Eukaryota > Metazoa > Chordata > Aves > Passeriformes > Formicariidae > Formicarius > Formicarius rufipectus. The sequence continues at coordinate 190,782 of VXAU01004697.1, read as the reverse complement.
GAAACAAATAACTGTTCCTTATAAGGCATTTAATTACCCTATAAATTGTTCTCAGACTGTTTTTGTGTCTTATCTGTGTCTTTTGATGAGAAAATTAAATTCAACACAATCTTAAGAGAGTAGACAACATGGAAACTCTTGTTCAGAGGTGTAGCAGACATCTACTTTGTAGTACATATCTCCGGGTGATGTTGGGAATACAGGTAGCTCAATATTCGGAGTGCATATATGTGGAAAGTAACACTGGTGGTCTCAGCACTACAGTGCTGAGGAGTGGTCCAAGGTCCTCAGAAGTAATTAATGACATGTATACCTCATACATACTATGCTGAACTCTATCTACTACAAGTTGCAATGTTTTAGTCTGAGGTTTACTAAGGATTCAAAGGAGAACAATGTGGACTGAAAAATGATAAGGATATACGGAGTTAATTTTTTAAACGGGTAGTCAAGAATGGTTTATAATGTTGACAGATGGCTACATGCCATAACACCACTCTTGATTTATTTGCTTCTCTTATGCAGCCTTGAATTTTAGAGGGAGACAAGAGGCTTAATTTAGCCAAAGGAAGAGCACATTTGGGACTTCTGCAGCTCAGTTGTTTCCTCAATCTGCAGAAAAAGGCAGAGGAGCTGTGGGGGGCAGCATTGTCAAGTGCACCCACAAGTGCTATCAGTGCAAAATTTTATTTCAGCATAATTGAAAGAAGACAATTATGACTCGTTCAGTTAAATATAATATATGGAAAGGGCAACATAAAATCATGGAAACAGTAATGGCATTTTGAGTTTCCGACAAAAGAAAAGAACTGATCTATTGCCAACACTTATGACATGAATCATAAATGTTGCAATAGAAGACATTCCTTCAGTAACCTCTGTTATAGAATTGCAAGCAAAACCACAGAAGTTCTGCTTTGTTTTCTCTGTAGCAGCTTTGCATATTTGTTATGGAAATGAACTTGAAAAATAACGTGAAGTATGTGCATTAGGTGTGGAGACCCTGCTCCTGTATTTACTATCCATTGTAGCAAACACTCTGTTCTCAAGTAAAACAGTCACCATTGCCTCAAAGAAATTACCATCTAACTGTATAATAGGAACTTAATAAGTTGATGTATCCAAAATGATGGGAGGTGAAACACAAAATAATGCTGAGGCAGTCATGAACAGCATGAGCAACCATGGTCCAGCACGACTGTCAGGCACTTAATTCTTAGGGTGCTGTAATTTTACTCTGAGTTCCATCAGTTTTGCTTTTATTACAGTATCTTCTTTTTTTTTTTTTTTCCCCTGACTCGTTTTGAATTTTTCAATCAAAAACCTGTAATACTAGTTGTACTTTAGGGAAAACAGACATGGGTATATGTAAAATATATTTGGGAATGATTTGCATTACTCCAGCTAGCTCTGAGTTAGTACTTCATAAGAAGCTATTTAGAGAAGTGAAGACTATGCTTGTCCACTGGAGCCCTCAACATGCACCTATGCCTAACAATAAGTAGTAAGAAAAATAATTATTAGTAAAAAAGAATGGCATTCTTCTTGCATAATGGATTAAGATTTTCTTTTTCTATACTAAGTAAAATCAACTTTTTTTTTTTTTTTTTTACTAATCTCATGGGGTAAAATGCAATATATATTTCTGGTGATTCCAAATATAATTCAGTTTTCACTTAGTGGCAGACAGGCATGGATTGTTTCATGCTTTTGCTGGCTGGTTTACAAGTACCCTCTTGAAACTTCTGGTGTTGCCTCTGTTATTTACCAGTATCAGCTCCCAGATCATAGAGAGTTTTAGGGAAAACAGCACACCCCAAGGGCAAGAGAGGACAGCATGAGAGAGGACATATCACCATTTTCAGATGTCTCAGGACGAACCTGTGTTTCTTTTTCAGTACTTGGATATGGTGTCATGGTTTTAACCAGAGCTCCTGTCCAGTCCACAAGACCGCACTATTCTGCTTCTCAGAGGGAAAAAAACATACTCACCGCGCAAAGTTGAAGATGAATTTCCTTCTCTCCTGGGAGGATTTTGTCATGAGAAAACATAAGGGTATTTTTTTTCTGCATAAACCAGAAAATCTAGTGACATCTAAAAAAAATAATCTTAAAAACCCAGTGACATCTGAGAAACTGGTTCGAAAAGGACCAGTGTTAAATGCGGAATATAGTTTCTGAAGTGGTGTTATTTTTAAAGAAGGAAAAAGTGGACTGGTAATTGCAAAGCTCAAAGAGGAAAGAATAAAATCTGGTTTAGGATGAAAGGACAGAAATATCAAGTAATTAATTTTTAGAAACTCTAGAATCATCATCTATGTCCAGTTCAATGAAGGTTAATAAGTGTAAGATTTTGCTACTATTAGAGAATATGTGGCCAGGCAGGTCTGCACTTCACTGTCATTATCTGTGATTCTCTAGAAAGGAGGCTTACAATGCAAATATTGGAGGCTAAACTTGAGGTTTTATTGCAAATGTAATAAAACAGTGCTTGTGGAATTGTCAGAAGGCAGAAACATATAATCCAGAATTACTCGTAATACAGTTTTAGAAGTACTAAAAGAAGTGTTTAATTCACTGTTTGACTTGTACTTGTGAAAGTGGAAAATTTTTTTAAAAGGAGGAAATGTGCTGTGTTAAATTGCTCCATCCCTGCTGTGCTGATAGGTACCTTGTCTCTTTGCTATTGATTGTAGTGGCTGTGGCTCTTGAGTAGGGCTTGCCAAACTATTTACAGTCAAAGTAAAAATCCTGAAAAATTCAAGCACTTTGGATCCCATTTCAACTTTATGATATGATCTTATTTCACAAATAAGAAAATGTTATCTGCCTTTTAACCTTCAAAATTAATACCAAAACCCAAGTGGAGACAAGCTCAGTGATACTCACATGTCCCAGTACTGTTGCAGATGTGTGCTTTGCAGTGTGAGATATTTGGCATTCTAAAATGCAAAAGTTCAGTTAAATTTAAAATATTTTAACAGTTAATGTAGTAATTTCAGAGTCCTAGTGTTCAAATACCAATTCATTCAAAATAAGGTTTGTTAAATTATATCTGTGCCACAGTGCCAACTGTATTTCATAGAATTTCATACTACCATATATTCATACTACCATCTATTTCATGGATTGTATTGTCTGCTGGATAACAGGCAAGTCTACTTTCTTGCCTGCTCTATATGACATATAGCTTGTTTACATGCAGTGTAGGCATGCAGTAGGAATACCAATCATTTGGGAAAGTCACAAGAAATCCTGTGACCTGAGGTTAAGCTGCGAATACTGAAAGACAGTAGATGGCATAATGCCACATCAAAAGTTGTCAACAGGAGTCACTTCATATGAAGTCTCAGTGCTTAGGATTGCTTCATGAAGTTCCAAGGATTTGTTGAGGAGTGTCTATCTGGGTGGACACAAAAGAAAAAAGGAGCAGGAAAAACTCTTCCCTATGGAGAAAGTACAGAGCCACTGCAGAACACCAGATGAAAATGATGTAATTATTCAGAAGTAAATGTGCTAGTGTGAGACAGACTAAAGACACAGGGTCAGGCTTTGTCAAGCAAGAACAGGCAAAAAGCTCTTTATTAACAACAGGCTTATCTTTTACACTCTTTTTCTTCTGTCCACGTGCATATTTACTACATCTCATTGGCTAGGTGTTCTTGTCCATGAGTCTTAGCCTGTCTTCTGATAGCAACCCTCCTCATGTTGGTAAGTCTCAAAACATATAATGTTATTCATCATTGTTTTTCTCCTTCTTCTGCTTTCCCATGCCTACAGCTGCATCCTCTCAAGGCCAAAGCCACCCACAGCCCAACTATCCTCCACACTAGTGCAACCTAATCATGGAATATAACTGGAAAGAAGAGGCTGACACTACCTCTGAATAAATTTCATCCTGTACTGCTGTCCTATATGCTTTGATTTCAACCAAATCATCTTCCTTTCATCAGAAGTGCATAGGCAGTTGTAGACAGTGTCCAGATGGCATCACAGTGAACACCCATGTGGTTTGCTGGACCTTTATAAAATTTTCACGCTACATTTTGCATGGTTGAATAAGTGAATTCAGTATAATATAGTTTGGAAGGTATTTAGGGTATTATATAGCACTTGATACTATGACTCACAGAATGCAGCAAGTCCCAGCCTCCATACATTTTTAATTTCTTCACTGGCTTATGGAGAGGAAACCCCACTTACGACCATGGCTACTGTCCTGTCAGATGGTGTTTTATTACAGTCTACACAGGCTGAGGTATATCAGCAATGATGCCAAAATCTTCTTGGAGACTTTGGGAGAAGGGTAGGAGGGGTAGTGTTTTATCATATCATCTTTGTCAACTGGAGGCACTTTATTCCCACTAATTGCAGAGGCACAGAAGGCACTAATAACATTCAGTCAGGCAGCATATTACACAGGTACAACAAGCAGCCACCTAGATATTTGGTATAGAAAACACACATGTTAAAAAAGATACCCACTAAACACAAGCATAGTCATGTTTCAATCTTTGTTCAATAATGTTTTTTTTTCACTTATTATGAGCCACAGATAGTTCTTCAAAATACTGCTGCTATTACCTATAAGCACCTAGAGAACATTTCTCAGTGAAAATATTTACTGATGGCTCTTTTATCAGAAATGTCACTAGAATAAAATAATTTTCCACCACATGAGTTGGCTAAAATACAGGCATCATGACAGAAGCCAGTAATTCAACGTAAGATATTGATGGTCACACACGCCGCTTTCCATTTTGAAAAGCAGCATCATTCTGTGAGGTGCATGAACAGCCCATCCATCATTTGTAGCACATTAGGGATCCCTGCTATGTCACAGAATCTCTTTTTGATGTGCTATCACTGTTGTTTGCTACATGGCAAATTACTATATTTAGTGTACTGTCTAACCAAATCAGTTGTTGTTGGTGTGAAAATCAGAATGTTATTTCCTCCTCAATCCCTGCAAGGCTACAGCTAAATGTTTGGAGAGCACAAGTGACAGAACAAAACAATTGCCCAGCATAACAGTATAAAACATGAGCACTGAGTCATATAAAGACCTACATGACATATTCAACAAGTTAACACACGCTTAATTGCATTTTAATTTCCTACTGAGTTTTCAGGTGTATCCAGCAGTGCCACTTGCACTGTCTTATGAAGGCCACTTCAGAAGAGATAGTTATGCTTATGAGCACACCGCTCTTACTCTGCAATTGCCTTTACTTCCCTTTTTCTCCATTTTGCTAACTGTGGCTCCAGCTACTACTGCTGTGTTTAATTTCTGTTCTGGTACCCTCTCACTGAAGCACAATAATCAATTTTTCTCACTTAAATGAAGTGGCTCCTTACTTATTTACTTACCTAAGAGACTCATGTGCTTATTCCAAATCTGTTCTGATTCAGGAACAATGGTCCTGATTGATCAAGAGCTGTTCACCTATCCTTATGTTTATAATTTTATAAGCACATATATTAATCCAGTTCCTCTATTCTTCTCATACTGTACTCTTTCCATCTGCTCAGCAGGTACAGCTTGAGCTTCTGGCACTCTTCTCAGACTGGCTGTTCTTCTCGTTCAGTAGAAAATAAGTACTTCTCTGCCAATTGCTGCAAGGATATGCTGCTGCAGAAGAAAGGCAGATAAGCATGGTGGAAAACTGGTCAGGAGACATCAAGGAGGGAAGAGTCCCAACTTTATTATACATACTTAATATGGATACATATAACTAATGAACTGACATGTTTAGATAGAGCAGAACTTTTTCCTTTTCCCTGTCTCAACACAGGTCTTATATTTACCTTTATTAGAACTGCTTGATTTTTTTATGGTGACCTCTTTTCAGAAAAGAAAATTTCAACAAAGACTAATTTTTGGGTTGGTTGCATAATTATCTTCCATAAGGTGCTATAAATATCTTCATGTAAGATTAAGAACTGAATCAAAGATGTATTTAATTAAAAAATTTCCCATGAAAATTTTCAGTAACTGTCTTGCATGAGGTTATTTGAGAGAAAACATTTCCTCATTCAACCCTAATACAGATATCCTGGTTTTAATCTGTTATCTGTCCGTTCTTTTCTGCTGCTGAAAGGAAAAAAATTACAGTGACTTTAAAATGTAGGTTTTTTTCTTATCTGCTGAGTACTTCAGCTCATTAAATTCTTAGAGAGATAAAGTTAGAAACATATCTTCATTTTAATGTTTCTCTTCTTTACCTTTTCTGCAACTGTTTAATTTGAAAAACTATGGTAGTCTATGATATTCAAACTCAGTCTCACAGAGGAATCCTACAGTTAATGAACACTGGATGAGCACATGCAGGGCTAGAATATGCAGTTATTAATTTTAATATGAATAACCTGGTCCAGCAAACTTATGTGCTACCAGCTGAAATATATTTCAAATGGAATTCTGCTGAAAAGTGTACTGTTGAGCTCTTCTGACTTGCATAAAGTGACTGACTACCCATAAATGTCACTCACTTTCTTAAAACTTTCTAAGAAAACAGAAATGAGCAGGTAAATCTCAAGTCACTGTAGCACTTACATATCTACTACTTTTGCACTTAAGCAATGGAAAGAAGAAGGAGGAAGGTAACATAGTCCTGATGCTCTGCAGTGAGACCCTTCCTGTCCCTCTGAAATCACCTTGAAGTCAAAGAGGCTTGGTCCTTACTTAAATTAGACCAGAATAAGAAATTGATTGAATTATTGACTAATCACTATTGAATACCCAAAGATTTACATTATAGTCCAGGTAAGACAGTTGGTTCCTTCTGTTAGTCAACGTTCTGAAGCACAGTTTGCAATCTCTTAGTAAGTTTCCAGTCTATAAATAAGGCATAGAAATATGTAAAATATTTATATGGGTAAGAAAAAAAAAAACCCAGATATTTGAGGATTTCAGTCTTTTCCTTTTATATTTAAGCTGTGTCTATTAGCTCACATGGCTCATAGAAAGACCACAAAATGGGATTTGAGCCACTGAGGGCATGGCAACTTCACAGTTACTTCATTTATGCAGTGGTCTTCACACTGAGGCATGGGTTTCCCTGTTTGTTTGGTTTTTTTTTTTTTTTTCTTTTTTCTTTTTTTCCCCTCCACCTATAGTGGCACCAAACAAACACAGAAAGACTGCACAGCAGGCCAGGGGAGAAGAAAAGTATCATGCAGGCTGTGCCTTTTCTTTAAGAGTACTGTGACCTTGATGGTGCTGCACAGTAATGCTCCAGGTTTGTTTTTTTAAAGGATAATGATGCTTCTAAATGAGCAGGGAGTACGAATCATAACCTTCATTCAAGTAAAGTGTTCCCTGGGCTTAGAAGAAGACTTGCAGTAATGTAAATCAAGGTGAGAGATGGAAAAGCTCAAATATTACTTCTTTAAATAGATGTTTTAGTTCCTTTCAGTACATCTCCCTCTTCCCAGATAGCACAGTGTGGGGAAAGGACAGAAGGTATGCGAAAGTGTCTGATTGTCACAGATTGTCATGTTTGGGGTATTTTTTTCTCACCCAAAGGGAGAGTAAAAAGAAAAACATTAAAAATTGTGCCAGACACAAGAGTTAACGATTGTTTGGAAGAAGATATGAAAAAAAAAACACAAACGACTAGGTAGCAAGACAAAAACCTGGTGATGCATCTACTCATTTTAATTTTATTTTTCAAGCACTGTGCTACTTATTTTAGTGGATGAACAGATTTTTAACTCCCCATAAAAGAAGAAACTTACATAGGACTCTTCCCACTGATTCCTTCATCTTCCAAATGAACATTTTATTTCATTAAGTACACTATTTTCATTAGAACCTATACAGAAAGAAACAGAGTGCGAAGTCTCAATCCTGAAGTCAGTTCTGTCATGTTATTCCTACAGGACTTATTTTCCTGACTGTAGTTCTGCACTAATATGGGCATCTGGTATGCTATGAGTGCCTTAGGTTCAAAAGCTTGTTTTGCTTCTTTTTCAAGATTTTCTCATGACAGGGTGCAACAGTTCTGCTTTTCTTCCCTCTTTTATCCTTCTTATGAAAAATAGACATAGCACTTTATTACACTGCTGATTTTTTTTGTGTGTGTGAATAATATATCAAAGACTGTAGGATACCTATATTCTTCAGCCTATAAGCATACCCAAAGTAAGTAAACTAACAGTACAGCAAAATTATCATTTATACTACTCCATTTGCATGGATTCAACAGCAGTTAGTCATGGATTTGCTGCTGTGCAACAGAAAAAAGAGAGTTCTTATACTGCCAGTCAGTATAAACAAATCCCCTTGACAACAACACGCAATGAGCAGAAAAGGGTTTCTACAGCTGTGATTGTGGGAGCACAGCCCTACCCAGTTCATAACATTGGTAACACACACATTCCCTTGAATGAAGATAATTTTCATTGGATTTGTTTTGTTTTATTTTTGCTCTACTCTGTTTCCCTTACATCTTAAATTTTAATTATCCCGCAAGTAAAGTCAGATTTGACAACTGAATAAACAAGAAATTTCTGACCTGTGAATTCATTAATCTTTCCAAAAAACCAGCACTACTGGACAAGAAAACTTGTATGCATAGTAGTATTGAAATAACACAGGTATTCTGACTTCTGTAAATGAATTTTGCAGGACTTGATCTGAGATTCTTTTGGGAAGGGAAGATGCTTCCTTGTGCACTCCCACATTCAAGTTTTTATTTTTGTAGCACTACATGCTTGAAAAATCCACCTGCATGATAATATTATAATAGATGAAACATGATATAAGACAATAATAGTAGCTTTGGAAAACTTTACCCGCGTGCAGCATGCTGACAGTATTACTTCTGCTGGGTATGTGGGAAGTGTCTGTATGTACACTGTCAAAATGTTCTAATTTCTACATCTGTCATAGAAAGACTCAAAACACCGAATCAGAAAGTGCTGCCAAACAGTAAGTGGAAGAGCAGTAAAATAAACTGCAGAAGAGATGTGAGTTGTACAGCACTACAGAAAAATGGCAACAGTTCTGCTCTGAGGTCTCTATCCATGATAAAAGAATTTCACTTTCTGAAAGCCACAGTTTGATTGACAGAACATTTAGTAAATGTTCAAGTTGCCCTCCCACATCACTTCCAGCAGGAATTTTAAAAAGTTTATTGGGCCGTCATTCTTCTGTCTCTTTTTCTCAATTTGCTTTATCCTACTTGCTCCATCTTAGACATAAGTTATCATTTTAAAGAAAGAAAGACATTTTCAAGGAAGAACTAAAGAGAACCTCTCACTTTTGCAAAGACTAAAATCAGAACATTAACTGATGGGACTAAAATGGTGAGAGGAAGAAGTGGGAAATTCTTCAAACTAGCTCTAATGCAGACTAGCTGCTTTGTTTGGTTGAACACTCCACATTGTTTGTTTTGATTTCTTAATTTATTATCCGTTTTTTCAAATAAAAAGTTTTGATTGAATTTTCTGAAAAAATACTTCATAAATTTTTCAGATACATGAAGAGGATTTCCAAAAGTTACCTCAGCAATATCCAGGTTTGCCTTCTGTAGTAGCTCCAAAGCAATTTTGGTGACTCTCAGAAGATTGCACAGGTATGAAGCTAAAAAACATTATTCGAGCATAATTTCCTCCAGATATGCACATTTTTAATAATGAACCAATATAATTTTATGATCAGCCTCTGAAGGAGAAAATTATTCATACTTTGGTCACAGAGGATTAATGCAAAATATAAGAAATACTCCAGACTCACAGAAGCATAGGCTGAACTACAGCAGAGAAGCCATCAAGAATGAGGAGAGGTTGCTTTTCTAGGACCTTCTTCAGTTTTACAATTCTGTAAGTCCTTTTAGCATGTTGTACACAACAAGACTTAAAAATGGCTGAATATGCAACTATTCATGAAGTTTCATCTATCTGAGTTTTTAAAATGGGTTTTAATTTAGCCCTTTTGGGGAGGCCTGAATCCCAAAACTTGGGGACCAGAAGATTATAGCCTGCAACACATTGCAGAAGAGAAGTTGCAGAGAAATGTCAATTGCTGGTCAGTTCATCAGCTGAAGGGAAGCAATAGTTAGTGGAGGCTTTGGTTTCTACAGTATACAGGAGAAAGGGTAGAGGTGATCTATAAGCATTTTTTAATTAATCTTCTTTCTCTTATGCAGAGAAATACAACAAGTTCCACCATGTTTGTAATTCCCTGACAACACAGAGAAGGCGGTATTTATCCTGAAGCAAATAAAGGTGAGCACTATCATGACAATTCTGCAGTGATTTATACATTATGTACTTCAAGAAAGCAATTAAACCTAATGAGGGTGTAAATATTTAATGACATAATGTCCTTTATATATTCATTTTTGCCCAATAATTCTCCACTAGAGAAAGTAAAAATGTAGGATCTATTTAGACCTAACTCCTATGTGCAGGAGAAGCCAAAAAGGCTTTGGTTTAAACCACTTCATTTTCATTTTCTTCTCACATCCTTAAAAAACGTAGCTTTGGGAACTGAGCTGCACCATGGTCTTTGTCTTTTGCATAGCTATACTACTTTGTCTGGGAGATTAATTTTAGAAGAAAATGAAGGTAGTAGGCATTGAAATTATGATTACACAGTTAACACAGTGAGATCCCCAAACCAACATTTTTATTATTTGAATACAGAGTTTTGATCCAGGGTTGAAATCTTTTGCTTTCCAGGTGCTTGGTTTTCATACAAGATGGCAGATTTTTTGATAAATAAAAAGATAATTTCCCAGTGAAAAGTTATTCAATTGTAAAACAATTTCTCATCCTCAAAATAAAATATGAATGAAAAAATTTCTAATAAAACCCTAATCCAATAGCAATGTGTCTTTGCCACCAGGTTGGCCTTTGTCTAGCTCAAAGGTCACTTTACTGTAGAGCTGAATTCCTTCTAGTTTAGATATCTGAGGAAGTTGTGGACCAGGGTCTGGAACTTGTCCTCTTTTTTTTTTTTTTTTTCTTAATTCCTTCCTTTCTCCAAAAACCTACTGGGAATGCAGGGAATGCAATTCCCTAATCCTTACAATTTTGCTGAATGGTGGTAGACTGGCTTTGGCTCTCCTAGCAAGAGAGATGTAATAGGACCGGAGGACAGAGCTGGGAATTTATGAATTCCTTTCTCTCCTGTTAGTTCTTGTTGCCACAGTACATTGTTTCCTAAGGTGAAATTCTGGCTCTGTGAGAGCAAGTGACACAATTCCAGTAACTTCACTGCAGCAAGGACTTCATCTTGTGCATCTAGTCCACAAGTTAGGAGAGAGCAACTTTACCTATGGCAGTGTGTGTCCTCCCCATCCGTGTAATACCTGTCATTTCCTTCTGCGGTTGTATTTATAATCAGAAACAACATAATATTTTGGCAGCTGGGATAGCTTTTGTGTCTAGTCTAGCAAACCTTAGCCTGTCAGAAAGGCATATTTTACTAGGATTTTGTAACTGGGTACATCTTGGGATTTAGCATTAGCTTGGTCATGTAGGTCACTGTTCATACACAGATTTACATTCATCAAAGGGTGTATCTGAAAGTTCACATCTTTTGTAGATCAGGTTATAGGTGGCAATCTCCCCACTCCGGACATGACAAGCACCATTTCATAGGAATGCTCAAAAATGATAATGCAAGGGTAAAGGATCAACAAGAACTTGATCAGACCTCAGCACAAGAAGTATGTTATCAAAGCCACAAACTCCCAAATAGATTTGAAATGGAGTTTCCTAAAGTCATTAAAGTACCCAGAGCTTCTTTTGTTGGAGCCTTTAATTTAAAATAAGAGAAAATAATAAAAAAAAAAAACAACCAACAACTCCCTCCCCACAAAGTTCAGAGTAGGAAAATTAACCCTGGGAAAATCTGGAAAGCCTGAGATTATACCAGACATTCATCCTCAAGCTGATTTTTTGTACAATCCTGTGTTGTGCTCAAAACAAAAATCTGAGAATACTCCTTAAAGCGGAAAACAAAGCTCTGCTCCAGCCATACATCTGTGAGTTTTGAAACAAAGGTTTGTTTGTGTGCCTCAATCACTCTTGCCTATGAAAGCAGACACTTACTTGAAAAACTTTTCAGGGAAACACTCTAAACCAACATCCTGGTATAAATTTGCAAAATGCAATACAGGCCTGATTGTCTTTGGAGAGGATGCAGGCTGCATACGAATAGCTCTTTCTGAAATGTAATGTTCTTTGCATGGCTCAGTGGCTAATGTACAATAAATCAACAAAAGAGCGCTTCAAGAAAGCTATTGGGCAGCAGCAAGGCCACTGTTATTTTATCTTTTTACAGTATTTAATTGGAAGTTTTTTCCTGAAACTTTACCCAACCTTCAAATTACTAGACTCTGTATAAGAAGAGATTGATAAGATGATTTTTTTCCCCTTTTTTTTTTTTT
>VXAU01004697.1:125486-178353 GCA_013399695.1 Formicarius rufipectus | reverse complement strand
TTTACCCTTCCTTACAAGAGAGCAAGTTTTTGCTGAGGGAGAATAAAGTTACAAGTGTCTAGCATTTTGCTGAGGGAGAATGAAATTAGATGCTGAATGGAGCGGATAGGAAAGGCTGGGAAAATGCAAAGTTGGCAGTCATACCAGGTCAGTCTAGAGCTCCCACTGTCCTTCTACTGCACCAGGTGTCCGCTGCATTCAAATGATACTATTATTCATAGACTGAAGCAGAGTATTAAAACTCCCCCCAAAAATAATTTGCAACTGAATAAAGATATAATCCTGGAAATATAACTCTCCATTAAGGGTCCCCATTAGCAACACAAGAGCCCCATTGTAAAGGAGTTATGTATATTTATCAAGTTAAAAAAACCCAAAACAACAACAACAAAAAAAACTTCTCTCAGTGCTTACATGTTAATAGAAAACTTTTATAGCCCTAGTCTCGGAACTAGTAATGCATAAAATGTAAAGCATCTATTATTCTTTGGCAAACTATTTAACATTTGACAGGGAATTGCTAAAACTTGAATAGTGTTCTAGCAAAGGATTGGATAACGTGATCTCCACTGACTAAGGGGCTGCCATGGAGCAGGCAGGGAAGTGAGACTTCATATTTTAATACTTTGCATTTTATCAAGCTGCTTTAAAGAAGGTTTTTGATGACCTCTCTTTTCTCTTGTAAAAAAATGGTTCCTTTCGTTTGCAGATGGTATTTGGTGTATATGAGCTTACTATACTCCATTGGAAATATGAATGCTGGAGGTCTAAGAAGATTTCTCCCCGTGCCACTGGGTTCCTTGTCTAGCCTCTACTTCTTTAAATCTTAAGTTCTGTTTTCACCCTCCCACTCCACCCCTCCCCTCAGATGTCTCACTCTGCAGAGGGGTGTGATTTGAATTACCCTTCCTAATGAAATGAATTCTGAAAGTTAAACTCCTTAATGAGGCACATGTGGAGCCTTTGCCTATTGCTTTGTGAAATCAACCCTTGAAAGGAGAAGTTAACCACCTGGCATATGCAGGAGAAAGTTTCCCACCTACAAGCTTTCCTTCAATGGGAAAAAAACCTACCTTGAATGAAAATGAATCTAGAAAGGCACAATGGAGCAGAAGACGCATTTCATCATTTTTGCTTATCCTTTTGGGAAGTGCAAAAATAATTTGACAACAGGTTACTTCACATGAGATATGCATTCAAATAATCCTCCGTCACTTTATAGTTGCATGGTGGTGCCTCATTTGGATATCATCAAATTCTGAAGATTTTGCTGAAACATTAAGAAATATCTACATGCAAGTAAAATGCTAAAGTGTGAATTCAAGTCTGCCTAACCCTGGAAACTCTCAATCTCTCTAACTCTTTTATGGTAATCTGTGATTCCTTTCTGGTTTGATATGAATATGGGAATATAAGAACCCCCACTATAAAAGAGCCGAATACCACTACATATCAATAATTGCTATTAATACACAAAATTCATGAGCATGTTGAAATTTTAGATCTACACTGTGTCATTACGTTAAGAATAGAGAAGAAAGTACAGAAAGCAGATAGACTAACTTAGGATCAACATTTTCAAACCAGATAAAATGTATCTGCTAATAAAAAAGGATAAAGCCCTGTTCTTTCACATACACAGACGTAGCATTCCTGTGAAAGGGACAAGCAGGCCTTGTGGAATACCAAAAAATATAAGCCAAAATTCTACACGAGTGGATGCAATTATGGCCTTTAACATTTGAATAGTGTGAACAGCAGAGCCTGAAACGCAGGGTGTGTAAGTGCATATTAATTTACTTATTTAATGTTGTTGTTGCAGCTGGGCATGAAATAGAGCCCTCACTTCTAATAAGGCATGGTGCTTTCAAGATTAAGCAGAGGGTACACTCACCTTGGGGAGACTTGCCTAGTTTTTGTACTCCCTGCCAAACTTTGCAGTAAAACAAGAAAATGTTATCCTTTAGTAAAAAAGAAACCGGTGTTGTTTTCTCAGACTGAATTCAATCCTGCTGTATTTGCCTGCTGAGAATAACTGTCCCTCACTGTCAAGGAATCATTTTCTATAGAACTACTATTTTGTGGCCATTCCTATTCCTTGCCTATGACGCATCTTACAATTTTATATGGACAAGTCCCTTAAAATTGTTGTTTATTCAATCGTTTAAGCTCTGTTGAGAGTTTAGCCATAAAATCTCAACAATGTGACTCAGTGGTTTCTTTCAAAAAGCAGGAAGCATGGCAGCATTGGGTATGTATATGTTATGGGGTGGGGGGAAAGAAGAGAGGCAAGAAAGAGGGAAAGAGGTGGGAGGCCCAGACCATCATGCAGCCCAGACCAGCTTTGCAACATGCTTATATTTTTCAATTATATTTAATTTCAATTCAAATATAAAGAAGTTTGTGCTGGGCTCAACTAACAATGCTGCCCCTTTAATTCAGTCACTGCATTTGTACATATTAAAAACATTACACAGCAGGGGCTATAATTTCACATGCTGCCATCTCTAGACCACTACATCAAAATACAAAAGAGGCAGCATGTATGCTGTACCCCTGAATGTCATGTAAAACAAGGAGACTGTGTGTACACTGAGATCCAAATGCAGCTCTTCTGAAATTTTAACATTTTCATAAAAATAAACAAACTTCAGCAATATATGACATGATTCCAATTAGTAGCTCGATCAGGATAACTTGGCATTGTGTATTGGCTTTATACCAGGCAGCCAACGAGATGTCAGACGGAGAAGTCCATTCTCCTCTCTGTGTGATCGACTCCCATTACTGGTAATGGGAGCCACATACACATAAGGGAATAATATACCCCTTCATGAGAAAAACTCTCCTTGGTGAATTGAAGGTGTATAATGTTGTGGGTGTTTTCCATTCCCTGTCTCTACTATTGTGTTACTCCTCAGCCCATTCAAATTATTTCATATGGACAAGTGGCACACAGTATTTGGTCCTCTTTTCATTAAATCAATAGCAGAACTCAGTTTAGCCTCAGTGTAAGCTGACCTGGGTCCAGAAGAATCCTTTCTTTCTTTTTTTCAGAATTATTCCTTACTGTCAAAATTATCAGCCTTTCACTTTTTTTTTTTTTTTAATACAGATTTAAATATATTTTAGCTCTCAGCTCACATTTCTTCCTGTCTAAATAAGACCATTACAGTTCCAAATTTACAGAAATGCTGCACAGAGAAGACATTAGCACCGTGTATAAACTTCCTCTGTAAACACTTTGGACATTCTTAAATATCTCTAACCTCCATTTTACTTCTGTCACGTTTTCAGATATTTGCCAAGCAGGGGAAAAGTAGAGGACAAAAATCATAAAATCCAGATGACAACACAGGTGGTGATGAGACAGGCAGAGTTCTTTTGGTTGACTAAACAGATGTGTGACAAAAAGAAACAAACCAAAGCAAAGGGAATGTTAATTTAAATAAATGTATCCATGAGTGTCATCAAAGCTACTTTGATCATTATGCATTTCTTACTTTCAGTGCAACAAATATAGCTATAAACAATTTTACTTGCTATTTGCAAGTTGTCTCAAAATCTATGTGATTCAAAAACTGTGAAAAAATCTACTGATGTCCCATGAATCCTCTACTACCACAGGGCTTTGTCTACATTATGAATGCAATAGAAGATCTGCAGAGCAACAGAGATGATGAAGAGGAATTCATCTTCACAGCATTTGTGCTTGTGGGACTTTTTTCAGAGTAGCTATAAACTGGTCTTATAGACTAAAAACTTATTATCATGTAGTAGTTTCATGACATCTGAGAGGATTCCAGTTTGCATACTCTACTACATAATGCATACCATAATGTGGGGACCAGAAAATCCAATTTAGGTCATTCCTGATGAGAATTAAATCTGATGATCTTATAGATTATTATAGATCTCTTATCAAATGTTCTAGATATGAAAATATTGATACTTTAGTAGCAGTTTCTATGATAATAATTCTTTACAGGATTAATTTCTTCAAAATATGTTGTTTCAATGTCTCTTTTTTCCCCTTGATTTTCCTTTCCTCATCTTCTAATTATCCATAGACCTCTACAGCAACTGAGGGAACTCAAATTCTTCCAGACCTGTTGGCCCAATGTGCAACTTCCAGAGTAGAAACATATATTAATTTTTGCACAATCATTATAGGGTGAAACATCCAATTAAAGTCACACTACTGGTGTTAAAGAGAGCTCAATGTGATTTTCATACTGAGTTTGTCAAATGCACTAGTTTTGCCTACTGCAACAGCAGCGGCAAAATCAGGTAAATAGATGAGGTTCCCAGTCTCATGAAAAGAAATTATTTTAAATGCCCTTTAAAAAACCCAAATTCATTAGGATGGGGAAAAAATAGCGCTCATTTTTTATCCTCTTTTACATCAATCATATATACTGAAACATTTTAAAGTTTATTTCCTATGGTTATCAGACTACACCAGCTTTGTTGGAAACTAAAGCTTCATAATACCTGACATGACAAACATGGCATTGCTCTATTAATAACTTCTAAATCCTGTCAGCAGGCCTGCCCCTGCTTAAAACTAAAATATGCCACCTGAAACAGAGTGTGTAGTTAGTTCAAACTGCAGTGGGGTTATGGGGAATTCCTACCAAAGGTCAAACTCTCCTGTCCGCACTTATCACATATTTTTCCAAAAGCACTGAAGACACATAAATCTTGCTTCAGAAGAGCAAAGTTGCCATTGACATACAGCAAACCAAGTCATGCTGAATGCTGCAAAACAAAATGTATGTATTTTAGAGATAGAAGGAAGCATCTTCTGATCTCTGTTTCATGAGTGCAACCAGACTATGTCAAACAGCCTGGCTTTAGCGATCCAGCTGATGTCTGGTTTTCAGTCAGTGACCGATACCATGAACGGAGGGGAAGTAAGTAGATAGCTAGAACATTTTGAATACACTTCCTGTTTTTTTAATTATCCCTGTGTGGGTTTGGCATTTGACTTGAAATGCATTCAGAAAATTTGTTTCTGTATTCTTTCTTCTGTCCAGAAAACTGAAGTCCTGAATGCATGCAGTAAGGTTGATTTTAAAAGCCTTTCACTTTTTAAAAGTGGTGTATTCCTGTTTTGGTTTCTCTACATATATAACCCCAAATATTTTCCGGTTCATATTATTAAAGCTTAAAATATACATGGGACATCTTGAGACAGTTCTTTTGCCAGCATGAGTCAAATCAGTGAGAACTAGAGTAGCCACTATAAGCACCTTTACTTGTTCACCGGACATCAGACAGATGTGGGGATAAAACTGTCAAGAGTGAAAATATAAAGAGAAATATTGCTATTTTCTATTATTCACATTCTTCCCATGAGCTGTTTACTCAGTTGCCATGGCATAGGCAGTGAGATTTTACAATTTTTCCCCTGCCTGCCATGTGCTCATGCAACAATGTGAATTTAATCAGTCCAGACAGTTGGTTGTGTTTTGTCCATGTGAGTGGAATAAAAGTTTTCTCACCAGCTAAACCCACAAAGTATCTAAAAGCCATAAATAATCAGTAACTCCTATGACTTGCACCTGCTTGCTTTATTTGACCAAGGATACAGAAAGGCTCATATAATGAACAGTGTTCCCAAGCATTAATCACCTCTGATTGTTTATAAAAATCAAATGTTTAAAATATCAGATGCATTTTTTATTTTCTTCCCTGCACCTAGATTTTATTCATGTCAATGTTGCAGCCTTAGCTCCCTCAGCAAAATTATCCTTGTTTCAAATATATGTGACCGGGAAAAAGATGTCTTCTGGGTAGCAAATAAGTTTCTAGTTACCTATTAATCATAACAGATGCATTCTTATAGTACATCATAATCAGCAAAAGGAGGAGGGAAAGATGTTAAAAAAAAAAAAAAAAGCCAGGAAAAACTATAAAGCACTAAATTGTAAGAGAGATCTCTGCCAAGTTTATGCGGAACTGAGTACAAGTATGTGCCAGCTTGTACAAAACAATACAACTTTATTTTGTATGGCGTCTTTCATTCAAAGTGTAACCCAAAATCACTTTACAGGAGTTAAACAATACAGTTACAGAGATAAATAATAGCAGAGGGAGAACAAAATTAACAAATATGTGCAAGTCAGAGAAGACATATTTTCAGCTGAGATTTTGAATGAGAACTTTATAGAAACATTGGAGAGTTTTCATTTTAGCGTTTTTTCAAAACAGTTAGCAATGTCTATAGAGATATAAATGAGAGCAAATGTGGTAAATGCCAGGAAATTCAAAGGTATGGCTTCATTAAGTCCTGCAGGTTCAAATTAAATTAAGCAAAAATCAAAAGCCAGTGGAATGATTTAAAAATCAAGGCAGCCTCTCAGTCTTTACACTTTTGGCTTTAAGCCATTCATTCAGCTCTGTTATATTTGTAGTTGGTTGGTTTCTTTAAATGAAAAAGAAAAAAAAGGAAAAGTAAAATAATGGAGCCAAGTACTGAGTACTCTATGCTGTAAATATGGTGCAGCTTCGCAAATAATGAAAAATGTACACTGGAGAGTAAAATTTGACCCAAAGTATCTTTTGTGGAATCTGGCAAAAAAATGATGTTGTCTCTCTGGCAACCAGGGCTCTAATCCTCTGGGGGAGCCCTGGTGGGTAAAGAAGTTGCCTATTCAGTTCTTCTGAATTAATCAGTCTTGCTTGCCCACCAGTTCTGATTTTATATGCTTAATAACTGCAGGAGAAAGATACTCCGAGGATGGCAGAGTACACTGACCTCAGGGACGGGCCCGGAAGTACATAGGTGCTGTTCTCTTTGTGGCTAAATAGAGAGCCTTTTAAGGAATGGGTAAAATTCAAAACCAAGATTAAAAAAGAAATCCGTTAGCTCTTGAGTAGACCAAACCCACATCAACCTGCAACAAAATCTGAAAAATATTATAGTTTCAGCTGCTGGCTTGAAATCCTAGGAGAATTTTTTATGTTAAACTGAAACAATCTTTAGATGACTTACCTGAAAACATGGAAGTTTGCAAAGGGAATCAATTCCACAAAGTCTTCTAAGGACTCTCAATAAAACCAAATGTTTTTAATAATAGTGCTTGATTAATCAGCATCATAAGAGAGGAGTGCAAGTGAGCTGAAGGAGCAAGCATGTGCCTCAAAAATTGCACCAAAGTCACATGTAATAGGCATGCAGTGGTGGTTTTCAGCACATGCATGTGAAACTGACCTGCAGCTGTAAAGGAAAACACATAGCAATTTTGGAAGGTATCAGCAGAGGAAAAAAAATCCAGATACCAAACAATTTGCTCTATTTATTGATTTCTGCCTAACTGAATACCAATTTTAACAGGAATTGCCAAATTTGCTAGTGTCACAGCATCTGAAAGTCTTTGTTTACATGTTAATACTCACACCTGTTTTCCAGTCTCTGGAGAACAGATCATTCAGCAACTATTATTTTTGCCACTAGTAAATATTTTACAAAAAGTGATTACTTATTTCTTAAGACAATATTCCAGAGTTTTTCACCTGTTCCTGTAGTCAAGGTTGAAGAGTTGTTTCTATTCCAATCCCCACTTTCTCTGAGAGCCCTTTCCTCAATCCATATGGTTCTTGTAGGTGTTCAATGAATGATAACTTCGTGTATAAATCACTGTGCTGCTTCACATGGAAAACTCTATTTGCTGAGCTCATGACATTTTCTGTGTGTAACAGTGGGAGCCAGCTGCCATTCAGAACTGTATACAAAGGGCACATAAATTGCTGGGTGTCATGGAAAAATTTATGCACTGGCTGCATGTTTTTTCATGCAAGTTTCTAAGTGTTTTGTACAGATGCAGGAAACAAGCAACTGTCTGTACAAGTCTCCTTGCTTATCTTGAAGCCAGAACAGGGGTGAAGACCTGGGCTTTGTATAGTTTGCCAGCTTTACAGGATGAGTGTATAATCTCCTTGGGAAAAAACCCATTTCCTTCTGTCTTTTGAGTTTTACCTCTTCAATGTAATTTAAAATTATATTCTCTAAAATTAATATAATCTGGAATTAAAATAACTTTTAAAAAGCCCAAACCAAACCAAAGCCCTCAAAACAATCTAACAACATGGGCAACAAGGAAATTTCACCATAACATTGTACAAACTAGGGAAGGGCACAAAATAGAATTAAAGCCCTATAAAGCCCAGAAACTCTGCATTCTCTGAGAACTTCTTTTGCAGATTGTCCTTACATGACCAGATTTCACTTTCTTTTTACACTGAAAACCTGCCATTTGTGAAGCCTTTATTTTTGTATCTTTGCTGCTCATTTTAATAGATGCTCTTGTTCTCTTAAGGCTTTGCTCCTGTTTTTAACTTGTCACCGAACTCCTTTTTCTTCAGGAGAAATGCCAGAGTTCAGAATTGGACAGAAAAAAAAAAAGGGTTTGTGATGAAACACGAGTAAAACTGATGCCTTATTTATGCTGGTGTTCTAAAGTACTAGTATTTTGCTTTATGGATTGAACATCCAGAATAATTATGTGAAACCAGTGTAGTCAACACCACAGTAACTAGCTAGCAAGTTATACATACATAACATTCTCCAAGTGTGGATTATAAACCTTAATTCAATCTTAATTCTGTCATCATGCAAGAACCTTTCCCTTGAAGTAACCTTAGCATTTAATTAGAAAGGCTAATAAATAAAAATGTCTTCATTTTTTCTCCCTCACTTTATGCATCTGTGTATATATTTGCCTAAAGAGTGTCATATAAAAGTTAGTCTCAGGGTATTTGTCAATGGAGGATGTGAATGGAGATAATTCTGACACTTCAAAGGTTTCTTGAAATGATCAAGTTGAGATCAGAGAAAACATCATCAACTTTAACCTTCACTCTGCTTTGGTCTTGTTTTTGAAAGTACCTAATATTTTCTGGCCAGCCTCCCTATGTTATTTAAATGCTGGTAATCTTGTTCATGGCGATTTCAATAAGCCACAGCAGACATATAATGCTTCCTTTTTTAATAGGTGCAAAGTGAGTTATTGTCACAAAGCATATATATGAAAAAAGATGTGAAAAGAGAATCCTGCCTAATCTCTGTAATAAGGGCTTGTGAGGTTGCTAATATGGTCACCTGAATTATGCATGTCTATTGTGTTCAAATATCATAAATCGATGCATGAATACCCTCCAAATCATTTTCAGTTCATGAACATTTATATACAGAGCTCTTGAGCACTGCAAAGACAATTAGTCATATTTGTATGCTGGAATTAATTGAGAGTGAGATGCGGGAGGCAGAAAGAGAGAACAAAGAATGCTTTTTGTCAGTTCTTCCAACTGACAGGGATAATTAGATATATGAAATTGAAATTCCTCAGCAGGGGGTTTCTGTTGACAATGAATTTTCTTTTGATTCCATTCTGTTATTCTTTTATGCTGTCATCTGTGGCAATTTGTTATTCAGCTTGAAGCTTAAAAAAGCAAAGCATTCTGCTTTTATGAGTAGATGATGTCAGTTTGTACACTGCTGGGAAATAGATATTAAATGTAATCTTTAAACTAAAAAAAAAAAGAGAGAGGAAAATAAAATCAGTTAAAGAGACAGTGCTCTGTTTACGCAGCCCTCAGAGTAAAAGTTTTGTGAGAGATAACTTGCTTTGATGGTTTCTAAAGTGCTTAAGCTGCATTATTATTTCTGTTGCAGTGCAAGTCTGAGCTGTGCTGTGTGGTGGAATAAGGATTCGTTGCTGCAAATACCTGCTTAATTTTCTAAATGCTGGACTTTCTACTGGCAGACATCCCTCTAGTATATTAAACCCAGTACTTTAGTCCAAGTACAGATAAGTAAAGTA
The DNA here is from genome assembly GCA_013399695.1 of Formicarius rufipectus. NCBI lineage: Eukaryota > Metazoa > Chordata > Aves > Passeriformes > Formicariidae > Formicarius > Formicarius rufipectus. The sequence goes on along the minus strand of VXAU01004697.1, from coordinate 168,526 downwards.
AAAAATAAGAAATATTCTTCCTCACCAGGACACACAAACCTTCTTAGTACTTCTTATCCTGATTTGGACAATCAGGATCTGGGGTCTGATTTAAGGTATATCACTTTTCCCCCACTTCAGGTGGTATCTCATGCTCTCACCTTCTTCAGTGCGCCATCAGCATTAGCATCATGAAAGCTTTAATAAAAGGATAGGTGAAATATCTGTTCACAATATATTGGTGTTTAGGGTAAGAAATTTGCATATTTACTTATTTTTCTCTTCTATATGATTTTGACAGCATGTATTCATAAGAAAAACATACCACATAGGCACACACTACTATATAAGGGTATGCATATATATACTGCTAATTATCAGAAACATGTATAAAACCTTGCTTAGCATTTTTGACAACAGTTTTTATAAACATTGTGTGGCATTTAGAGTATGAAAAGTCCTTATTGTTCCACCTTCACCCTCCCTTTTCACTGGAGCTGATCCATTTTGCTCTCCTGGCTTTCTTTTGCCTGTTTCCCTCATCCAAAACCCCATGTTATCTGGCATTTGCTATTTTTCAGACTGCAATTTCTCCTTCAATAAGCATCTCAATGACTGTGGCTTTATTATATTTTATTCAATTTTTTTTTTATTTTATGTTACTAAAGTTAACTAAAGGTTCATCATAACATACGGCATATCATTAAACATAGCAATATTGAACACATATGTATTATTGCCTCTGCACCCTCAGAGCACTTTTGGCAGATGCAGTTTTATCTCACACTTTATGGAGGAAGACCCTGTTTAAGAAGTTGTGCAATTTTAAAAGTAGAAATACCTGAGAATATGGTTTGAGGGACTTCTTCTCACACTAGTTAGAGGCAGGAGTGTCCCTGCAGTATCCCAACACTGACCTAGAAGGTGCACTCCATTTAAAAATGTTAGGCTCTATTCAGTCTTTCACTCTCTGTGTTGAGACTCATTAAGGATGCTGCTTGTGATGGCAATTTCTGTAACCTGGCACATGTCCACTGGGAAGCACATTGAAACCTTAAAGTCACTTCATAAGTATAAATTTATTTAGTCACTACTGACCTTCGATGAATTTGGACTGGTTACTCACGCTTTAATGACTTTATTCCTTTCCTGTTTTCCTACCATCCAACCAGCAGTGCAAACACTGTATTTGCAAATTTTTTAGTCTGTCCTTCATCTCAACCTCACTTATGCTTGGTATGTCATTTACCTTCATACAGATTTACAAAAAGATAACTAGAATCAACTACAGTAGGTTTTGCAGAAAAGTTTGTGTTCCTTCAGTAAGCCATGGAAGATGGAAGCTATTGTCTGCCATGTACAGGACACCATGTACCTCAGCTTTGCTGTTCAGGCTTGTTCAATAAAGACATGAGCATTCTGCATTCAACTAGAGGTGATTTGTCACCTTTTTGTGCCCCTGAGGCATGCTCCATGCTAGCCTAGGATCTTTTGGGAATGGGCAGGACTCTGTGAAGCTGGACTGATGGATGCAAGAAGCATACCTCTGGAGTGTCGTATGGCAACTAGGAAAGAGTCAGTGGCTGCTTTTAACATCTACATCATTTATTAATCTAAGCTCAGAATTAATTTTTACTTTTTTATTGAATAAGAAATTTAAGTAGAGCACAAAATCAGGCCTCACATGTACCTTTTATCATTGACAGAAACTTTATCTTCACAGTATACATTTCTTAAAATCAAACACATTGACTGGGGATGACCAAGATCCAAATGTGTTAATATTTGTTGGTTTTCAAAGAGTGTCAATGACCATCAAAGCATCAAATCTTCACTATACTCTGAGGAACTAAAGGTAAAATCTGTCTATTTCATAACTATGACTTTTTTTTTTTTTTAAATAAATAAATCAGTGTGTGAAGCAGCATGCAAATTTTTGATTCTGGAGAAATAGAGAAACTAATTCTACTGCTAAACTAGTACACATGGTTTATTCTGTAAAACATCCACATCACCTACTTAGAAAGACTCCAATCTTTCAGGTTTGTAAAACATATAGCACTGGTGAAACTTGATGATTTCAGAATTTTTCATAGTATGTAACACTGTATTTTGCTTTCCAAAAATTTTAGTGCTTTGTAATATAAATGTTTGGTAAGGATACTAAAATTTTTATTGCCTTTTAAAGGGTTTCCCTTCCATGCATTAACTGGAGGAATTCAAGTTAATGCAAAAGGATGGCCTAGATTTTTGTTATGAGCATGTTTGTGATTACTGATAGACAACTATTTGTTTCACCTACACATATTGTAGTTCACTCCATAACTTATTTGATAACTGTGACCAGTGCTAGGGATTGCTGATTTAAAAAAAGCCTTTCTGTCTTTATCAGAGAAGATTCAGTTTATTAGGGATGCACTCTCATCTGTGTTTTGCTTTGTAAAATGAACTGCATCATCAGAGTAAATGTTCATATGATCTTTCTCAAGAACAAATTAAATTACTATTGCATGGTTGCTCTGCCACTAAAGAAGGGAAGTTATTATTTGAGGCCTTCCTTCACACCACCAAATATAATTTTATAAGTAAATTGATAAAATAACACCATTATATGATACTCTAGCTTATGACAAGGAAAGCATCACACAGATTTCCCTTTTATATTCTCTAAAAACTATACCTCTATGACTGAAAATAAACCACTGGAGCTTACTCTTATCTTATAGATGAAAAAGAACCATATGAATAGCAAAATAAGTGTTGCCCCTTTTTGCTTTTACTGTGGATGTGGTGAAATACTCTGCTTACAGCTGAAAATGCTGAATTATTTTAAGTTCTGGAAAGTGATTGCCTCTATGCCTTTTGCCAGATAAATAATCCCATCTCTTTTAGAAGGTCAGGTTCATTCCTGAACTTCTTTCCTCTCTAATTCTCATTCTTGCTGCAGCACATGTCTCTCTGGCTGGGAGGAGAAGCAGTGCCCAGCTGGACACTGGCAAGAGCTCAAGGGCTGAGTCTCATCCCATTCAGAGAGTTTCCCACACTGCATTGGCCCACAACCATAACAAGTGGTTTGGGGTGCAAAATCGAGGGAACTTGAACCTCTTCTGCTTTCCTGCAGTTGCAGCAGTTATAGTTTTGGTAAGAATTAAGGGATTCTCTTTTCTGATCCACTCCTTATCAGCCTGAATGCTTACAGTGCAGTAAGGATACCTTCGTCACTACCAGCACACCTCATTTGGTGATAAGACTTTGGAGCAAATGATGTAACCTACTTTAGGTTTTTTCAGCGTTTCCTGTGTCCAAGTTGCCTCCACTATGAGGTGATGCTAAATAATTCATGTCTTCCCTCCAGAAGAGCTGAGTAGACTTTAGAGGAATGAACACTGGTTCTTAGTGGAGTTTTAGGATAGCACCAAAACGTGTTGACTCTCTAGGGGGAATTACAGTTGCACTGCACCTAGATGACAGATGTGTGAGAGAAAACTATGTCAATACATTCAGTTTTCACTAAGAATGGGCTTATTACAACTCATTCTGGGATTACTTGTTTCACCTTAAAGTTTGTGTTTCTATTTGTGAGTACTGAAAGAGATAATTTTCATCTCGGTTTAGCTCCATTATAGCACTATTTTTCATAGTTTTCAATTTAGCCACTACATTGGCAAGTTTTCTCTCTTTCTCCCCTACACCATGCCCATCATGACTCTTTTCCTTAAATTCTAACCCTTTGCACTTTCTCTATAGAATCTACCAATCCTAATCATGCAATTCCGGTCTCTTCAGCAAGAACTGTGAAACACATCAAACTATTTTTAATGAAAGGGTGAGGGGAGGATGGGAAAGTGTGAGGGATTTATTTTCCTGCACCTCTTCATCCTGATGAGATTTGTGCCAGATGCTATGTTTCATAACATAATTATATGACTATATTCTCCACTTAATAAAACTAGGATAAAATCACTACTCACCCACAAGTAGTAAATCAAGCAAATGGCAAATTAAGTTTGTCTAATAAATGTTGCTCTTTATAAAATTAAGCTGTTTACAATGTATGTTTCATCTTCCTTTACATGTTTAACGATTTTATTGCTTAGTATTTATTCTGCTATTCCATTATTGTTTTATTATTGTGCAAGAAAGAAAGGAGTTGTGCTGTGGTCATTGAAATAATTCTTCTTTCCATTTCTTTTCAATTCATGAAATGTCACTCTTATATGTCCATCATACTTCTTTTTTCTCAAACCGATGAAATGGATAAGTTCTGACACTCAGCATTTTGTTATGGAAAATGTGGTGATTGACAGAAACCAGGAAGTTTAGCTTTGTTTTCAACTTTAATATTTTTTTTCAAGCACAGCAAAAGTATTTCCAGTCAAAGTATTTGCAGGCAAGTACTTTGCTATTTTCTCATTTCAAACTTTTCTCTTTTTAAAAATCTGAATGGCATCTTCAGCTTCCCACTTAACAATTCAGTCATTGAATTAAAAATATGTTTTGTCCACGGAAGACAATTTCAGTTATACTTTTTCTGCTTCTCCTTGGCCCTGACCCATGCCAGCTGATTGACTGTTCCTGTATAAAAGAGTATGCATGCAGTCCCATATATGTACTAGGACCACCTGGAACCGGCAGATTGAAAGGTGAGTTTTCTGTCTTGAGGGATGAGCAAAATGTCAGATGGACAAGGAAATGGCACTGTAGTAAATCAGACAAAAGAAAAGCAATTGGTGGAGACCACCAAAATATATGGTGACGCCTGCTTGTGGAAGGAAGAGACTAAACCTCTCCTGAGAGCTGTGACAAACACACTAGTGTCACTGAGAACCCCAAGGAGAAAAGTGAAGGTCCAGTTGGACATTTCACAGACAGTGAAGTTGTCTGAGCCCGGAAGCAGGCAGGATAGTGGTCCAGGCAAGATAGCAATCCCAAGATCTCTAGGAGATACCCCCCACAACTCAAAATATATTGTCACATGGATGAACAAGAGGACCTGTGGAATGAGAGGATGACATAACAGCAGCTGACATATCCTCCTTTGGGATCTACTCTTGGAATTTGGGCATCCACCTTCCTACCACTCTTTCTTGTCTGGCTACAATCTTGCTACAGTGGCTTGATGATGGCTTTGGAGATAAATGAAAGCAACGTTGTGCCAGCTGGCAAGTTTCTGCAGTTCAGTTTGTGGTGTCTGTGAATAACTCACCTTAGGCCTCTTTTTATCTCTGTAACCAGTGGAATTTTGCATTCAGCATTAGGTGCAGTCCTCTGCAAAGGATAGGGTGGCACAAAAGTTCCTAATCTTTTAAAGTTGTACATGTGTCATCCACATACTGCTGCATTCCATCCCATCATAAAGGAGAGGCTTGAAAAGTTGAGAACAAGAAGTGAAATCTATTGCAGAAGTTCCTAAGTTTATTCTGTGATCAAAAGCTACCATGAGTCCTACAAAAACATAGTGTTTATATATTAGCAAACAATTATGTTGCTTGTCAAAAAGCCTGGAAAGATTTTTAGAAACAGAGTATGCAAATTATGGTAGCCTACAGCTGACATTAACTTGCAAAATGGTAATTTATATTTTATGAGTGTTTTATTTTTATACACCTGCCTTTCTTTGAAATTCATAAAGAAACTATATTGATATCAAAGGAATTGTTCTGTCACAGAATTTACAGTCCCAACTGAGAGGTTCACATATGCTTTATAATCTTCTAATCTTTTTTGATATCAAACGTAATTTTAAGGAGGAAATTTAAAAATTAAAATTTTATGATGAGACAGCAGCAAGCTGACAAACCTGCCACAGCTGATTAACGACCAAGAGATGGTAGAGTTTGGAGTTTTTCTTGCTTTGGTTCTTTGCTTGTGCTCTCTGAGGTGTGAAAATTCCTTAAGAAGCTCTCAGTTAGGTGAAACACTGTTTCCCCCACTGTTCCCACTGGAGGTGGATGCTCTCTGTGGTCTCTGTCCCCGTAGGCATGTTTGATTCTTCTATGGTGTGATCCCACATGCAACTTGGAGCTCCTGTTTTAGGGAAGCAAAGTGCACCAGGTTGCTTTGCAGCTCTACTCACATCCATGCAGAGAGGTGTGTGTGAATGGGACAGAGGTAGGTGAGGATCAAGAGTCAATTATCCCACATACAGAAAAGGTGCTGTGGGGGAACCTCCAAATTACATTATTTCAGTAAGTCTCATAGAATATGCTGAGTTGGAAGGTACCTATCAGGATCATTGAATCCAACTCCTGGACCTGCACAGAACACCCCAAGAATCTTATCAAGCTTGTTGCCTGTTTACCCAGAGAGGTTTACACAATGTCTTAGCACTGGTTTCATGACATCCTTTCACAGGCTCCTTTCCCTGTCTTGTTGGGATCTGTACAGCAGGACAGCATTGGGGTCAATAGTGTGCTCCCAGCCACAACTCCAGGGTTATCTGGCAGGGCAGGTGCTGGCAGATGTTAATTTTCATATGCCCTTCCATGGTAGTGTTGCCTCCAAGACCCTGCTCCCCAAGGCAGCAATGCTATGTTTTCAGTTCCCTCATGTGTGACCCAGCAGCCTGTATCATCTTACAGGGAGGAGAGTGAAGGGAAGGCTGTGTGGCCACTGTTTTCAATATCCCTCCTGCTAGCCATTACGTCATCCAACTACTCTCTAAGAGGATTTTCAGCAGGCTTGCCTTTGTTATTAAAATACTAATTAATTTTTTCCTCTTCACAAAACCTGAGGACCTTCAAATGGAGGACTCAGGAGCAAAGGCAGCTTCCTTTTGAAAGTGGCCTTTCTGGAAGCCATAATCGGCTCTCCAACCTTACAGTACACAAGTTCCTCAGTAAATGAGATTAAAGAGCCTCACACAAAAAAAAAAAAAGAAAAAGAAAAAAGAAGAACACACACAAAAAAAAAAACACAAAAAAAAAAACTTTGCAGAAAATTAATTCAGTTTCCAGAATAAAAAGTTAGATAAAGTTGTGCAATGCTCTAATGACAACACATAATAGCAGTGCACAGTTTTATCCTCTTGAAGGATAAATGAGCGGCCAGAAAGGTCTCGTAGTTCCCAGAGTAAAAACATCTGCTACAGTTAATTCACTTTAGCTTTTGATTGTAAAATTCATTAGCCATATCAGGCAGCTGTAGTTTCAAACATGTTGCTAGGAAGTACAGTTTTATAGGCTGGGATGCCGTTTGTTCTCCCCAGCAGTGGTGAGGTAGCATGAGTGCCGGCTGAAAAGCAACCTCCTGCCACCCAAAAGCAAGAGTTTGAGTGGCTGGGAAGAGAAGGAGGGAGGGTGGGCAGGAAGTGTAGGGCTGAACGCAAAGAGATGCCAAGTACCATCAGAGTCATGTTGGCTGGTCCTCCCCATCACCAGATTAGTGGCAGCTGAAGGCTCCAGCCTTCCTACAGCTTGGGAAGAAGATGGCCTTGTGAATTAGAAAGTAAACATGATATGTATGGCAGTGTATTTCATGGCTCTATCCTATGGTACTATTTTACAGACCTTATTAAGCATACAGTCTGAGGTATATTTTATGGAAAAGTGGTTCCACATGCTTAGATGAAGAGATAAACCCCAAGGAGATTTAAAAATACACCCATATATACATATATGCATATGTGCCTATTTTTGAATTTTAAAGTACATATTTATTCTTATTCCTATTATGATGTTTTTATATTATTTAGACTTTTATTACTTATGTTTATCAGGAGTAAGCATTGGGGGATAAAAGATAGAACTGCATTTTCTAGGTATGTTACTCTTTCCAGTAATCCTGATGGGAGACTATTTTCAATTGGTCTCTGAACCTGAAAATAAAATTGCAATTGTTAGTATGTCACTCCAGTCTTCTGACCCGCGTCTTGCAAGCTTTTTTGGTACACACAGATCACAGTTCTCATAACTCATGTGGAATATCCTCTATTGGATTCAGATTAAGAAAGCAGCTAATATGACGTGGGAGTCAGAGACAATGAAATTGTCAATCAAAAAAATTTTGAAATTCCTAGAGGGATAAAAATTTTTTTTTTGAGATTATTATGCCCCATTAGATTAGTGATGACCAACAAGTGTTGATTTTTTGAAGGCCAGAAAGATTGTCCAAACACCTGTGAAACCATCACTGATGTTAGAGCAGCAAAAATACTGTCCCTCAAGAAAGACAAACTAACTGACATCTATGTACCCATTGTTTCATTTTCACAGGTCACAATGAATTATGCAGGCATGTCACCTTAGAGATACAAGAGTGCAGGGACAGTCAGCTTGGTGACGATAAATACACTTTTATTAAAACTGATTCCAGCACAGCAGTTTTTGTTAACTTTAAAGGATAGAAGTTGATATATTTCTCCATTGCAACATGAATATAAGGGAAACTGTTATAAATAATCTTTCTTTAAACATTCCTTCTCATAAAATCATGATATTTTCTCATTATTGGAAATATTCAAAGCTTCACTGATAACAAGAGTCCCACCAGAACCATTCTTTGCTGTAGAAAGGTGCTGATGCTGTATAAATATGCCATCCAGATGCACCCATTATAGTGGAGAAGTCTAAAACTTTAATACTATCTCTTCTTTCCCGTTATATTGCAACTACCTTTGATTTCTATAATATTAAAGAAATACTTCAAAGATGCCTAGGTCACAGAGAGCTGTTACCTCTAAAATTGCTTTATTCATGCTATTGACAATGTGTACTCAAATGAACTGACAGCATTGTCATCTCCTTCTTAAACTACACGATGAATTAAAACTGAGACAGGGAGACACACTTATAGCTAATCTACACTGTCATTGCTTCACTGCTATCAGTGAAGCCAAACCAATTAATACCTACTGAGTGTATGCCCTAAGGTTTATACAATGTCTTTTTTTTTTTTTTTGTAATTTTGAAGCAAATAATTAAAAATGCAGTTATTTTACTTATGATCTTCTACTAAAATATTAATTCTAAACAAGGACATTGTCCTGATTTTAGTAGCCAGGATCAGTTTTGTCACTGTGTGGGTGTGTATTCTAAAGCCTCTATGCCATTTTTTCCCATGAACTGCTCACAATGGCACATCAGCAGCTATTGTCTAAGGGACAGCACACCCCTCAGACTGCAGGATGGGTGTTTTGGAACTTCTGTGAGATAAGGAAATTCTTCTGCCTCCACACCCACCTGAGGGGTCATGTCTGTTAATGGGCCATCAGGGGTGCCAAAAATATGCCATTGTTCACCTCACAGAGTAAATCACCCATTGTTTAAGTCTCCGCCCTGGGGGAGGGACTGGGCGGAGCCTAAGTGCATATAAGCTGTGGCTCTGGGCCTGGGATCCCTCTTCAGATCCAGAGAGGACCAGAGCCTCGACCAGACTGGGACTGCCACCAGGTTGCAACCATCACTTTCACCAGCAGGTACTTTGTTTTCTTTTTACTTTGAACTCAGGGGGGGCCATGTGGTGCTCAGCACAGAGTTGGTGAGCTCCACTCTGCTTGTGCCCCACTGTGTTGGGCTGTACATCTGGTGTTTTCTTTGTGGCACAAACAAATTTTCTTTTCTGTTTCAGTGTATTTTTTGTGATCTTTTAATAAATTGTTATTCTGACTTGCAATCCCATTCTGAGTTGGATTCATTTCTCCTACTCTTTTAAAATCTAAACCAGCATAGACATTGGTGGCTTTCAGATAAATATAGGCTTCTTTCTTTCTCTACTGCTTCCATCCTTCAACAGCACCTAGTCCTCAAAGACAAAGAAAGCAGAGCAATGTATGCATTTGGATAGATTGGAACAACACAATGTTTTATTGCAATCTCCATTATCAAATTTGACCTGTGCACCACCCAAGTCACTGATGACTCTTTATAAGATCATGAAGCAGATTGTCCTAGAAAATATGCTATGTATTTTAAATAAAAGGAAGTAATCCAAGGCAGCCAGCATCATATTACTAATGGCAATTAATGTCTGATCAATCTGGTAGCCTTCTGTCATGGAGTGACAGTAATGGCCTCAGACATGAGTAGTAGAAACTGGGAGAAGCCTTTGAGAGCAGCCCTGCAGAGAAGGACTTGGGAGTTCTAGTAGATGAAAAGCTAGACATGAGCCAGCAATGCTTGGCAGGATTGCAAAGGCTAAGAGGTGCATCAAAAGTAGCATGGCCAGTAGGTCAAAGGAGGGGGCTGTCCCTCCACTCTGCTCTGGTAACACCCCTACCTGGAGTGCTGTGCCCAGGGACTTTACATATGGACAGATAGGGAAAGGTCTAGGGGCAGCAGTGCTTTAAACTAGAATAGGGAAGGTTTAGATAAGTTGTTAGGAAGAAATTCTTTACCGTGATGGTCATGAGGCAAAGAAACTGTTTGCCCCAAGAAGTTGCGGCTGTCACATCCCTGGAAGTGTTTAAGGCCGGGTTGAATGGAGTCCTGAACAACCTAATCTAGTAAGTGACATCCCTGCCTATGGCAGGGGGGTTGGATGTAGATGGTCTTTAAATTCCCTTTCAACCCAAATCATTCTACAGTTCTATGATTCTATCATCCAGTGGTGTGGGCATTCAGAAAAGTTTCATAGTTGCATGAGAATCACAGCATGAAAATGAACAGACATTGTGAGGCACTTCTTATGATTTATTATTCATATTGCAGCAATTCCAAGAGACCATATTATGATGGGGCCAGATGGAGTACATCCAGTCACTAAGCAGTTTCCTAGAGTGCAATGGAAGAGTAACAAGTGTCTGTGTAAAATGAAGTCTGCTGTATTCAGCACACCTTGAGAGTATTTATGTATTCTGGACCACATCTCTGTCTTTGGAAGTATTAGTAGGAGGGACACTAACTCTAGTCTTATTTTCTGTGAATTGTTCTTTTAAAAAGCTACATTGTGATGAGCCCACCAAGGATGATTTTTTTTCCCCCAGGCAAGTGGCAACCTCTTCTCATGTACTGTTACAGCTTTCCTGGCCGGGGCAGAAGGCTGAACTTCACTTATTGCTACAGAATTATTTATCAACTTTGACTGATCTTATGAATCTGAAAATCCACTGAACGTTCAAGTAAGAAGAGGTTCTTCTAGAAATGGCACCAGAAGAAAAGAAAATAAATGAGCCTGATCTTTTCACAAGCTTGTGAATGTAAAGACAGACCAACAGAATCACTTGCACTTGTTTTATCAACTGATCAAGTTTGGAAAAGGTTCTTTTCAGCATAAAGTGTAGACATTTTACAGAAAAAAATAGTAAAAAATCTTTAAATAAGATTCAGAATGTTGATTGTATGCATTTATTTTGCTCTGGTTTCCCCCTTTCCTCTTTTACTGGAAACAAATACTTAAATGGAACCAGGTTGTGCTTTCAGAACTGAGGATCATCATAATACAAGTAGAGCAATGAGATTGTGCTCATATTAGAGTTTATTGCTGAATTTATTTAACCAGTTAGGTCTCTTAAAATAATGCCTGTGCTCACTGCAATTAACTACACACCACTATTGAAGATAATTATTTGTTTTCCCTTGACAATTTGAGAAAATATACATGACGATGAGTATGAGAAAAATGTCAAACAGAACAATAACATGGACAGAGCAAAAACAGACTTTCAGAGCAAGAGGATTGCAAAATGAATAACCCTTCTAATACTTATGATATTTTTGTCTTGAAATACTCAGGCATTGAAATAAAAAATAAAATAAGTTTGTGATATTTATAACCAAAAAGCAGTGGAAACTGTAATTTACAACATGGATCTGCATTGTTATCTATTTGAAAGTAGACGCCAAAGTTGAATGATTCATTGAGATATAAATAAAATTTTCAATTTTAGACTTGTGTAGGTTTAACAGTGTTATAGTTTTAGAATCTCGTGGAATTTTTCTATCCCCTACCACCAAATGAGGAGTTAATGGCCCTTATCTTTCTCCACTGCTACTAACAAAGGGGCAGGTGATGAGTGAAGGTGTTACCTAGCAACGTAATCACTGGGGTGTGGTAAGGGAAGGGGACACTTGCGGGGGGAGGACTACTGTGGGATGAGGGAGAGATGGGTTTTCTTTTTTCTGGGAGAAACCTCTGCCCTGGGAGTTTGGGCTCCTTCCTTTTTTTTTTTTTTTTTTCCTCCTGTTTCCAATCCCTGGATTTTGGAGTTTCCCAGCGCTTAAGAGAGCAAGAGACACAGAGAGAGATTTGCTACCCGCGGCTTTTGCAGCAGGCTTCCTGAGAGAGCTGACAGCTCCTGGCCTGGGTGTGAGGAGCCCCCGCACCATTGGCGGCTGCCAGCTTAGAGCACCGTCCCTCCTCCAGCCAAGGACCAAGAGAGAGAGTTTTGCCCATGGAAAAGGATCCCAGCTCTTTTTCCCTCTCTGTGCAGTGTCTCCCACTGACTCCATGCTGACTACCTCAGAGAGACACACCGAAACTTTTCCATCCACCCGCAGGGGACAACACAGCACTGGCTGAGGAGCAAGATCGCCACCTGCTGTCTGTAAATATTGCTGTGCTCAACAGGAGCAGAGACTGCGGGGTGTTCAGGGGAGGATTACCCACAAACTGGTCACTTAGTTCTGGTTGCTTTGTTTCTCTTGAATAGATATATATAGATATATATATTGTAGTTAAGAACTGTTATCCTTTCTATTATCATACCTTAATTAAATTTTGTTTTGAATCCAAAGGAGGTCTGTCTCCTTCTTTGGTTTCTAGTCCAACAAGTTTCTTAACTTCGTCTAAACTTAGACAAACAGTAAGAAGATTGTGGCTGAAAAGGTTTAACAACTAAATTGGAAAGAAACAAAATAATTTAACAAAAATAAACTATATGTTTAATTTTAAATAACTATTGCATTCTCAAGTGGGCTGAGGTGTGGAATCAACAAAGACCAACTGCACATTTCTCTGTAACATAAATGCTTACAAACTCTTGCTGTCTTTGGAAAGCATGCTGCATCACATCTGTGAGAAAAAAACCTCTTGCTAAGTGAAAACAAGCTCATATCTGAAAATATATATATGTGTGAAAATAACATTACACTTGAGTATAATAATTAAAAGAGTAACATAAAATTTTCCCTACAGTATTTAACTGAAAATACAAGTTTTCTTCTTTTATTTTTTTTTTAAATTTTTTCCATAGGGTACCACAGCATTATGGCCCAAACCCCTTAGCTTAATTTTACTTGCTGAGGGTAAACAGAAAATCTTCCCCAGACTGACTCTTTTTTTGTCTCTGGTGATGTTAAAGAGTGCAATTTTTCTTCTTAAATATGGTATAAAGTTTGTATTATTTACAGTGGAAGTTTCCACTACTGTAATAATGATTGCTAATATAATTGAGTGAGAACATTCTGTTTCCTAGTAGACAGAGGTCCTGTGCAACTTTGCACATTTAAACAAAATGATTACCAGCAATTACCTACTTGAAATTCCTCCAAGGATTTTTGTGTAGAGCATAAGAGTACATGGGAACAAAGACAAAATACACATTTTGTTCTATTTTATTATTTCTACTTGGATTTGAACTGGGAAAATGCAGAACTGGGAACGATCATTTTGTTCCATTTTTCTGAGTTTGACTAAATAAGTTAATTGCTCTAAGATGGAGATCTTGGGACCTACTTGCATGGACTGCGGCAACACTGTACGTGAGTTGCACACAGAATCCATTGTGATACACATAGACCAAGTGAAGCAAAAATTGGGAATAATTAGGCCAGAATATCTAAGTATTTTAAAAGTCTCTTTTTATCTGGGAGACTAACAGATTTACAGGTGGCTAGAATGTGCCTGATCCAAATAGTCTAGGACTTCAAAATTGTTGCCTGGGCAGGGATTGCAGGACTTGCCATGGTCTATCTTGGTGATCGAGAATGAAATGAATGACGGTGATGGCAGAGTATGCTGAAAACAGAGGTGCAACCTTCTGAGAAGATCCCTCACTTGTGCTCAGATTGCAAGGGGGAAAAGCAGTCTAGGAAAACTTTCAGAAGCACATGTGCCAGCTGGAAGTTAAGCCTTGAATAATGACACTGTCTTTAGTTAATATTATTGTATCATTCTTTTGCTTCTGCCAAGCATTTCCATGAGCAATACATTCAAGCAAAGATTTAGTTTTGATTAATGTTGCTGGGATCTGAGCATGTGCTTAAGGCATAACCTCATGTTAAATCACGGTACATTCACTCTTTGCTGCCAAAATCCTGTCTTTTTTGCATATCATCTCCCATTAGATGATACCACCCATGTTCACTGCCACTTTAGCCTAAGAGCTAAAATTATGGAGTTGAAAGTTTTATCTATCCTGAACATTTTGAAGCAGGCTATTAGCATTTACTTTTTATTTGTTTGTCTCTTTTCTCTTTTTTAATTTATTGGTGATACATTTTATTTTCACATCTGGGAAAAGTACCCCTTGTTGCATTATATCCTCTATCCCTGCATGTGCTTATGCTTCTGGTTCTCCCATGAGTAGTTGGTATTCAGACTGACACAGGTACATGAGGCTAATAGTTCAATCACTGGGGAGAAGGAGGGTAGAAAGATGAAAGGGCAGGAAATGGCTGTCATGGCCCCAAAGGAAATATTTATAGGAAAAGGAGCACAACAGCAAATAAAGTGCTAATTAATGTTCAGTTCCAGCACTGATATACGGACCATAGCAGTAGGCAAAACCCACCTTCTGTTCCACTAGCTGCTCAAGAGGTTTTATGTTGTACCTCTATGCAATCATGCATCTGCAAGTTTTGAATTTATAAAAGTTTTCAATCTCGTCTCTATATATGTTTTGTGTTTAACTGACTTTTCATTTTCTTAAATTTTTTTATTTAATTTGACTGTAGCTAATTTGTGTTGCTGCTGACTTGTTCAATACCTCCTGAATATATAGTAGATGTGGGGAGACAAGAGCATATTAACTGAATAACAGAAAAAAAAATCAAAACACCACCAAACAAAAACAATCAAAAAGGGAATGAGATTAAACTCTCCCAGGCTTAATGGGGCTTTCATGAAAAAAAAGTACCTCTCTCTCAAATCTAGGGATCTGAGAAATACAGTGGCACTTACAGTACTAATTTACTGGCTTTGTCCAGCAGAAAACACTGAATGTGAAATTTCTATTGGGGAACTTGATAGCAAAAGCAGCACTGAAATACAGCAATTGATACTAGGAACTTACTAAATCTGTTGAAAGAACAAAAATGAAAGATGAAATTCACAATGGAATGTCATGATGATCAATTATTTCTGGTGTTTAATATCTAAGAATCACATCTTAAGGTGAAATGTAAGGTAAAATGCTATTTGCTGATGACTGAATGCCAGAAATAATAATCTGACACTAAGTTTTTGTGAGTCTGACCAAATGAAAGCCTAAAAAGGGATTTTATAG
Organism: Formicarius rufipectus; assembly: GCA_013399695.1. Taxonomy (NCBI): domain Eukaryota; kingdom Metazoa; phylum Chordata; class Aves; order Passeriformes; family Formicariidae; genus Formicarius; species Formicarius rufipectus. The sequence continues at coordinate 153,165 of VXAU01004697.1, read as the reverse complement.
AGCAGAATACATTTATTTCAATGATACACAGCTTTTGAATATAAATGACTGAAATATAGCTCATTATCCCATAATCATAAAAGGAACACAATAGTTATTAAATAATAAAAAAAAAGAAGCCCCAAAGCAATGGAGCAGTGAAATATAAAGATAATGCACCAACTCAGTGAAGAAAGGAAACTTAAGACCCAGAGTGGAAAGAATAGTTTGGCTTTTTGATGTTCCCCATGGCAGCTTTACATGGACACAGAGTGGGACACTACTTACAGTATAGTATATATTGTAACTCTTAGGTCCAAGGAGGTTGGAATATCAGCTAACCTCGTGGGTTCATGACAGAGAGACAAGAGAGAGACTTTCCATGCAAAATGCTTTCTGTGGAGAAGATCCTTTCACAGTTATAAATCTCAACAACAATCAAAACACAGCTATGGAAATAATTTTCATTCCATAAGCCTTTTGGAGGCTTTATGTGTACCTGATCCACACTATCAGATTGGTCTGAGATTAAATTTTTTGATGTGAGCCAAAACCAGTGCATTGCTCTGGCATGCCATGCCAGCATCCTACCAGCAGTGACTGTCGTTTAGATTGTTGGCCTTGACAAGTGCAGTGTTGACATGGTTGGAGGTGCCTGCTCTCACTGGGACAACCCCTCTGTTCCCAACCACAGTTCTGTTGGAAAGTGCCTACTTGGAAGCCAACTATGAGCCATGGCTCTTTCATATGTTATACTGGGGTAAAATGAAGCAACTGTAGGAAGTAACTGCTGGAGTGTTAATGGTGTTCTGTGGCAAGGCTTTACTATGCTATGTTTCTGTATCAAGAAAGTATTTACAGCAGAAAGGTAATGTGCTAGTTTAAAGTTAAACCAGCAGGAGAAATGAATCCGACTCAGAATAACAATAAAAAGTTCACAAGAAATACACTGATGCAGAAGGAAAAATCCGTTTGACCCACAAAAACAGATGTGCAGCCCAGCACAGTGGAACATGAGCAGAATAGAGCTTGCCAACCTCTATGCTGAACACCGCGTGGTCCCCCTGAGTTCAAAGTAAAAGGAAAGAAGAAACCTACTAGTGAAAATCATGTTTGCAGTCCAGTTGAGAGTGGCAGTTGCAGTCCTGCTAAGGCTCTGATCCTCCTCTGGATCTGACAAGTGGTCCCAGCCCCAAAACCCCAAGCTTATATGCGCTTGGGCTCAGATGGGAATGCCCGGTCCCTCTTCCAGCGTGGGGAGTTTCACAATGGGTGATTTACTCTGTGTGGTGAATCATGGCATATTTTTGGCATCCCTAATAGCCCTTTAGCAGACATGGCCTCTCAGGTGGGTGTGAAGGTACTAATGGCTCCCTGAAGGGGAGTTATCACACCTGAGTCATAGGTGTGAAGAAAGGAAAACTTCCTTGTCTCACAGTGTAGCCTGAGGGGTCAGATATGCCCTGGGCAGCTGCTGCAAATGGGCCATTGTGAGCAGTTAATGAGAAAATGACATAGAGGGTTTAGAATACACACCCACACAGTGGCAAACTGATCCTGGCTACTATACCCAGGACAGGTAACAACCAATCTTTTCCCAGTTTTTGCTTTGCATGATGAAGGTGGAAAGTTTTAAATATATATCTTCTGTAGTTACATAGTTACACAGATGTTATGTTCATGCAGCACTATGCGTTTACAGCCTTGCTCTCAGTCAATGGTTGAAAGTGGTCTTGTAGACCTCTTTTTTCCCCAGTCTTATATATTAAGTCATGATTTGTTCCTATGTGTCTGTAGATGAGTGTGATGCAGTAGCCAGGCAGGAATTTCATCTGTTATTTCTAACTACTTCTTTTTCAGACATGAGGGACTGTACAGCTTCAGATTCCCTTGGGACAACTTATGCCACATGCTGTAAAGCATTACCTATCCAAAATCTTGTTATCAGATTCTGGTCTTTGACTAATGTTTTTCAGGTTGCTTTCTGTAAACACCTTCCAAATTCCTACAGCTCTGGAAAATTAAATTTTTTTCAATTCCTTCAAGTAAGTGAGGTTTACATGGGTGTAACCAATGGGAGAAATCAGACCTTTGTATTTGTAGCAACATAAAAAGACACAAAATTGAGTGTACTAAGCCTTCTGCACTTCCGCTGACCTCCACAGAAAAAAGTACTGTAGGGTCAGAAGTATAAGCAAGAACATTTGATAATTTCTAATCTTCAAACAGTCTAGTTATTTTCTTTTCTTTTTCTTATTTTAATATTGCAGGTTTAAAAAAAAAAAATATAAAAAAGATGTTCTGGGCACTCCAGTAAAATAAATTAGGATTTTCCCCTTTCAAAAACAACTGCAATTCTGGTGAGGAACCTTTTGAAATTGTCTCCATTTGAGTTGCTTTGATACTTTCAAAGGATAAATACAATGGTTCAAAAAACTTCATTTCCCAATGTCAAACTCACTGATGAAATTTAATTGAGAAGCATGCGAGACATGAAAATTCTTTCCCAGACTATGGATATTCTTTTGAATGTTATGATGGCTCCTCCTTGGGTAGGAATTCCCACAAGCTGGATAAACACACATATGCTCATCTTTACCAGGCTGATAAATACACTGCTTTTGTGTATGCTCCTGTATTGCATCAGCGGTTGGCAAAATATTTGGGCAAACACATCGCTAGACAAGATAGCTGTGATGGTGAAGAGCATTTTTTTTTAGAGCAGCAAGTAAAGTATACAGGCTTCAAAGGATTTAGACCAATCATGAAACAAAGATCATTTGTTTCTGCAAGTGGAATATGCTCAGTTGTACACTGTTTGCTACTTGAACAGACCCAGAAGTAGTACAATATGAGTATATTTGATGCAACATATCACTGAAATTGGTCTTTTTCCAGAATCTGACTGAACCTTGGCAAGCCACATTTCTTCAGTGACTTACGGTGTTAAAGACAGACATAGGCAACAAGAGACTTCTTGTTTTCCCAATGACCTTTAAATAATTTCTTTGCTTTTGCTGAATTCACTTTTACTTTAGAAATTGTACACAAGAGCTGCAATCTGTCTGTTTTCACAAGGATTTTGACAAGGCTGAGCTTGATTAGCTCACGCTGCAAACAGTGAAGTATTTGGCAGAGAAAGATGGCAATGTGATATCTTGGAATAATTCAGCCAAATAACTTTTTTCACGTGCAAACAGTTCTGCTTTTAAACATGTAAAATCAAAATGCAAAATATCTTCCTATTTAAGAAATTGTATTTTTTTACAGTGTGCTGGTTTAGAGTTAAACTGGCAGGAGAAATCAATCTAACTCAGAATGGGATTACAAGTCAGAATAAAAATTTAATAAAAGATCACAAAATACACTGATACAGAAGGAAAATTCATTTGTGCCATAAAAAACAGATGTACAGCCCAGTACAGTGGGCACAAGCAGAATAGAGCTTGCCAATCCCTGTGCTGAGCACCACATGGCCCCCTTGAGTTCAAGGTAAAAAGGAAGAAGAAACCTGTTGGTGAAAATGATGGTTGCAGTCTAGTGGCAGTCTCAGTCTGGTCGAGGCTCTGGTTCTCCTCTGGATCTGAAGAGCTCCCAATCCCCAAACCCCAAGCTTATATCTGCTTGGGCTCTGATGGGAATGCTCAGTCCCTCCCCCAGGATGGGGAGTTTCACAATAGGTGATTTACTCTGTGAGACGAATCATGGCATATTTTTGGCATCCCTAATGACCCATTAGCAGACATGACCCCTCAGGAGGGTGTGAAGGCAGGAAAAACTTCCTTATCCCACAGAAGTTCCTAAACACCCATCTTATAGCCTGAGGGGTTGGGTGTGCCTTAGGCAGCTGCTGCAAATGGGCCATTGTGAGCAGTTCATGAGAAAAATGACATAGAGGGTTTAGAATACACACCCACACAGTGACAAACTGATCCTGGCTACTATAACCAGGACATACAGTTATGATTAGTTTGGGTTTTTTTCATCAGATGTGCCCTTATGAAATTATTTCTACTTTCTGAATTATTATGGTACTTAATCTTGACATTGTTATTCATCATAACACTCAGAGGCTTCAATTGGTTTCAGAGTGCCATGTGGTTTAATGGCTCAGCAAGCTTTCAAGCTCCCAGTGTGCGACCTTTTTACAACATTGACAATAAAAACCAGATTTTTCTAACAAGGAGAGAAAGCAAGAGATTTGAATCTGAATATTTAGTCCCAAGTTTTTAAATGATGTCTGAATCAGTTCTCTTGTAACACCATCAAATGTTATATTGTCGTAAGGGACAGACACTCACCTGAAGACTGGAACAGCATAGCTCTAGCATTTGAAAACACCAAAACAACCAGAAAGAGATAACACCTCATTACTAAAGAGTTTACAAATAGTGTGGAAACAAAGAGAGAGAAGAGTGAATGGGAGATACAGAGTAGAATCAGGGCAAATTTCAAGTCCTTTAGTCCCAGGCCCTACCCAATTTCCCTGTCTCCTTGCTCATGAGGAGAGATCATGACAGGAGCAGTCATTAATGTGAGATGTAACCAAACAGGTTGGGACAGTGAGATTTTGGTGCTTTTGGTATGGAAGCACCATGCAAATGATTATGTTTTATATGACAAAAGGAAGGGAGATTATGTAATACATCAGAATATTTCTGATATCTTAAACAAACAAAATCTCTTATACCTACGTTCTTCCCTTTTATTGCCATTATAAAGGTGTAAATTAGCCATTGATATTCATGTTCTTGTCAGAATATAAATTCACTGTGGAAAGGAATGTTTTTATGCAGCTACACTTCTCTGAGATGCAGCTTCATCAGCATAATTGGATGGCATTTTTATGTGATGTATCTGAACTCTACTGTTATGTAGTCTTTTGCAAGAACAGAGACTCATTCCTGAGCGTAATGCTTTCGAAAGTATACATGAATATCAGCACATAGAATTGCAGAATCACAGAATATTCCAATTCCAGATTCTGTCAGGCTTGGTGCTGTGACCACTGCCCTGGGGAATCTGTTCTGTGTTCAGTCACCCTCTGGAGGAGGAACTTCTTTCTAATATCTAACCTAAACCTCCCCTGATGCAGCTTCATTCAATTCCCTTCGGTTCTATTGCTAGTCACCACAGAGTGCCTGCCCTTTCTCTTTTCTTCACAAGTAAGCTGTAACTGCAATGAGGTCTTCCCTCAGTCTCCTCCTCTCCAGATGAACACAGCAAGTGTCCTCAGTCACCCCTCACATGTCCCTTTACCATCTTTGTTGCCCTCCTTTGGATGCTGTCTAATAGCTTAGTACCTGTCTTATATTGCAGTGCTCAAAACTGCGCACAATATTCTAGATGAGGTCAATCCCAATGCAGAGCAGAGCAGGACAAGCTCGACGAGCTGGTGATACTTTGCCTGTTGCCCCTCTCCCCAGTACATGGATGGACCTCCTGGCTGCCAGGGCGCTGCTGACTCATATTCAACTTGCCATCAACCAGGACCCCCAGGACCCTTTTCTGGCACTACTTTCTAGCATCTCATTCCCCAGTTTGTAAAAACTTTTAGGGTTGCCCCATCCTGGATGCGGAATTTGGCACTCGCCTTTGTTGAACTTCATATGGTCTCCTCCTTTGTCAAGGTCTATCTGGAGGGCCTTCCCGCTTTCAAGGGAGTCAACAGCTCCTCCCAGTGAAGACATTTCTCTGGAATCTGACTCAATGTGGACTTTCTGTGGGATTATGCTCTGTCACCTACCTACAACTTGCTCCAGCAAACTGCTTAACCTAGGGTTGAATTCCAGCAGAGCAGGGTGTCTCAGTTGACCAAGCCTAAGCAACTGGCTCTCTGCATAAGTAATGGTGTGACTCCGTTTGACTCATGAGAAACTTGTGCTGTTGGTCTTTTAATACCTTTCTTAGGTGAAGAAGTATTATCAATAATGTCACAAAAGGGGAAAAAAACCCCACAGCATATATAATCACAATTCCATGACAATTTTAGGATTAGTATTTCTCTTAAATAGCAGTGGGCGTTGGCCAGGTGGTGTAAGCCCCCACCTGTGGAGCCGGCTCCTTCTCTGAGGACACCGGTTCAGATCCTGAGGAACTCGCTGTCACCATCTGAGCTTGCTCCGCCATGGCAGATGAACCTCAGGAGTAAAGGGGGTGGGGCCAGTTCTGCGCACACTGTGCCTCACCTAAAAAATCCAATGCGCAGGCTTATCCCAAAATCTTTGTTTGCGAAGTCCAGCCAACAACAGCAACAACAATTTCTCTTAAATAATATCCATATTGCCTAAATAACTCATTTTGTGGTTGTGAACCCATTGTATCAGGAAATGTATATGAACAAATGTGTGGATCTGTACAGTTTAATAGTTGCTGAGCCAGCAATTTTCAAGATATTTGCCTAATCCTTCACATGTCTTAGTGCACCTTTGAATAGTATTAAAGTTCCCTTCTTCCCCAATAGATGTATGTCTTTCATAAGACACAAAAAGTGTTTTTAGATGCTGTTAAAATTATTGGAAAATCTTTTTAAATGCTTGAGAATAGCTCAGATATCATATCTACTATAAAGCAAATGAGGCTATTGACTTTATATCTGTTAGAAAGCTGGTCCAATGCTAAAGTCCATTTTTCCTTTAATTTCAACTGCCGAGGACCTGTTTCTTCTTCCATCAAACACTTTATCTCCACAGCTGTTCATGAAGGCAACAGGTGCTGGGTAAATACATTTCATATTGACTCTCATCATTCATGACTAGACTTCACGAATGAAGATTTGGGAGGGTTTTACACATGCTTGCTGCAAGCGCGCTGATGGCTGATAAGGCCAATGCGAGATAGGCAAGTCTGGTTGCAAAAGGCACAGCAGAAAGTTTCCATTAGGTGGTACTATCAGGGCACGGTTCTTTCGGCGTTGCCTTTTCTCCTCCAGACTGATTCTGCGTGCAGTTTCAAAAGAGACAGCAGCATTATAGATTGTGTGTCTCCACGTCTCCCGATTGGAGGCCAGGGTGGACCACTGATGGTGGTCAATATGGCCAAGGCTGAGGTGTTGTTTCAGTGAGATATTGACTCTAGAGCCAATATGAAATGTATGTTCAGTCACTTGATTTGGAGACTGTTTGAAGAAAAGTGGAGACTGTTCTTTTACAATTCAAAATGAAATTATCTACATTTTAAATTTTGTTTCTTGTGGTGGTAAACAAATAATATGGGAAGCACTCAAGATTTATCTCACATCACATGGCTTTAGAATATTGTGGCAGTTGTTGCACTTTTGAATCATGCAGAAAAAGAGGCGTTATAAAGGAGGATTACGTCTGTAAAGCTGAACATTGCAAAGTTAAAAGTCATAAGAAAATTAATTCTACAGTATTTTAGCATGAAGTAGTCCTTAATTACCCAAATGAACCTCACATTGCCATAGGTTCTTCACCTTAGAGCAGAGCACAGTCTTGAATGTGTGAGGCTGGATAGTGTGGAGTATGCCTGCACCAGTGACTGCAGAAGCTGGAAGGCTTGCATGTGCTAAATGCTTTTGAGATGTGACTGTCTTTGGGTGCACTTAAGGTAAGAAATTCAGTCTTTTATTTATGATGTTGAGGAAGGGAACTGGAAGAAGGTATCTGAGAGCTGTTTGGAGAGCTAGACTTTTTCCTGCCTCTGGTGCAGGAGTTTCTAAGGACTCAAGCCACTTCCATGGTCACTAAGTTTTTTGTGTATGACTTGTGAGATTTAGGATCCTAGAGGGTATCAAAGCAAGCCATACACAGAAATGTCAAGTTACACACCCACAGCAGAAATCAGTGGCAGTGCTAGCCCATGAAGAGCCCTTGAAAGGCTGAATATATGCTTTTAAAATGCAACATCACACAAAACCAAGTCTTATCTTGTTTGAATTAAGCACTGAAAATTAGTGGCTATATTTTATCTCTGTTTTGTTAATAGCTTTCTAATGCATTATCCTAGTACTACACTTGGACTCAACTCACTGAATTTCCTATGTGATTTTGACTTTAGAGTGTGTGAGGAACTTTGGTGGAAGGGCTGGGTGTACTTTCCAAAGTGCCATACTTCTGGCAATGGCCTTGTGAGTAGAGTAAGGGAGCTGACAAACAACTTGTCAAAGAGTCAGATGTGGATGCATCACCAGAACCTTCTTGCAATGGTTGTTAATCCATCTGTTGTTAATGAAAGACTCACCACAACTACTGCAGTTTATAGTGCATCTTAATCACTGTCTAGTGAAACTGTGTGGTATTCCAGAAGAAAGTAAACAATATACAATAAGGATTTTTAGACAAAGAGATGGGGACCTAATAAGCTCATCCTAAGCAGGAAACCCTCCTGATTAGCAACTAGGAACTGGAAAAGGTTCTGGAAAGAACTGCATCTCTTCATGAGAGGAAGGAAAGTACTAAATAGAAATAAAATGGGAGAAAATGGAGTTTTAGTAAGGTAAAGCTGCAGACTGGATAATGAGAAAAAATTGTGTGGGAAGAGCAAACAACTCACCTAACAAAGCAAATAAATGTCTACTTTTTGCACATTTATTGTACTATTATGTGTTTAAATAAATGAAACATTTGCATGCTATCAATCTACTTGGAGAAATTCCAAACAATGTATTAAATACTTCAGACTGCTAAGTCAGGTGTACACTTTTTGGAGAACAAGGACTCAGAACTGAGAAGACACCCAGAAGAACCTGATTTGAACTTTGGTAAATTCAATAAAGATTTCAAAGATGAAGAGCATAACTTAAAGGAGGTTTGAAATTTTAGATGGGAAGTAAGACAAGCAGACTGAGGTCAACAGGCCATAGGAGAAAACACAGAGAAACATGCAGAAGGGTTTTAACTAAAATACTACAAACATAGTGTTGATGTTAACCAGGGCCTCAGTAGTGCCTTAGCTTTGGATGCATCATGTCGTATGTGTAAATGACAAAAACATTCAGCATATAATTTTAGGAAAAAATTCTGCAAACCACATTTCAAAACAGTAACAAGACCTATATACCTGCATTCTGAAGAAAAAAAGTCACAGAAATCCTTTGAAGACTGAATGCAGTGACTGAAATATTAACTTTAACAAAAACAGAAAATCAAAGCTTCCTTCCTTCCTTCCTTCCTTCCTTCCTTCCTTCCTTCCTTCCTGCCTTCCTTCCTGCCTTCCTGCCTTCCTTCCTTCCTTCCTTCCTTCCTTCCTTCCTTCCTTCCTGCCTTCCTTCCTGCCTTCCTGCCTTCCTTCCTTCCTTCCTTCCTTCCTTCCTTCCTTCCTTCCTGCCTTCCTTCCTGCCTTCCTGCCTTCCTTCCTTCCTTCCTTCCTTCCTTCCTTCCTTCCTTCCTGCCTTCCTTCCTGCCTTCCTGCCTTCCTTCCTTCCTTCCTTCCTTCCTTCCTTCCTTCCTTCCTGCCTTCCTTCCTGCCTTCCTGCCTTCCTTCCTTCCTTCCTTCCTTCCTTCCTTCCTTCCTTCCTGCCTTCCTTCCTGCCTTCCTGCCTTCCTTCCTTCCTTCCTTCCTTCCTTCCTTCCTTCCTTCCTGCCTTCCTTCCTGCCTTCCTGCCTTCCTTCCTTCCTTCCTTCCTTCCTTCCTTCCTTCCTTCCTGCCTTCCTTCCTGCCTTCCTGCCTTCCTTCCTTCCTTCCTTCCTTCCTTCCTTCCTTCCTTCCTGCCTTCCTTCCTGCCTTCCTGCCTTCCTTCCTTCCTTCCTTCCTTCCTTCCTTCCTTCCTTCCTGCCTTCCTTCCTGCCTTCCTGCCTTCCTTCCTTCCTTCCTTCCTTCCTTCCTTCCTTCCTTCCTGCCTTCCTTCCTGCCTTCCTGCCTTCCTTCCTTCCTGCCTTCCTTCCTTCCTTCCTTCCTTCCTGCCTTCCTTCCTTCCTGCCTTCCTTCCTGCCTTCCTTCCTGCCTTCCTGCCTTCCTTCCTGCCTGCCTGCCTGCCTGCCTGCCTGCCTGCCTTCCTGCCTTCCTTCCTGCCTGCCTGCCTTCCTTCCTGCCTGCCTGCCTGCCTTCCTGCCTGCCTGCCTTCCTGCCTGCCTTCCTGCCTTCCTGCCTTAAGAGCGGTCTTAAGAGAGAAGAGTAGAGGGGAAGAATCACCTTCCTTGACCTGCTGGCCATGCTACTTTTAACGCCACCCAGAACATTTTTGGCTTTCTGGACTGTATATGCACATTACTGCCTTTAGTCCAGCTTCTCATCCAACAGCATCCCCAAGTCTTCCTCAGCAGGGCTTCTCTCCATCTGTTCATTCCCCCAACCTGTACTGATATTGGGGATTGCCTCAGTTTAGATGCAGCAGCTCACATTTTTCGTTGTTGATCCTCATGACGTTCCCTTGGGCCCACTTCTCAGGCTTGTCCAGGTCCTTCTGGATGGTACCCTACCCTTCAGGTGTGTCAACCACACCACGAATTTTAGTGTCATCTGCAAGTGTGCGGAGGGTGCACTCACCCTCCTTCTCTGTGTCATTAATGAAGATATTAAATAGCACTAATCCCAATATGGATCCATGAGGGACACCACTTGTCACTGTTGTCCATCAGGACTCTGAGCCGTTGAACACTATGCTCAGGGTGTGAACATCCCATCAATTTCTTGTCCATCTAACAACCTACACAGTGACTTCAGCTCTCTCTGATTTAGTGAGCACTATGTTGTGGGGGACCATGCCACAGGCTTTACAAAAGTCCAGATGAATGACAGCCATAACCTTTCCCTTGTCCACTGGTGTAGTCACTCAGTCATAGAAGACCACTACATTGACCTGTCCGTGGTGAAGCCAAGCTAGCTGTCCCAAATCACCTCCCTGTTCTTCATGGTTCTCAGGATCTGTATCACACTGTACCTCTGACATTGTCACAAGGTGTGAGCATATGAGTAGATAAAGTGCAACTCCAAAATCACAGTAGATCAACAGCTTAGAAGTGAACTTTCTGGCAGTAGTTGTCTGGCTCAGGGGCAACCATTTTAATTTCTGCTCCCAAAATGCCAATTTGTTTACTTCTGTAAAGCTCTGGGTGTTGGTGTCCAAAATGCCAGTCATAGAAAACATTTTATTACCAGAGTCTGCAGGGCAGTTTATTTTCTCATCATGTGGCTATAAATGCCAGTTAGACTTTGGCAATTCAGAATCTTCATTGTGGCGTTTGCTCATCTGCATGCAAATTAGCTTCTTAAATATAATGTTTCACCAATTTCCTCTCTAGACCTCTTAAGGAAAGCTTGTTATGATGCTTTTAATGTAAGTGTTATCATGTGCTGGTTTCTTTGAGAATCCATCCTCTATTCTTGTCCTCCTCTTTCTGCCACTGCCCAAGATGAACTCATCCATAAAAGTGTAGATTGTGATTTAAAAGATAAATGGAAAGCTGTGGGTGTCCAGGGTAGCCAACTTCATCTATAGGAATGTGATTAGACTCAGCCAGTGGAAAGTGCAACTACTTAATGCTTCCTAACCTGTGAAAGGATAGTGAGCTCCTAGGAGACGTCAATCATGTTTGGAAGAGGTTAAAGAAAAAAAAAATTACAATTTAAAAGGTTAAAACAAAGTTGACTTCTGAATCCTTCTTTATTCTTTTCCCCTGGGTTAAGGGACTGTGTGTGTTATGACTTATGGCATCACTTCAGCTTATTTTCACAGTCTACCAGTGTCCAGGAAAGTATGGAGCAATAATATTGCAGTATTTATTTGAAGACAATAAGCAGTCATTGCTGAACTAGGAAAGCCAGGCCATGTTTATCTTCATGGATTTAGTCAGCTGGGAGATGAATAAGAGCCAAACTTGAACAAGCAAACATTTGCCTTCTTCTCCACAATGCAGCTATTTCACTTTGCATGGCTGAAGACATAAATCTTTCTTCAGTGGCAAGCAAACAGCTTCAGATACGTGGCACTAGCTAGGCATTGCAGGACATCAGCTAAATACTTGTGACCCTGAGTGTTCATGAAAACAACCACAATCTGTCTTAAAACAAAAAACAGCAACAATCTTAGAGCGCTTCAGCTGCAAACAATAAAAAACTGTAATTTCTTCTGTGTACTAGTCTCTGACTAAATATCAGCTGTAAAATATTCCTATATATTGTTCTGCTCACAAAAGAAATTACAGGAAATTATTGATTGTAGCAACCAATTGTTGCAGGGCAAATACAGAAATAAGTGTTACAAGCAATTTAACTCCTATTGATGACTTCATGAGGTGACAGGAAATGTTTCAAAAAGTACCTCCCATCCAGGCTAAAGACACAATGATTTCATTGATATTTTCTTGGTGCAGGAATTAAAAATTTTATACCTTCTTGGACAGTCAGACAGTCTCATATCATAAAGAATGGGGATGGAGAGTAATATTCTGTGACCTTGAGCTTTTAAGTTGTTGTGCAGTATGATACAGGGAGTGTAAAGATACTGCATTTCTGCATGCAGTTCCTCACTCCTGGAGTCATAGCGGGATGCTATGACCATTCATCTGTTTTAATCTTAATATATCGTAAAAGTCTTTCATACAAAACCCTAAGCACAACTGCACAGCAATGCCTCCCTCAGTCTGCTCGCATCATGAGTCAATAGTTTGAAGAGAGCTAAGGGAAATTTCCCCCTCATGCATGTTGTCTCTGGTCAGTGCATACATGGGTATTTTGGCACCATTTGGCCATTATCAACTGGGCACCCATCTCTGTGACTCACTTCCCAAACTCTGTGGGAAAGAAAATGGGGTGTACGAGTCAGAAAAGAAGCTATGATCCCACTAGCGGGTCCCCAGGTGCAGATTACGTATGTACCAACTACTTAGTCCATTTACCCAGGAGAAATTAAAACACCAGGTTATGCAATGCCGCTTGACTGGAAGCCAATGAAGAGGAAAGCGGTAAAACAGACTTCTCGATGTTATTACTGTTTCAAAGCCTTGTGGTGAGATACAATCACGTTTAGGTAAGCAGGTCCTGTAGTCGTCGAGGTATTGTTTCCTAAACAGAAGATGTGAATGGCAGGATGCAGCTTCTGAATGATGGTATGGAGGTACTCACAGAATGGTTCCATGAACATAAGAGTCTTACATGGGAGTGCCATCACCAAGTTGCTTTGATAAACTCAGAACAAATACAGATACTTACTTGGACTGAGGTGCTCAAAACACCCCTAGGGAGCTCTCATTAAACTGACAATCCAGGTGTTGTTCCTCTCACTGAATGGACATTTCAAGTCCTTTAGCATTAACTCCTTACTGTCAATGGCAAGGGGAGGTGGAGGAGGGGATTGGAGTGAGGAAGGGCTGGGGAGTGTGTCGAGGAATGAGGGCTTTGACTGTGAGCAAGACTAAGAATAAATGACATTTCCACTGTGTTCCTTTTGGCATTCAGCTGCATGTCTTCCCACCTCTCCTCGTTTTAGGAAGAGAAAAAGTGAAGTTATAAAACCAGATGCACCAGGAACACATCAAAATGTACATTTCATCTTATTTTTTTTCCTCAAAGTAGGATTCATTTGGTAACCATGCAGAAATATTTTAACTAGAGCAGGATGATTTCTGCTACTCACTCCTTTTAACTTTCACTTGTTTACAAGACATTCATTGCAAAGGATTTGCCTTAAGCAGCCAGACCTTCTTATTGTAAATAGTTGGTTGCAAAAATGTCCAGGAGGGGAAGGCAGATGGTACATCCAGGAGTATAACACAACATATACTGTGATCTGCCTACTGTGTCCTCCCAAACTGTAGGTGAGATATTGTGTGAGCAGCTGTTAGAGATGTGGGAGTGGAGACAGCATAAAATGGAGAGTACACAGAAATGCTTTCTAATAATGAGAGTACAAAAGCCCCAGCAGCTCGCCTGTACCAAACACAATTCTCCCCCTCGTATGCACAGTACATAAAATAGCACTTCCCAGACTGTGGGGCTTCCTGCTGCCAAAGCTAAAGTGCTGTGCTGTGCTTTCACATCAGGAAAGAATAAGTGGCCCAGAGCCATTACTGGGATGTTGAATCCAGGCCTGGCATATACATTAGGCCATATACTCCTCCTCTATTTTCAAAGTGATTGTATTTGGAGTTGTCATCAGCTGGAAAAAGAAAGTGGTTCCTAGATAAAGAAAGCTCTTTCCCTCATGCTGAATTCTAACAGAACTGAAGGACAGTGTCATTCTTCCACTATCTCCATAAAGCATAGTGTCTTTCTTTACCACTTATTCCACAGGTCTATAGGCTGGACCTGCCTCAGAGACACCTTAGGTTTTCATGCCCAAAGCTTTTGGGAAGGTGCCTGATGGTGTCCAAGAGGGATTGGAATACAGCTTGTTGGCCTTTGAAATATTTGCCCTGCAAGACAAGTAAGGTTATGAAGGTAGAGAAGGCATAACAATACGTGTCTGCTCGCATGATTAATAAATGTGTCTTATAGACAAGACAATTGAAGGAAGTAACTTTATTCTAATTATTTTGGACACTGAGCTATCCTTTAAGGCAAACAGAAAGATGCAGGGAAAGACCAAAATTTCTGTAGTGTGTAAAACCTTCACCTGGCTGCTTAAAGTCAATGTCTTATGGCTCACAATTTGATAACATGATTTCTTGCTACTATTTCCTACCACACTCAGAGTGAAATCAAGAGACTCTAATTACCTGCATTCAAACTGTGAACTAGTTAATCACCATTCTCTTATAATTGATGAAGAAATGGGTCACAATAGGTTGAAAGTTACAAGTCAGTGTACATATTATTACATTCAGAAAAATAAACATAAGATTAAAACAATTTAGGTAATTTATGGTGTATTTGCAGCTCTAACTTTCATTAATTCCTCACTAAAAAAAAAAGTAGCTCTCAAAATAGCTGTTGCACACTTCAATTAGATCTTGAATTTTTTATCTGATGACATTATCAAAAAGACAAGGCATACTTTAATTCACATTTCACTTTTTCTTACGCTTCTACAAACAGGAAAGTTCCAGTTCAAATTTCATTAGTGTTGCTTTGAAAAATATGTCTTTGACTCTTCACAAAACCCTTGTTTGAACAGAGCCAAACATCATTCCACATGATCTGAACTATTTTCCTTTAACTAGCTGGACATCTCACCAGCATAGGTTCAACTATTAGGATATGGTCTTCATTGACTAGCCATTTCAGTCCATGCAATAAAATTAGTGCAATCCTTGACAATCAGAACACAAAGAAAACTTATCTACTTTCTCATTTCTGCACCAATTTTTACTATTTGTTGTAGGTAGGTACTCCTTATAATTTCTTCTAAAAGACATCAGTTTGAAAAGGAAGGTAGGATTTGTGTCTTACTTCACTTGTTGTTAAGGCAAAATTCTAGCTTCTTTTTGGCAGAGATAGATTAAAGCTCTTTCAGATTCATTTTAGCAAAGAAAATTACACAGAAAAATAAAATAATAAGATGACACAGATACTTGAAATCCATAATAAAGAAAGGTCTATATTGCTCCTAGTGTATGTACCTTTTGCTATGGGATCAAAGAACTCACATGCTATAAATGCAGTCTTTCAGTTGACTATTTTAACCTCTTCTGTTCTAGCAACCTTATCAGCTCTAGTGCAGAAATTTGATCTGCAAAGGAATTGCAAAAGGCAGACAAGACTACTTTCCCTCCCCACATCTTTTCTTGAGTAGGTGTCCTCTCACTTTAGAGTTTGACTGGTCTGTTTCACACAAGTGGTCGGGTTTGATTATCATGATGATGTCTTCTGAGTTTAAACCAATTCTAAAGGATATAAAAGGAAAACAGCTTTTTTTTTTTATATACATAGTCAATTATTTTTTATCATGCCAACTAAACAAAACTATAGTTACACAAACCAGATACACAGTCTAGTCCATCTCAGGGTGTAGCAGGAAGAATGCCAGATGCAGTAGGTGAGATGAGATCTGTGAAGAGCAATATAGAATGGCATAGATTCACTTAAGACACACCAATTAAGACCCAATGAAGAGAGGTTCTGATTCAATATATTTGTTTATTTCATCACTATTATTGAGTAGTTATAGGGGAGAAATTTAATGAAAATATTTTTAAAAAAACTACCCTTTCTCTGACTAGAGAGCCATTCGGTATTTCCCAGGCCATTCAGGCTCTATGAGGAGTGAAGCAGGGCCAATTAATATGTGCTCATTGGTACTGCTTGTGAGGAAATGGCAGCAACACCTAAAAAGTTCCCTGGTGGAAAGCAGAGAACTTCACCCTTAGCACTACATTAGGAATGACACCAAAGATGAATGAATAAAAGTGGGAGAGGATGAGATTTTGGCAGGCCACTTGCTATGAAGTAAGATAATGAAACAAGTATGAAGATAGCATTAGGAACAGGGAAGAAAAGGGTGGGGGTAATGCTTGAAAAGCAGCCAGCCTTGGAAATGTGTTAGACGATATTGAAACAAAGGCACAAAGAGGTACCACCTCCTAAAGCAGGAGGAAGATTTGGAGAAACCGTCTGTGTGTATGTGATCAAGGGAAGACAACAATTTTGTTGCTGAGAGAAAGTCACATGTGAAGACAGTAGACACCATCTGACAATCTTACCAGTTAACCAGCTATCTACATCTATCTTATTGCATCATATTACAAAGCATTTGTCATGATATTTTGAATAAATTACCAGAAACATTTCAGCTGGTCCATTTATTCTCTGTATGAATAACAGAATGAAAGCATGGCAACATTCTCTCTGACATTATTTGTGCCAGAATTTCCCCTATGACTATTTCCTATCTAAACTGCTAGTTCAACAACTATGTTGCTTGCTACCATGCACTTGCATGTTGCCCATAAATAATTAAAAAAAATTTACATATAAAGCAGCTTTACAGAACTTGAATTTTGCAAACAAGTGTATTCACTTTATTTCCAGGAATAGTTTGAACAATTAAATCAATTAACTAATCCTATTAGTGAAGATAAGCATATACGTTTGCATGAGTGGGCTGTAATTATGTAATTGCTATATCTGATACAATATCACTGCATATCTTAGGATCAGGTTACATGTATTTTGTCTGAATGATCAAAGCTTGTGCAATTTAACTCCTTATTTGGATGCAATCCTCAGCTACAGCAGTTGCACAAACGCCTTTTATCAACTTTCTCAGACTTCTGTTTTTCTGTGAAGTCTTCTGCTGTGCCACAGGAAACATGAAATATTTCAAATGTGGAATTTCTGCCAGCTGGTGATTTATTCCATTGATTACATTGTCATGTAGTGGGAAGAGGCAAACAATTTTTACTGCTCATATAAACTGCAGTGGCATGCTGGATTCTTATTTAACACAATAAATTTAGTTGCAGCTTTCTACAACTTGTCTGATTCACTTCACATATTACCGTTACAGTACATTATAGTCACTTTGGTCCCATACAGTATGTTTGTGCAACAGTGGTGTCTGCTAGCTTGTGTCTGTCTAAATAATTCAGGAGAAGGGAAGCACATGCAATTTGCCACTGAGTGGTCTTGTTTATGGAAATTTGATGTCAATTACATTACTACATCTTTAAAGCAAAAGTAAGTATAACTTTTCAGTCTTATGTTATACAAGTTGTGTTTTTTGATGATTTCTTGTTCAGTTCCACAGTAACTTAGATTTTAGTACATTCTAAAATAAGTATTTTTTAAGTGATATTATTTAGTGATTAGGTCTACAATGATCCACGTAGAGTATAATAATACCTTATATTGATTACATTGTACAGATGTCAAAGAACTTGTCCCAAGGCTTTTCTGTACATCTAAATACAAACTTTAAGGACACCTCCAGAAGGCCCATTAAGGTTGAAAGCATGAATGCAACAACAACAGCAAAAGCAGAATATTTTATTTTCTTCTAAAACTTCAGATTCTTAGAGACCAAGATAATCACTGAGACCTCTGATCAACATGAGCTAACATAAGTGGGGAAATTACAAATTATCAAATGACCAACTTGTCAATTCAGTGTCTTACATTAATGATTTTACCCTGTTGCTTTTTGCAAAGTAAAATGCTTTAACTGAGGAATGGCCACTCACTTTCAGAATGAAAGCTTGTAACTTCTGCAGAGTAAAAGTCCCTAAATAGGCCAGGAAGATGTGTGACCCAAAACCTTAAAACTTAAGTAGTCTTGAAAGTTTGGACTCTCTTTTGTGACAACAACCATGGTTGTTATAAAGTCAA
Organism: Formicarius rufipectus; assembly: GCA_013399695.1. Classification (NCBI taxonomy): domain Eukaryota; kingdom Metazoa; phylum Chordata; class Aves; order Passeriformes; family Formicariidae; genus Formicarius; species Formicarius rufipectus. The sequence continues at coordinate 135,024 of VXAU01004697.1, read as the reverse complement.
TGACCTGGCAGTTCAGTTTAGTCCAAAGTAGGGTTTCTGAGTTACTATCAACTACTGCAGCAGTGGGAGATAGTATTGGATCTGTTCTGTGAGTTACCCACAGATTTTCTTAAACTTTAGGAGTGTTTGCACCCAACGATTTAGATTAAAATTTGCTTCCAAGTAAAGCTCCCATCTATGAGAGGGTCAGGAAAGAAGAAAATAGAAGGCACTGTAATCTTCACATTTTTTTGTAGACATTTCCTGTCTCATCACTTTTAATTGATACAAAGTAGGGAGCCTAGTGAGCCTGTAGAACATTCTTAGGTTCCCCTAAAGGAAAGNCTTATTCTCCTTATTCCTGGGCACCGTTTCTGTGATAAGTATTGACCCTACAAAAGGTTGGGGCTCTGGAGTCACACACCAGCCCACCATGAGAATCTTTGATTTCAGTTTTTTTTTTTCTTTCTCTTTTATCTAAACAAGGCAATTTCCCTCCTTCTCCCCATTGTCTGATACTTTACTGCACATTACATTATTTAGAAAAATGTCACTGGAGGAACACTCTGTGTGGTCTCATAAAATATTAACGACTTCTGGAAGAAAACTTGAAATCAAGATGCTCTTTCATGCTGGGATATGTACACTCTTTTGTTGGCTTTTTAAATTTCTTTTTCCTTCATGGAATCTGAATTGCTTGTCTGTCTTTCCCCTGATATGAGCTACTCCTTACATTTATCATATTCCCCTAAAAGAAGGAATTTGGTGAATAAATAGTGTCATGCTGTTACTAACCAAGAAGTGATCTGTCTCTGCAGCAACAACTTCTGCAGATACTAAAATCCTCTGAAGTCACTTATTTTTAGGTTAATGTCAATGAATAAGGAAAGTGTAGGGGTTGAACAAAATAAAAAGCCAGAACAAGTTGATTTCCCAATCAAACACAGATTTCTGGCAATGGCTGATATAACGATTTAAAACATATCTGAAAAGACAACGACTCTTTGCAATTCTGTTAAGAAATGGGAAAAAAAAGAGAAAAATGCTCACCAAGAAAACCTCCATGTAAATTGAAAAGCAGTCTACATGGGGGAAAAAATAATCTAACCAAAAACTAAAGGAAAGTAAATCTTCCCATAGTAAAGGCCTGTAAATTCAGAGGTGGACAGCAGTCCTGAGTAAAGAATACCGGCATTTTAAGTGAAACATTTGCTGGCAAAGTGGCCGTCAAAAGTGGTTATTGAACGACTTGTGAGAGAGCAAATTGTGGACTAGAGGTCTTTCTTATATTTTGTAGCAAAGCCAACTTCCATTGATACCACCTCGATGTCAGCCGCTTTCTGCAGCCATTTGTAAAAAGGCTTGTGATGTGAGATTGACGACTTAAATACTTCATCAATCAATGCTTTAGCCAATGTGTTGTTCAGTGATTGGTGGAAAATTCAAGTAATCCATCTTATCCCATCACCCTTGTTCTTTATTCTCTTCAGGTATTTTCATTCCCCCTTACCCCCCCTCCCTCCCTCCTCCTTTATTTGTTCACTTTCACTACAATCTGAAAAAGAAGCTGGGCTGGGAGGGAAGGGCCTGCTGCTATCTTTGAAAACCTAATAATTACAGTGAAACTCTTTCATGCAAAGTGCTACTGAATTAACTGAACTTTTATGATGCTAGAGGTGGTCCTGTTGCATATGGACTAGAAAAGCGATGGGTCAGGCTGCAATTTGTGCCTTTCTGTCAAATTAAATATGTCAAACATCCTGAATCACTTATATAATCAACAATAAGGTACTTATTTCTGCTGAATTAATCTGCTAAGTAGCTTTAAGGAAAGAAGTAGGTATGACACAAAGCTAAACAGTGAGTGTAAAGAAACAAAAAAGGGTTTAGGTTATTCATTTTGGCATAAAAGAAGGACATCCTTGGCTCAGAGAGAGAATATCCTTTGCTTGTGAGTGAATATTTATGTTGATATCTGGTACTCCTAATTTTAATCTCAATAAGGATTTAAAATCTTAACTGACTACTTGAAATTTTAGTATAGATTATAGAGCCACAGCACAGGCTTTGTAGCAATATAGATGAATAGGCTTTGTTCATCTAGATTTTGCTTTTGCATCTAACAAAAACATTTTTCTAATGCTAAGGACCAGCTTTTTTTCCCCTGTGTGTGTAATAATATGGATGTATGAAAATTACAAATAAATAATGGTCTAGAGGCATATATTTTTAAAGTTCTGAGGTAGCAAAACATTTGTGTACCCACTTGGTTTAGGTATGTTTGTAAATTGTTTCTGTTTGTTTGATCTAGTAGCACTGTTGGTTGGGGGTTTTTCTGTTTGTTTGTTTGTTTTGTTATTTTTAGGATAAACCTGTAATAAAATTTTTTATTTGTAGTGAAAAAAGATTTTTTGATTTGTAATGAAAAGAGTTTATAAATATTTTATAAAACATGTTTGTCTTCAAATACACGAAAAATTGACAGACATAGCAGAACCTGCCATTTCAATGGGAAATTTTAGCACACATTTTTGAAGGACTTTTCATTGGATATTAATTCAGATACTTGTCAGTATGAAGGAAGAGAGTCTTCTAAAGTTGGTGTCTGATATATTTTGAGTTTTATGCTTATTTTTTTGTAGAGTATTATCTTAAGCCCATCAGTTTGAATCAGGGTTGTGGTCAAAAAGGAGAGAGCAAGTAAGCAAGAATCGAAACTACACTGACTATTGAAGAGGCTAGGAAATCCACTCATTCCTCATTATGCTGTTTCTCAAATCAGCATAAAAAAGTCTCCAGAGAGTAAAGTGAATTTTATGACATTACTGTTTCCTTTCTATTAGTTTCTTCATTTTCCACTTTCAGGAGTTTGGTTCACCGAGACATTTGGGTCTGCAAAATCCCAGATGCAGGCCACAATCTGAACAAAATACTCACAGAAAAAAAAAAGAGATGATAATTTAGGCCTAGATTATGATCATGTTTATATCATGATTTTGTTAGTTTTACACAAGACAGATGTAAGTTTACAAAACAAACTCAAGATCATTCTGCCTAGAGAGTACATAAATAATTAAGAAATATAAAAGAGAGAGAGAACTAATAGAGAACTAAGAACTGCAAAACTGAAAAAATAAAAGTGAGAACTAACAGAAAAAGCTTTTACCTGGATCCACATTAAAGTACTATACAGATTCTGTCAGTATCCTGCAAGACATTATTGCATTATTAAGCAACACCATTTTTTAAAGATATTTGTGCTGGAATGCCAAAAGAATCAGAATAAGAATTTTCATTACTTCTTTCGGCCATTATCAGGACAGTAAAAAAAATTAGGGCCAGGATGGCAGTCTCTGCTCCTCCATAAACCTCACCTTTTATTTCAAAGCTTCTGATGCAGTGTATTGCTAAGTTGATATTTAAGGAACATTTGATACTCTTTCACCTGAACAAAAGCAGATCTCTTTGGGTGCATTTGTGTGTTCATAAATGAGCTGCTCGGTGAATCATTCCTGTCATTAGAAGGTAGATAAACTGCAGGGAGTGAACAAAGTCATCATTTCTACCTCTGTGAAAATGATGGGGGTTTTTTAATTATTAAAATGCAATTATTTCCATTATTGATGAGCACAATATCCAGGACAGCATCAATACAAACTGTCCAGGACACACACTCACTTGGATCTCAGACTGGTCTGGCTGCAATAGAGTATTGATGCCAGTGTTTGTTTCACTTCTAATTCACATAATGGATGAGGACTTAAATACAATCCATGGCAAATTAGTACCTAGGAGACTGGGTTTATTTATTTATTTATTTAATGTGTTTCTTTTTGTTACATGTGAGCCCTTCCATGATACCAAAGTAGGAGACTTTTTGTATTAAGGCAATTAAAGAGCACTAGAATTTGAAACATAAAAACTGGTTAATACTTAATGTATATTATCTAGGCTGTAAGAAACTATCTACTAGTACAGGTGTCAAATTGCTTTCTATCCCCTGAATTTTGCACATTGCTTTAATTTTCCCTATAATACATGTGTAGATACATGTTTGCATGCATGCATTCATTCATATGCCCATGTACTTTTGAATTAAAATAAAAAAGGCAATTATTTTCATTTTACAAAATCCACTTGCTGCTTGTTTCACACAGTCTCTTAGAAACTGACAGACATTCCTCATACTTTGGCTTTGGGAATGGAGATGTTGCCACGTTCTTTTGGACCTGCACCGTGAAGGTAGGGGGTGTCTTAAAATTATAAAGGCTGACAAAAGTTGGAGCCTTTCTGTATGGTCACAGGTGGTGGCAGAAGGAGAGATGGTGTCCCCTGCTGCCCCCCTCCACTCAATCCATACCTTCCCAGAGCCTGTCCCGTCCCTGCTGCTCCCTGATTAACTGTTAATAGTTTGAAATTAAATGCCCATAAATGTGATTTATTCATGCGTCCACAGTTCATTATATGGGCATTACAGTCTTTTGCAGACATACAAATGCCTCACATTTGGATGTCCTGAAAGCATCTGTGCCCCATCCAGCAGTGAGGAAGGTGAAATGCATACAGAAAGCCTGTGCCTGACCTGAATGGTCCTGTGTCTGCCCTGGGATGAGTGTTGCCACAGGTGAGATCTGGGTGCTCCCATGGTTTCCAAGCCTCCATTGTTTCATTTCCATGGAAAGCAAAACCTGGGCTTTTAGGGCAGTAAAAGGACTAATGCAAATCCACCCTTCCAAAGTCACTGAGCCACAGATTTTCTCATTTTGTGACAAAATTTCGGCCTTCTGTTTATAATTTTTAAAAAACTGCAACCCCCCTCCCAAAACTGTTAAGTAGTGACTCATATTGACTTCTGTATAGCTACATCCACTCTTATAAAAAGGCAACTAAAGATGCATCTTCCAATAACATTAAGTCCATTTTTCCTCTATCTATACCACAAGACTATATAGGTCCTCCATTTTCTGATTTCTGCTAAAGGTGAAAGCATCATCTGTACAAGAACAATGACAAAGGCTATTTTTGATGAAAACACTGATGTAGACAGGTTTTCCTGTAGTCAGGGCATTTGGTTAAATACACAAAAGCAACTGTGCAAAACAACCAGTACAATACTGTATATCAAGAGTAATTAAAAGCCTTCATTAAAAATGTGACAACCAAATAATTTTGCATTAGACAGAGAAACAGCTATTGACACTTGAAAATAACAAATAAACAGAATGTCAATTCACTCACATTTGCTATTTAGACTTTGATACATGCTCTTAGTTCTAAAATCTGCTCCTGGATACACACAGGAAACTACTATTGAAGTCAATTGCAGTTGTTTATGTGTAGTTGGCAGCAAATTTTGGCCCTCAGACATTTTTTTGTGTTCATTTAAGAGAGTGCAGGCCAGCATAACCCTCTGTTTTAACCCTCTGTTTGAAGATACTGCTCTCACTAGATCCAAATGCCATGGCAAAGGACCATTCTCCTAACATAAACCATACTAGTTCCTACACAGCTTAGGTAGAAGTGGCAATGCTGAATTAATTTGTGTAGGAATTTATCACTGATATGGACAGATAAGTTAGACTGGGTTGAATTTTTCATCTCTGATACTGCAAAATCTGTTCTCTAGTAGTGAGCAATACACTATATAATTGGTACCACAGTCTTTAAGGTCCCCTGTCCATGATGGATGGCCTTGCAATAGTCTGCAATAGCGGAGACATACCATCTCACTTATGACAGAACAGTGCAAATGAGGATGAGGCAGATGCTGAAAGACAGGAGTAGGAGAATCAGACCTGAAAAGTGAAGTAGACATGCTATGAGGGTATTTTCTATATGTTTCCCAAACCTCCTTTCCCTAAGAATTCTGCTTAGATCTTATCTCTGACCCAGCCCAGCTCCTTTCTCCTTCTCCCACAGTGAGGTGAGTGCAACTGTGACAAAGAAGAAATTAGTGGTGGTTGGATGCTGTGACTTCTGATTTCAGCTCTGCAGCTCACTTCTCTGGTGGGCACACAGGGCAGAGCAAGAGAACAGCAGGGCTACCTGTGAGCAGCAAGTGACTCTCCCAAGCTCTGCAGAACACCAGGCAAAAATCCTGACTCAATCCACAGGTCTGCCCCTTGGAAAGCTGTTGCTCTTTGTGAAACTAGATGTTGCATCTGTCCTGGCTGAGAATTAGCTAGAAAACAATAGCAGTGTCTGCAGACTAGAAGAATTTTTTATTAGTGTAAACTGTCAAAATAATGCAGTGTGTAAAAACAGAGTTACACACACATGGGAGCAAGGAGGCAGTGGATTGTGTTTAGTTCAGCCTTTACTCTGTGCTCATCTCATTTTAAATGGTACTTTGTTTTTACCACTATCAGTCAGCAAGCACTTGAGTACATTTAGTGCTACATGTTTTCCTTTACACCTCTCTCTGATGCAACTTCAACAAACATAGGCCCACCGTGCTTGGCACAGTGAGGAGATCAGGAACTTGCCAGACAGTTCTGTGCACAATCAGCAACCATCACTTTTCCTTATGAAGCAATAGGGATTTTCCCAGACAGGAAACCCACAGGGAGGTGGTTGGGTTTTTTTTGGTGTGTTTTTCATTATTGTTGTTTCGTTTATTTGTTTGTTTTGTTTGTGCTATTTTTTTTTTTTTTTTTCCCTATGCTTGGAAACTTGGGTTTACCTAAGCCTCCCAAGTCTGGTATTTGATGTTGATGAGCCATAACCAGTACATGTCCATGGTTCATGGTTTGCCTGAACATCAGTGTGTACAAAGTGATATAGCACTTGGAGCACTGTTGGATATGAGTGATCTTAAGAGAAAATGAGGGGGGTGCTTCGTGTTTACTTCTATAGCAGTCTCCTGAGTGCTTTTCCTTCTTCAGTTACAGTTCAAGGTTTGACTCATGCAAGGGAATAATGATTTATTCAGCAAAGTCAGTGTTGTGATTGTAGTGATAGGGGTTATAGGGGTTAATATTTTTTTTTAAAAAATGCTTTTAGCTTTAACCTCATTTTTAGACATAAAAAAGTACACCGCTTCTCTCTCACTATGTGGGTTCCCAAGTATTAAGATTTTATTTTAAATAATTCTCTGATGAAAAATCATAGAATTTTCATGGCAATACTTTCATTGGTGTTAATTGCTATACACTTAAAGTAACTCCCAAAATACAACATAAATGCTCATTTTTTATGTTTTCATCTGATTTTTCTTTCCTGTATTTTAACAAGCACTACCCATTAGATTTAACAGTTAAATTTATAGTTTTAAATGATTTTTATGACACCCAGCTACAGCAAGGTGACAAGCCTACTGGTAAAACAGCAATTTAAGTACTGCATTTACAGTCAAAAACACTTTTTTTGTCACTCCTGAATTGACAAATTTCAATTGCTTTGTATTGTTAAAAACAATTTTTAAAATTACACAGTGAGAACATAACAGTCTCTGTCACTGTGTAATTAAGTCCCTTGAACTGTTTGCTATATATAGAAATACTGTATTATAAAGTGTTAGTTACCATTAAAAAATACCAATTACATTTATAGTGAAAAACATTAAACTGATTTATAGCAAAACAGTTAATTCACTGTGTTTGTGAATAAAACTGCTAGCAATGAACACAAAATGTAGTTTCCACTTTGAACTCTGTAAACTTGGGAAAATTATAAACAGGAAGATACAATAAAGCTAATGAACATCTGAAAAGCTTATATTCAATAAATTGCTTTACACTTAGAAAATACTTCTGCTGGAGAGACAGTTCACTGGATTCCATCACAGTGCAATTCTTTAGTGTAATGAGAAATTTTGAAAAGAATTAAGAGTTTGACTCTTCTTGCAAGGGTCCAGCTCAAGTGCGGGCTGAAATACATCTTTATTTTCAACTCAGTTTCAAGCATATTCCAGTGTTTTGATGATCTTAGTCTCATAAGTGTGGAATATAGGTGGCATATATCAGTGTTAAATACATTTTCCATCAATGTATTTTAATTTCTGATTATAGCTAATAATTAATATTTACATCTCTCTATTAGCATTTATTCTGAAATTATATCTTTTTAGGTGTCACTTTCAAGTATATACATGTTATTTCAAGGTTCACTTGAAATGTAAAAGAATAATTTTCCCTTTTATCTATCTTCAATATACAATATTAACCCAGTAGTTATTTACCAGTTTGTCTACACGGCATGCACAGAAACAAAACAAAGCAATGCAGAATATAAATTTTACCCATGGTAATGTGAAACAAAACTCAAACAAAAATAATACCATAGCATATCAAGGTAAATCCACACCTCCCTTCACGCTAAGTATTATGGTTTTTTTAGATATCTTCATCCCCAAGTAATCCCTTAGACAATAAATCATCAGCAGCTTTTTGGAAATCTTTTACCTAGAGGGAGATACTTCTAAACCTTGTTGGTGAGTTCAAGCCCTCCGTATAGTTGAGGGGAAAGACAACTTCATTTCAGCCTTAACTAGGGTGTTTGTGTGTTCCTCAAATGCACCATTTTGTAGCTGCTGTTCTATTAAAATAAAAGCATCAATGAACATATTAGAAAAATAAAGATATGGGAATTAGAGGGTTGTCAGTACATTTTTTAATACTCCTATTGTTTACTGATGGCTTCGTTCGTCCTTACAAGTAGGAAAAAGAATCACCCCTTCTCTAATCAGAATATAGCAGGATTTCAGTGTCTGCAGACACAATATCTAAAAGCTTAATATTCAGATAGTAGAATAATGTGCCTGAAGCAAATATTTCACTGTCTTTATACAAGTACTGAGAAGCAATAAAGAGGTATTACTACTCTACCCATTTTCTAACTTAAAAGGGCACTTTAACTTTTGAGCATTTGCTCACTATAAACTTGAACTTGCAGAAGACAATCAAGAAACTTGATAAATAAAACTTTTTCCATTGTATTGGGTTTCTGTGGCCAGGTTTTCGTAGTAAGGGTGGGGGGAGGGGAAGCTACAGGAGTGACGTCTGTGAGAAGCTGTCAGAAGCTTCCCCCACATCTGGTAGAGCCAGAGTCAGCCAGCTCCAGGACAGACCCGCTGCTGATGAAGGCTGAGCCAATCTGCAATAATAATAATAATGTCTTCTTTAATAACGTATTTAAGAAGAAGGAAAAATGTTATTGGGTAGAAGAAAATTTCAGCCAGAGAAAACTGCAGAACATATGAAAAACTATGCAGACACCAAGGTCAGTGCAGAAAGGGGAGGTGCTTCAGGCACTGCAGCTGAGGTTCCCTGCAGCCTGTAGTGTAGCCCATGGTGAGGCAGCTGTGCCCCTGCAGCCAATAGAGGGTGTGGTGGTTTTCACCCAGTGTCCACCCAAACCTCCAGGTCCCCCCTTTCCCAGAGAGAAAGGGAAAAGGAGAAAAGGCAAAAAAATCCAGCTGAGAGATAAAGACAAAACAAACTCAGAGTGGCTAAATACGTAAAGTTATTACTAACAAGATAAGAACTAAAACTAAAGGTAATAAAACTAAAAAGTAAGAAATAAATCAGTCTTAAGAACACCCCTCTCCTCCCTCCCTTCC